>VXBU01003598.1:304629-463059 GCA_013400315.1 Bombycilla garrulus
CCCCCCCCCCCCCCGCACGCTTTTAGCTTAGGGACTATTTCTCATTAGCTTTGTGCAGAGCTCCTGGCACACAGAAGCTCAGATTTTGGTGAGGATCCTTAACTGCAGAACAAGAGGTGTGAGAGGAGCACACAGATAGTGTTCTGAGTGAGTGGTGTGATCACAGATATTGAACACTCAATGCACTCCCTCCAAGACTTCTTTCCCTCCCTGCAAGCACCTTTCCCTTCATTCCAGGGCTCCAGACTGTGAACAAGGGTATCATTTGCAGTGCAAGCTCACCTTTGTTGTAGGGGATACTGCAGCCTAGGACCAGGGTAACGGGGCACCAGGGGGAGCAGCAGTGGTGAGCAGTCATTCTCTATGCAGTGACTTGTCCATGAATTTGTGGGTCATGTTAACTGGGATACTTTAGATACAAACTCTCTTTTCTTTTTTTCCCCATGAACTGAACCAAGAGAAACAGTGCTGCTCTTTCAGCCCAACCACCAGAACAGAAGATCTGTGAAGAAAAAAGTGGGTCTATTCCTCATCCTGTAAAAACAGAATTGGAGATGAATCACCCAGACTTGCAATCATCTCCATGTGATTGGCTAACCTTATGTCTAGGCTCAATCAGGAACAGAGAAAAGTCTGTATAAAATGTGGATGTCATTTGACTTATTTATATGAAGTTAATTAAGGATCAATAATCCTTAAGGGGAAGAAATGAAAAGTGAAAGGGATTTAAGAATCTACATGGATGTCCAAGTAAAAGTGAGTGGAATAATTAGACATGAAATCTAAAATATTTTTGTATCTCAAGTATATCTCCTACAAATGTAAGTTAAAATGTAGATTGTCACCAATGACTGTTCAAGGACTTTAGATTTCATTTTGGGATAAATACATCAAATATAATTTTCTTTCCATTTTGTCACCCATGTATTAATATCTTTTTCTAACTATAAGGTCTCTCCTGGATTTTTTTTAATAAATATTTTTAATTTGCTTTTGCCTTCAGGGCCTGCTTTGAGTGTGGGTAATGCATAGTGTGGTCTCCTCCAAGAGATGGTTTGAGTCGTGCAGCCTAGTTCTTAGTCCAGCCTCAGAGTCCCCAATACCCCAGTGGAAAGTCCTGCACATCAGAGAGAATCCCCCGCAGCATGACAAGAAAGGGAAAAAAAAAAAAACAACAAAACAAACAAACAAACAAAAAAAAAGCACACCACATGGAGCTGGAATCTCTCTCCTTGTGTTTTTTTTCATATCTGTAAGGCACTAATTACTGCTTTGAAATAATATACAGATATTTCCCAATAACAATTAATAATCTGTAGAGTATTTTATTGCCAGACAAGGCCATCAAACCAAATGCAGTCAGTAGATTTAAAAATGAATAAATGATTCTAGGGCCATTGACAATATTTATAGTTTTATTAACCCAATACTAGGGAAGTTGAATTTCACTTGCACAGGGTCAGGAAGAGTTCTGGCCTTTCATACACACAAAAATACAATGGTTCAAATGCATCAGATTGCTTCCAGGACCATGTGACTGAAGCTATTGGGTCACTGTGAAAATCAGTGTATCCCCATAACGTTACACAGCTCTGCTTTTCCAGTGATAAAAATAAGATAAATTCCTTCTTGCATTGCATATCAATGAGCAGAATTCAAAAGAACTGACTTGTGTTTTTCTTACAGTGGCAAAAAGAGTGACTATAATGAATTGCAGTTAAAGTATTTGTTTAATCCCTTAAACAAAGACCTTAACTCCAGAGCTTTTAACCTTTCTTAGCTGTTAATGAAAGACATGCTTTTCAGTTGGGTAACTACTATGTGTGAATCATCCCAGGATAAAAATATGACACAGTCTAGATGTTTCAGTAAACTGCTCATATTAATTCATTTGTAGGCCTATAGTCAGAAGCATGAGATACAGCACTATGTTGATGAGAAAATATCACAAGTAAATAACTTTGTATGATGATGATGATTTCAGCCACATTTTTAGACATTTCACCCTAAAATGTAGAGTTTTGTCATGCAAGAAAATCATGGAGTGTTCTAATCTCACCTCCCATTCAAATCTTTGCATTACAACATAAGTGTTGCATTTTCCTGAAAATAAGCTTTATTTGAACTGCCAAATTTTAAACTATTGCAGTTATTTTTATTCCTGAAATATTATATGGTAGGCAAGAGCACCACAGTAGTTACCTTTTTTTTTTCCCCCGGGATTTTAGAAGAGAAATGCACTGGATATTGTATCTAGTATTCCTCATATTCCTGTTGTTAGTTTATGAAGATTTAAAGCTACCCTGTGCATAGAATTACTTGAAAAACCGTATTCCACAATTTCTGAGCAGCTCTGTATTTGGACATTTGTGATGGCATTAAAGTTTCTTACCTTTGCTTTCTAAACAGTAAATGATTTGTGCAGCCTGGTTGCCTAGATTTGCTCTCCAGCCAACAGAGACTTTTAGATGCTGTCTTTGAAGAGGATGAATTGCCTTCCAGCATGGTGACACATTTCTACCACTTTTATGGGCTATAGAAGAAACCTAAGTTTCCAGATGCCTGACTGAACTGCTTGGTTTTACCTGAAAGACTGATTTAAGGTCAGACATACTCAAGAGTAACAGTGTGCCACTTCACTTTAATGTGGTCTGTTTGGACAGTGAATTTAGTGGAATGAAAACAAAGCACTGAGTAAGCATGGCCAAATACAGATTATGGGGGAAAAAAGTACTAATTTACATATCATCAGATGATGCTCCGTATTAAACTTCATTACTTTACAAGCAGCAAGTGCACCAACTGTCCCATTGGAGTATTAGTGTGACCATGAGTCAACAATTTGTTAAAATACCACAGGTTATTGGTGGTGGATCATGTATTTTTATTCACGGATTTGTTCCAGAATATTTCCACACTTCAAAAGTACATTCTAGTTCAATGTGGTTTAATTTTCAGCTGGAGACAAATCCATAATGCTAGAGTGACATTTTCACATGTACTTGCTTAGAGTTCATATTCTCAAAGGTATTTCCATTCAAATGACCAGAAGCTACAGGACTGAAAATCTTTGAGGATCAGGAGTTAAGTCCTATGTTCAAAATATGAGGCCCTTAAGAGGTTAAGCTTTATTGAGAGTAAGTGAAATAGAGGTTCCTGAATTCTCTTGATAAAGGTATCTGGGTTATAAAGTTTGCACTGGCATGCTGAAATAGTTTTTTAAAAATTGTTTTAGCTGATTTATAAAGCATAAATTCAAGGAGTGAAGAAGACATGCACCTCTTTACCATTTAGTATCTTGTTCTATGCAATTATAAGTCATCTGGAGGTAACGACTCGTTTTAGAAATAAGTATAGCGTCTTCTCCAAATATCATCTATGGGTATGGATATTACACTCTTCCATAAAGTGGCTGTAATTCCAGTTACATATTTATACACACACATATATACCTGTATGCTATTTCAGTTCTTAACACTGCTCAAGCAAGATTTCTGTCATTTGAACTTATTACTATGAATGCAAATAGTAAAATTACTATGAATGCAAATTTTTCTTTGTTTAAATCACTTCCATCAGCAAGAAACTCAGGAAAAATTAATTTTGGCTCTATCCAAAGAAAGGTAGGATAGCCAACTTTACTCCTGTTCCTACTACTGTTTGCTGGTTATTTATCAAAGATGTATCAACAGTGTGGAAAATATGAGAATTTGACACTTTTCCTGCCAAATTTCAGACAGAATACTCTAAGGCACATCCTATCTTCACTGTAGAAAAAAAAATACTCTCTTAGTGGGATTTATCTGATGATCATGTGGGTAGTTATTGTAATCCAAATTTAAAAACAAATTAACATTGTTGAGACTTACAAGCAAAGTCTTACATTCCTTTCTGATCTTTATCTCTCTTATCCTTCTGAAATACTCAGGTCTCATGGATTAAAAGGCCATTAGGAATCATCAGGACATCTTGTCTTACCTTCTGTGTAAGCAATTTTACTCCCTCCACGGATGTCCAGCAACATTTTTTCTATTCTTTGTTGTTCTGCTCATGTTTTGCACATTTTGCTCTAATGGAGGCAAAATTTTCACCTAAGCCTGATAGGAATACTCATGAAATAAGACCTACTCTGTGCAAAGTAACAGCAATAATCACAAATTAGAGTAGAAAAATAAGATCCCCCATAAATCCAATTTTCAGGCACATGATCAACCTCTGCTGGGCTACTGAATGATGAAGTTTCTGGAATTCTCTGTCTGCCTCTCCATACCTTATTTTAAAAAACCCACCATGATGGAGCTCAGCCTACTGTCATTGCATTAGCCAAAGTTTAAATGTGTGAGTGTGGACCATCCCCCATGCCAAAATATTTTTACACTGCTTAAATGTGACCATTTGCATGAGCCATCAGTGTGTTTTGCTGGAAAGAAACAGTATTTTTATTTTGTATTTTTCCATGAAGCGGTTTGATGTATGCTTACCCCTGCAAGAAAGGTGATCTGAAGGTCTGGCTGCATCTCTCCACAGTTAGTGATGCATTGCACACTTTCCTTCCAAATTCTGTTCCAAATAATGCTATTTCACATCCCCCTGCTGCTCCCTTGTTTAAATTTAATTTGTATGCAGTTTGAGTCACTTAGGAACAAGAGGAAAGAAATAGCACAGTTGTAGTACACGATAATAGCTCTTCTCTCCCACTTTTTTTCTGTCTTGACTAACCAAACTAGAAATACTCTGGGAAAAGTAATGATTCCTCACATGTTTTTTCACACTGGTCAATACCCAAATGACACAGTTTCTAGGTCTACCAGAAAATATTCTTTGAAAAGCTGGGAAAAGGAAGAATTTCTGTCTAGTCTCTACTGCTTACATTGATGAGGTCTCATTTAGCTATGAAGGGAAGCCAAGGCCATTAATTCAGATATATCCACCTGCATCATAGCCACTGCTCTTTAGTCAAATGGAAGTTAGGTGAGATGAATCTATCCAGAATGTCTCCTTCCCAAATATTTAGATATAAACCAGCAGAATATGTGCTTGGCTGGTCTTTCAAATTTGCAGTGAGAACTTTTTCCCCTCTAAAGCTATTCACCGTGTCTTGTGGTGGAAACTGACAGCTCATCTCGATCCCGTGTGGAATTAGAAGTAGCATGACATTCCCCAAGGTTATAGCAAAGCCTCTATGAAAACACAAACACATCATCAGGGCTGGCATAAAACTAAGGCCTTATTTGATCCTTTTGTGTAATTTCTGCGTTGTCTGTGAATCTAGCTATTTCTGGACAGCCATGCTTGTGGATGTGCCACAAAATGTCAGACAGAGGACATGGAGACCTGGGCCATGATAGTGGGGTAAATATACTGAACTGCTGGGTCTACTGAAGCTATTGTTCCTCAGAAATACTATTTTTCTATCTAATCACACAGTTAAACAGGTCTCACTTTTCCTTCTCATCTGACCTGTGATTGTATAGGAACAATCTTTTGCCTTTTTTTGATAAGTAGCCATCTCTGGTGTGGAAGTGAAAGAGCTGAGCTGGTGAAGTACCATTCAGCAGATAATTTTCTTTTTTACTTCACTTTAAACCTTGTCCTTGTTTACCTTGTTGAATATTTTATTATGTTCCCAATCTCTTTTTAAAAGGAGATTTGCTACTTTATTTATTTGCATGCGACTGATCAGTGCTCAGTTTTATAAAACTTAGCTTGCTTATCTCAAAAAGTCTCCTTCAAGAGCAGGTCCTTGATACACAGTGGGTCCTTGATACTGTAGCTGTTCATCCCAACATATTCGACTTCAATCTTCTTTTGTGTCCCATGATGTCAGACTGACAGTTCTGTACTAAATCTTGTTTGTGCCCATCACAGAATTAAAGTACTTAAACCAAAACAGAGAGACATTGTCTGTCCATGAAAAGTCCAGTGAGTGACCTTCTGTGACTGTATTTTGCACATTCTTGTGTGAAATGCTGGCCACTGATATTAAGTCTAGTTCAAGTGTCAGGCAAACAACAGCATTAAATTAATTTTTATAGAAGTTTCCTAGGTGATGCTTCTCGACTAAGAAGAGATCTTTTCCACTTGCAATCTTCTGCAGACAAATCTGCTCTATCAACCCACACTCTATGATCAGGTGTATTTTCTGTATTTTATCCACAGACCATATTTTTCTCATGAACAAAGAGGTATGGCATGCATGTCTACCTTATGGCATCCTAAATCAGTTCCATTTCAAATAGCATTTTTTGTCTCCACAGCAATTAAAAAAATTAATCTTTCAAAGATTAAGATTAGGAAATATGCTTCTGTAAGTTTTTCAGTGAATATCTGTATGCTCCTCCATAGTCACATTGCCAAAGGAAGGGAAGAAAAGGAATAATACTGTCAAGCAAACTCTGAGCAAGCAACTGAGGCCATAATCAGGAAGTGACCAGCCCTTCACTTCTTTTTCTATGTCTGCAACTATGCCTGATGGCTCTGATGATGCTCTTCGTTTCTGACCTGGGAAACCATCTGCAATTATGCCAGTTTAGGTCTGTTTCAAAAACAGCTTTCTTCATGCACGGCCCGCATTGATCTTTGGGAATATTTATTTCATTTGTATTTTTAGTCAAAGCCATAATTCTTGTAAAATCACAAGTGAGATACTGAGGTAATACTTGTCTGTACCTACTGAATGTTTCCAGTTCTTCAGATATGAAGAACAACAAAGGAAAAGTTTTGATCACGTAAAATCCATTTCTTGAGGCAATTGCAGACAAACATCACCTGGAACAATTTGCCAAACAGGAATATTCAGTGTAAAAATTAATAAAAGTATGTTAAAAAAAAATCTACCACTTTCACTTGGTAATTGATTAACCTCTCTAGGTCTTTCCAGGTTAGTCAGCAAAGTCCAGCAACTGAAATTCCTCCGCAATAGCTATAGCTTTGTAGGAATCAGATCAGAAATTCCAGGATGGATGCATTAGACTCTCAAGTCTGTCTGCATAAAAAGCAGGGCATAGTGAAACAGAGTATAAACTTACAGCAGGTAATATACTTTTTGCTGACACTTACAGGAATATTGTCTACATAGTAATATTTAGAAAAATAATTTAAAGTCTATTTGACTCCATTCAAACCTTGTGATGGATGCTTCTTCAGAACAAATGTAGTTTTTATTCAGTTCAGTTTATTTCCATTTTTCCAGAGGCTGTTCATGCATTTAATGCAGTTTATCTAATCCATTATAAATGCACTTGGTTTTAAAAGGTGGATTTAACCTTCCTCAATGTCGCTGTGTCAATAAATGCTCCAGCCATATGGGTATTTACAAGAATAATGATAATATGGGGCAGGCCAGCTTCACTTTACAGCCTGTGGAGAGATAATGGTTTCAGACGTAATGTTAAATGCCATGAGTTTGCCTGCTTAGAAGAGCTCTCTCACTTCATTGGCTATGGAAAAAGGCTGACCAGACTGATTTCCTTTATTTTTACCAAAATACCAAAATACTTTAGGAGTACCCTGCAGTCTGAATGCTCATATCTTAATGTACACACATAGGTTACTTCATTTAGAAAGTAAATACTCTCTCTATGGATCTATTGGCACTAATATAATAAAACAACTCGCAACTGCATTGAATGAAAGAGTATAACCACTGAAGAGATAAACAAATTATTCTGTGCTTTCTGGAAATGTAATAGCTCTCAGGACTCCAGCTGAAAACCTTTAAGATGTCTGGCAACAATATTTTCTGCTTCTATTTACCCTAGGCCCATTAGCTGCATTAATAATGAAAGAGTAGAAACTAAGACAGCCTTTGCCTTTCTGAAGACATTGATTGCAATTCTGTAGCAGCTGATTCTTGACCTTATGCAAACTTGTCCTGTCCTGAGGGTTGGAATCTGAAGATTAGGGAAGGTTGACATTTCTGTACCAAATATCAGCTAGTTCAGTCTTCACTGATCTGGAGAAGAAAGGATGATCTGATTCCCATCACTCTGAGCACTGGGTGACTGACTCTTAGAGGTAGCGCACATTTTCCTTGGCTCACCAGATGGGTTTGTTTTATCTTTATAATTACATTTATATGCCTGTGACTGCTTAGAAGCATATGGACACCTCTCAGACTTCATGAATTTCTCCCCAGAATTACAGTGGAAATCCATTTCCAGTGCTGATTAGGAAACCTACAAAGGAACATACAAAGAAATACATTATTGGGACAAACTACCAATCAGTGGTGAGTAGTGCAAAATATTTCTCAGAATAGCTTTGACTGTTTTTCTCCTGTAGTGTTGCTGAATTCCCATAATTTCTATTTTGTGACTCCTGTTTTCTCAGTCACACACTGAGATACTGAGTAAGAAGTTCATGCTTATTATAACCATTAGGATATTATTGCATTGATGTCATCACCGCAGGGACTTGTCCTTGCCTTTTGTCATCATATAATCTGAGGTTTTATCTCCCATCCAAGAAGAACAAACAGAAAACAGCTATAAGCATATTCTTGAAGCTTTGAGCTATAAAGCTCAAATATATAGAAAATTGGACAAGAAAACAAATATTTATTCCAGTCAAGATCTAAATTTTTTCTTCCAAAAATGCAGTAATTCATGAGATAAGTGACACCGAAAAGTCCATAAATTTCTGGACCTTAGACACTTTTCTGACATTGCTTTCTAGTTCCTCAAAAGCTCCAGTTCAATGGCCTCTGCTTTTCCCTCTCAACTTGCTTCTGGCTGACTTGTCTAGCATGCAAAAGACCTCTCAAATCCTGCCAGACACAATATCTGGCCAAGTCTCACACCAGAGCTTTGAAAAGGGAGCATGACTTTCTTCCCTCCACAGAATGAGACAAGCCCAGCATGGAAGAGAGGTGGTTACGAGCTCTGCTGGGTAAAGCTTCCCTCCTATTTCAGCAGGTAGATATTTTCTAACTGCTGATATCTTCTTGTCAGCGAGGTACAACAGACTTGACTATTGTGGCAAGATTTTAAAGACTATGTCTCCCTCAAAAGAGAAACTGGACATGTCTGTGCCTTCAGCGATGATGCTTTGTGGCATGTGTCCCTGATGCTGTGAGGGGCTCTAGGATGTCAGAAGTGATGTCCCTGTGATCTGAATGAAGAGGAACCTAGATGCACCTCTCCAGGGCTGGGAAATGTGAGTGCTCAGACAGTCGTGGTGACTGCAGTCAACCTACGTCCCTGGTGCATGGGAGATCCCAACACCACATCACAGAGTCCTTCTCCCCAGGGCCTTCGATGATGGCTAATATCTGACAATATACCAGAGAGATCACTAATAGCAACTGCCTACTTGGTCACTGGTGCCCTCCTCTGCCCACTCAGGACCTTCCAGTGCCTTGCCCACTTAGTCTCCAACAGCTTCCATGATTCAGTGCACCCCTGGGACAGACTGGAACAACCCAGTGCTTCCGCTGGAAGGAAATATTTTTGGGGAGCTTTCCCAGGCTTCTCACTCTGCCCAATGTCTCTCACAAAGAAGTCCATAGGATGCACCAAGCTATCCTCAGACTCTGATGACTGGGAGCCAGGCTGGTGATTTTGGTGCCATCCATGGCTCTCCAGCTGCCTGGTGTCCTACCTCTCATTATGTGACAGAGTGTGCACTCTGCAGCAGGTTGCTCACAGCACAGTGTGATTAACATGGCTGGGAACTCTCTGGCACAATGTCCTGAGAGATTTTAAGTGCCAGGGAGTCTAATACCTGCAAATATATTTATCTTCCTTTGAATATTTCATCAACTTGGAATTCATGAACTGGATCTTTTACACGGGAGTTTCATGAATTATGTACCAGAATCAGTGAGTTCCTACTTTGTCTGTATTTTACTTTGTCTCAAAGCCACAGTGGGGATCATAGCCCATGAAAGCTGCTGCAGCAATTAGAGATCAAATGGCATTGAAGGAGGCAGGCATGTCAGGCCCACAGTATTCCCCCGATTCGTGGCCCAGGAAAAAAGCTTTACTTAGTTGTAGTTTCTCTTCTCATCTTGCTGTATTTCAGCCTCCCTCTCGTGTCTGCCTCACTGTTGTGGTGAACATGGGGTCATGGGAGCTGCCTCACCACTGCTACTCATCAAACACACCTACCTGATCTTTACCTCTCACCTGTGACACCTACATGAACCTGCTGCTCCTGTTGGGAAATGGCTCTTGTGTCTTCCCTGCTGGCACTAACTGTGCTGGTAGCATTCTATACGTTAGTTTTTAGGTTTTTTTCAAGGAAGAAATAAGTGCTGTGGGTGAAGAACGCTTACGTTACACTACACTGGGTTATGTTACGTTGTATTGTATTATATTGCCCGAATGCTTCTGGCTTAGCCATTACCAACCCAACAACTTCAGTATCAGGTACTGAAAATCTATAAACTTCTAGTTCTGTATATAAAATGTTTAGCTGCAACCACAATCCCCCTGTGCACAGTGGAAGTGGGAGGGAAGAGAAAGAGGCACAGTTACAAGATGCTAATTTTGCAGCTTCTTGTGCTAGTGGAAGGCATCCTGGTACTGTGCTGATGAGAGGAGTATAAAAATAGCCCAGATAGAAGTGAGATTTCCATCTCTCTCCTGCTTCTCACCTCTCACCTGAATCACTTTTGCAAGCTGCTGCATTGTCTCCTATGAGAACCACTGAGACAGAGTTTTGAGTGGAGTTTAATTAAAACTGAGATCAGAGGCACGAGAGGCTCTTGCAGGCTGGCACATAAAGAAGATTGTGCCAAGTGATTTGTAAAAAAGTAAAAGAAAACCTTCCCTCTCTCTATATATACATATGTATGTATATATATATATATTTTTTTTTTTTAGTCCCAGGTTTTGCTGTTGGGAACTCTAATATTCTTTCCATATATCCCCCAAATATCCAAGTCTAACAAACTGAAATCCAGATTACAGTTAAAGAGTAAGTGGGTTCCTTATAAATATTTCTTCCCGTATTCTTCTCGCTTCCCAGAGCTATGCTCAACTCATTGAATCCCATCCAACTCAAGGTGAGCTTGCTGACTTCTTCAACTATCTGCATAAGTCCTACTTCTCATAGGGGACGGCTCTTTATATCCCAAGGACTCCTTTCGCCTCCAAACCCTAAGGTGGGATTCTGACTTCCTACAGTGCTGGACCAGTTATCATACGAAGGCAACTTCATTGCAGCTTCAGACCAGTCAGTTTTGCATTGAGCTATTCAAAGTGAACCATTCTGGATGGTGCATTGCCTCACAGGCTTGCAAATCAGCTTAAGCAAGAGGATGAACACCTGGAGGCTCTAGCACTGAGCCATAATATCTCACTGGGGCCCAACAGTGACAGCAGATACTTCCCTGCTTTTAGGATTGAGTTGAGGATCTCAGCATGGATTTCATATTTCTTCAAATGCTGTACTATTGCTAGCATGGCCCGGCCACCTAACTTCTATTCTCTTGCTACTGACTCGGCTACAATAAAGAGAGAGGATGATCACAAATGAGGGTGGGTGGATTTTTTCTTAAAATGCAACAGTTCTCTTCCTAGAGCAAGTCTTTAAACAGAAAAGGACAAAAGTTCAATCCATCCGCAGTTACAATACCAAGGAGTCTTGTAGAGATTGGTTCTTACACAGCCAAAGTCAAGCCACCTTTGAGAAATAATTATAAATAGATGAAAGCTCCTCTTAAGTTGAGTCCAATCGCAATAATATGATATTGGATCTCTCCCATAGGCAATGATGCAGCAAGCAGATGAGTTAAAGCCTCCAAACTTCTGCTTTGCTACTAGAGTGATCTCCCACACAAAAGATCAGAGACTCATGGCAGAGTATGTTACTTTGTCAGCTTTGCAGAGGAGCCTCAAATTAGGGTGTGGTTCAGGTCAAACAGAATTGACAACCTGTCCCAGATCCTGGATAGTTTTTTCAAATGTAACTCTTAAATTACTGGTGTGGCACTGGTTGTGCTGCAAAAATTTATTCTATTTTATATGTGCTTTCTGCATTGAGCTTGGTGTGTCTGCTTGGCAGGCAGCCCCATGGGAAGATACAGCAAGAGCATATACCTCCAGAACATGATTGTCCTGTAGTTCTATGCTACCACCCAAACCAAGTTATTAAAATTTAATGGATGAGGCTATGTGAACACATAGCTCCCAGATTCCTAGTTCCTCCACAGAGAGCCTTAAGTCATAGTCCCTGTGTGTCTCGTGGTGCAGGAAGCCCTGGGCAGCAGGACGAACAGCAGTTTTAAATGCACACGATCAACATAAGCAAAGTAAAAAACATCAGTGTAAAACATTTTCTTAATAAAATGCAACCGAGCAATTGACAGTAAGCTAGTCAGAAAGATGAGGAATGTAAAGTCTTTGTCATTGCAGGACAAATGCCACTTTCTGTCTCAAATATGGTGGCTCCAGAACTATATCAGCAACACCAGTGTCAAAGAGACCTTCCAGGCTGCTAATAAACAGACAGCATAATAGGATATCTTCCCTTCTTTTTAGTATTATTATAAGAATACAGTGACTATAAATTTCAGCCTGTGTGTATAATAAAGGAACCTGAGTGCCACCACTGAGAAACACCAAAGAAAGAGAACAGCCAATATAAATAGCTGTAAAGATAAAACAAACCAGAAGGCAAATAAACACCAGACTTAAAGACTGGAGTTCACAATACTTTGTCTAAGTCTTCTAATACTCAGAAGAACAAAGTTATGTATGAAGGAAGAAGGAGAAGGGAAAAAAAACAATGTAAAATATATATTACCTGATTCTGAGATAGTTAGAAGCAAGGTGAGAGTACTGGTAATGGGATCCTTGAGAAAAGGCAAAAAGAAAGTATTCAAAAGGAAAGAAGGAATAAAGCATAATGAATCCTGAAAAACAATATTGCAGAAGAAAAGCAGCAGCTCTGGGGATTGTTAGCAATGAGTTATCATAAGGTTTCTTGCAGACTCAGCCTTGTGTCTCTGCAGCTCTGCATGTGGTCAGAGCTGGAATAACAAACAATTCTTGTCTTTTCACCAATTTAGTGATCGTAAGATTATATTTATAACTAAGTAACAAACTGTGATTCCTTTCTTTATATCTAAGGCATATGCTTAATGTGGTAAATTGCTGACAGCACAGGAGTAGATGGCTTAAGAGGCAAGCATCCAGAACACAGACAACTCATCTTCTTGCTTCCTGTGAAGAAAGGATGTTGTTCAATACTTTATAGAGGGTCCTTCCTCTGAACCATAGCAATCTTGAGAACCCTTCCTCCCAGCCACATACTGCTTGCCATGTTTTCTGGCAGTTGCATTTGTTGCTGCTGTTTCAGTATTTTAGGAAAATTTTCCTCCTGCAGGTGGGCAAAGTGAAGGTCCGGAGCTGGACCTCCTTTTTAAACTTTGCAAGAGCACATTATCTACCTGCCCCTCTACATACTGCTCCAATAGCCTTGAAGTTCATCACTGGCCAACATTCTAGAAGGACATGCTTAACACAGAGAGTGGAGAATGACAGTAGTTTGTTTATATCATGAAGCATATTCCTTCTTGAACAAGTGGAATTTACTAAAGACCACGAGAGCAGGCAAAAAGGCAGAAAGGTTTTTGCACAGCATAAGCTCCAGCTTTTTTTAGATTTTCCTATTTGAAGGATTTTTTACCTAGGGACTATGCCCTATCAAGAGCTTTGCAAGGCACAAAGGGACACCTAATGGTTTGTTCATACATTGCAGCCAAACCTGGTGCTAGAATGGGTGTCATGTTATTAATTTTTCCAGGCTTCTGCTTGTCAGGTACTTATGTCTTTTCCATAGGGTTTTCAGTCTAACAGGTCATTTAAAAGATGCTAAAAGAGCTTCCCATTCTGGAGAAGAAGATAAATTTGTATCTTAGACTTTTAGGTATCTACTCTTTTCTCAAAACAGCATTATAAATACAGAGAAATAAAGTGAGTGACCCTGAAATTTGGTGCAGTTGTGATAGAGATAAACCAACTGGATCTTCATTCCTCAGCCCAGAAGTATCAGACCATTCCATCCTCAAGCCCAAAAGACTGATCCGTACAGATGGATCAGTAAAGATTGTGCAGTCAGCTGGACTTGTGTCTGACTTCCAATCCTCTCAGTAGAAGGAAAGGAAGCAGTACTTAAACCTGTTCTCACCCTTGTCTGAGAACAATAGTTATTTTAGATTTTGTTCAAAGGTGGTTAAGGGGACCTCTGTAAGAGCAAAATATATTTTCATTAGTGCCTCTAGTAGCGGGATCAGCTAATGGACATTGTGTCACAGGCAGGTTATTGCACCCTGAACAGTTGTGGATGGTCACAGCACACACCCGATCATGAGATCAGTCAATTCATGGTAGAGCTATCCTACATGCAAAGGAACTACGGGCATTTCAGCTCTGTTGGAGAAATGCATGGTTGTGAGTGCTCAGCACCTCTCCACACATGGCCTTTGCTCCCAATTCAAACACAATTTTCATAAAGGCCCTTCTAAGACCCATTTTTTTTTATATCCATCCTGCTCCACTGATATGGGATCAGCTGCTAAAGAGCACGAGCCTTATAGGGCATCCAGAGTGAGTTTGCACCTCCAGGGAACAGAAAGTGTTGGCTGAAAACTCTGGATAATGCGTGTTTGATTTGTCCTTTGTCAAGGTCATACCTGTCTAACTGCCTCTGCAAGAATCCTGGGTACCAGTAATTTACAATGTCCCACTCTTCCCTGAAAACGAGTTTTGTTCTTCCTTTGAAGGTTCCCTTGTCTGCTACAAACTATGTGAAGAGAAAGTGAGTGAAGGAGCCTCATTATTTCAAATGGGGTTTGACAGAACCTAACAAAGAGCATAAACGGGAGCAACTTTCACAGAAAATAGAACCAAGGCACTTAAAGCAAGGCTGAGAACTCAATTACAGCCCATTACTGTTGGAGCTGTAATTCTGGAGCTGTCGGAGCTGTAACTCCCGCGCTCTTGCTCTTTCCCTGTCCATTGGTTTCCACAAGACGAACTCGCTATTGGCAAAGGTCAATCTCTTCAGCTGTGGTGTTTTGGCTAGCGATTCCTATTAGCACAGGTCAGTGCTGATTCCAGCGTTCTCACAAATATCGGAAGAAAAACAACTGAAGGAAAAGTGTGTGTTTTCTTCTTTGACAATACTGCAAAATGGCAAAAGTCAGTCAACTACAAGGTAAAAAGCAGTATGTTGTTATGCAGTGTTCTTTGCAAAAAGGTTATGACATGAGCCTGTAATACATTGTGAATACATGCACACATACAAGTTTCCAAACAATGCATGCATATAGCCTGGTTGCACTTTTTGTGCCATTGAGCATACTGTTATTCAGACTCTTTGCCATTTATCAGACTTCATGCTGTTTATCCAAGGTCTCAGATATAGACAATATAGATGATTTTATAGTGTTTTCATAATTCTTCTGTTAAAGAACCAGAGAGAACTAGATTCAAATCATAGCATTGGCTACAGTGGCTTAAAATCTGCTTGATTTCTGCATGCCCATGAACAGCTCCACATGGTCATCAAGACACACTGCCATATGTGTCAGTGTGATGAGGCACTGGGATGGCAGTGCTCCCGCAGACAGGACTGCAGTAGGATGAAACACAGCTCCTTGGATGCAACAGATCACAATTGGACAGCCTGCCAATAGGCACTCCAGGCTGTGAGAAACAGACCCATCCTAAAGCATATTAAAATGTTTTTTGAAAGAAACATATTAGAAGATGGATAAGGTTGAAATGACAATCAAGTTAAGAGATAGTAGATTCAAGGTGAGTTGCAAAACATAATCAACCTTTCCTGTATATATCCATTATTGCTACACTTTTGTCCATCATCCTGTACAAAGGTGGCAGCTGAATTTGGAATAAAGCTCAGCCATCCAGCTTTAGAAGCAAAGAACATCCTTTCTGTTTTTGCCAGCTCCTCTCTCATCCATTACCTGCTCTGTGTGTTGAACAAGAATCCTGAAGTAGAGAGCAATGTATACTTGTTGAGTACAATTCTGACATTTCCTCAGCTTCACAATTTGCCTCTTCAGATGTTTAATATTGCCATGCCAGCTTATTTTTTCACTGGACTTGCACAGTTTTGGCTTTTCCACCAAAACTGTCTCAATTGGAAGAACTCCCTTTCCTTCCCTGGGAGCTGGCTAAACATGAACCCCTGTTTTTTCGGCTGAAGGAGTAACTGATATCGTCAGCAGACCTTTGTTGTCTATGCAACCTAAGTACAGGAGAGGAAGCTAACACACATTTCACAGCTGTGGCCTAAAACTATTTGTGGGAAGGGCCTGGTCTCTGCACTGGGGGATTCCAGACCTCTGGATGCTGCTTCATATTTTTGGAAGGGGGGAAGGCTTAGTATTATGAGAGTCAAAAAACACAGAAGAGAAGGTTAAGGGGAGTTTAGAGACATGCACAATGCATAGGGGGAAATTGGTAGCTACAGAGATTCTTTAATGAGTGTAAAAAATCTGACTTAATAAATGTACCAATTGTCAGTCATAATGAAGAGCTTTTGTTTATTCCCCAGTTCCTCCAGCAAGTAAATGACATGTCTGTGTTTGGCATTAGAAAATTTGTTTTAAAAGGAATAAAAATGGAATTAATTCATTAATGAAAATAAAGGAATAGAGCATTTTCCCTTATCACCTTCCTTAAAAGGGTTGAAACACCTTTTGCTGCAATTAGAGAAAATATGCGATTGTCTTTGAGCATATTACTTTACATGGATAAATTCTTAAGCAGAAAAGAAAAGGCATATTTAACACAGTAACTCATACTCAGAGTACAGCAATGAGCATTACTGCTCTCTCTGGCTGCTATATAATGACATCACTGTTACTCCACGGGCATTAGTACCTGCTTTGTATACCAGTTTCCCTGCTACTAGATAAACCTTAGAAAGAGCTGTTATTTGCTTTTTCACTATTCTCCTCACTGGTTTTCTTAGAGATTCTAACAAATGCATTAAAAAAAGCTTGCCAGAGTTTTCTGAGAAAATAATCCAAGCAAATAAGAATTCTCCTGCAGCTATTCAGACAAATATGTTTGCATATGAGGGCTAAAAGTTCCTGGAAAAATGCTTTAAAATTCCGGTGAGCAAGCATAACTCTCATTTTTCAAAAAGTCAATGGAGTGGAGCTGAACTCTGACCAGCTGCCTGAAAAGACCAATGTGCTATGTAAGATGTGATACTTGCACAGCTGCTGGCAGATGCTTGGTCCTTCCTCTTGCTTTTACCCAAGGCTGGACTCCAGTTGCAAAATGCCTCTCCTCCAGCAGCTGCACACCTATTCCCAGGGTATGGCATATCAGAATCCAAGAACCCAAGGAACTGGAGGACAAAAAGCTCAAGGAATTTGTTCCAGAATCTCTGTCATTCTGCTTGTTCAAAGGAGGCTTTGTTTTGACTTTGTCATGCTGACATATTCCTCAATGGTAAAATACATTCCCTAGACTAGTCTGATTTCATCTCTCTTAAATAGTTGCTGATGCCTGAAAATATTTTACAGTTCTGCCCTTAGATTTTGGTATGCTGGGTCCCAGCAACCAAAAGATTTTTTGTGCCATTGAGCACATTGAAAGTTATTTTCAGTAAGGACAACTTTTTTCCTTGTCTTTTGATGCTGTTGAAAGATGTCTTGCAGGACTTGGTTGTTGTTGAAATCTATGTGGGTTTGACTAAGAAGCTGTACAGTTCTCTTTTATGATATCTATTCCCTATAACATGTTTTGTTGCTACCAGCATTTTCAGACCTCTGACAGTAAATCTGTTCTTGCAGGATTTGTTTATTTTTACACTCCCAGGGTAACCGCTATATTTTTGTGATGTTTGAAATAATGGTGTGCAGAAGGGTACACAAACAAAATGGGACCTTCAGGCCATGACACAGTGTAACAAATATCAGTATTTTTCTTGCTGCTTTTTTCTCCTTCCGCTCCATTTTTTCCCCTCTGCACAACCTCTCTCTCCTCTATTTACTCCTGAAAAATGTTTCATTTCTGTTTCCTATGAAGGTGGGAGAATAGTGGGCTGAGGGGAACTGATGAGGAACTGTCCAGCACACCTCTGTCCTTGCTGTTCTTTTCTTTCCAACACAGTTTCTGTTGTTCACACAGACTGAGTAAATGAGGAGTTTCCACCAAATCTCTGGCCCCTGTCTCATCTTAGATGTTCCCTGCTCTGCAGACAGCTAGTGGTAGGAAGAGAGCTAATGAGGATGGATGACCTGACATCCTTCATGGTGTGTGATGGCCAGCTCAACTGGTGGGACTTTTATGGTAAAACAGATTTTAGCCTTCTCTCCCATGTCTACGTATCAATAACTCCTCCTGGAACAATATTTTCTGCTTTTAGGCACTCTTCTGCTTGTCAAGCTCTAAATTAGACTGCTTTAGGAATCACATATCTGAAAGCCCAAAGTCTGACCATATATTCATGTAGATGGATGAGAGTAACTGATAATCTCCCCTCAAGCTGTATTTTGCCTCTAACTGAAAACAATGAGGATCTTTAAGTTCTGTAAGAGCTACAGAAATGATGCATCATGCAGGACTGCATCAGCAAGACAACCAAGTGATTTTTTGATACTCAAAACAAAAAGGAACTCAAGGCAAAAAGTGTCTTTAAACTCTGTGTCTTTAAAATTTTCTCAAAAACTAATTACTTCTCAGAGTTCCAAGAAAAAGCTGCACTACCAGCTCTCTTTTTCCAGCCCTGTTCCCTAAAGCTTTCTATACATTGCTCAATAATGATGAATACAAGAACTCAAGCAGCAGCATCACACACAAACATGGTTGTAATAGAAGTACAAAATATAGAATGTCTGTCAGTTTATTTACTCAGACAGCATTTTTTATTTTCTCAAAATATACCTCAAAAAATTCTCAGCATAAAACCTTTCTGATCATTCAGAGTATATCTATGCATTTTACCAGGATCCTCTACCATCGCCGTCTCACCTTGAAGAACATAGCAGCATGCAGATTTTAAAGCTGGGCATAATGCAAAATAGTTCCTTTATTTTTCTCTCACTCCTAATTTCACCAATTCCCATGGAAAGATACAAGCAGTAACTCTTGAAGGGAAAATAATCAGAGAAAAATCTTGGTTCAAGAGGTTTGTGAGGAGTTGTATATAGGAGGACATCTATGTTGTTATGAGGATAATTTTTTCATCTGACTTAAAACCTCAGAGTCCTATAGCAATTATAACAACTTATAACAACTATAACTATAACAGTAAATAATGTCCTATAACAATTTATTGACAACTACCAGGGCATTAGAGTGTCCATGGATTTCACCAACCCCAGCTTCCTAATTCTCATGGTTAACATTACGCAATAAATGCATCTTACAACAGTCATGTTCAAAACGCCCAGCACAGCCACATATTCCTCCATGAGCTAATCACCTGTAAAGAACACTATGTGATTGTGACAAATAGCATTAAATAGTGCTAAAGAAACAACCACATCATACTAGAGAAACAAATGTAAAAATAACCAGTTCCCTAGATTTGTAAGATTTTCAGAAATCCAGCAGTAGAAATACTGAAATATATAATACATATAATACCTGAATCCCTGCTTTTCTCAGACTGAAATGAAAACAGTGCAGTGGACTTTAACAAACACTCCACAACACAACGAATTCCTAGAAGAGAGTAGAACCCAGTTATGAGTGGAAGAACCTTCCTAACAAAGCAGTCATTCCAAATCTGATCACCCAAAAACTCTGTGTGCTAACACTCAGAACGCAAGGATTCACCAAATGTTCACCAGCTGCCCTCCTTTCATTTTACCTCTTACTGAACTATTTCAAAATGCAAAGAGTTGCTCTCTCTCCCTTTCTCTCCTTCCAGACTCGCAGCTCTCCCTTTTCCATGTTTTCTGAATTTGTTTCAGAGAGCAACATAACTATATCAAATGAAAAGCAATGGTTTCTAGTCTATACTTCAGCTTGGGCTTCAGTGCTCATCTTGTCTGACAAAAAGACTGTGACAAAATTTTCTGTGCTTTCCAACTCTGTACAGAGTGGCAGTGTTCTTTATTAGACAAGCTGACAAGCTTCATTAAACTTTCCATTGAATTTTTAGCTGGACGTATCTTAAGACAGCATGTTTACAGTCACACATTTTGTGCTGTAATTCAGTGAGCATTATGTACCATCCAGCTGCATTTAATGGACTCTCATGGGTGTGAGCAAGTCCATAACCTCTTAATTAAAAATGGTATAGCACAAACAGACCCAAAGGACTGCAATAATACCTGATAGACAATTAAAATAAAGCTCTAATAGCTTTGTTGCTTGCCTCTAGTGATAAAATAGAACAATCAGAAAGCTCAATAAAAATCTATCAGTCTGTGTGGAGAAACATGTTTTGTGTGAGAATGGATGATGCTGCTCTACTTGTGAGCAGTGTTACAAATATCCTTTTTTCATGTTATGAAACTTTGGTGGCAGAACTACTGTAAGTGAACTACATCCTGACAAAAGTCACTCCTTCACCTCCTTCCATTCTAGTACTTGTGTGGGATTAGTTTAAAGATGTGGAAAATCTATTTAACACACATGCATACAGAAACCTCTGTGTTTTTAACCCAGAAACTCTCAATAAGAGATTCCTTTCTATTAAAGAAAACTATACCCATGGATGTAATATGGAGCAGAGCACCGATAAAGCACAGGTAAACACCAAGAGAGTGTTGGAGATGAGGGAGCAAGGAAAGCAGACAGTGGGCAGAAAGACCTTTAGCCATTTTTTGTGCTGAAGGCTGTCACAAGGAGTACTGCTCTTGGTATTTCCAGAACATTTTCCTTTACTAAGTGATCCAAAGTATCTGCTGAAAACACCTAGAACCTTTCTACCTCTCTAGGAAAAAACAGACGTAAAAAGTGTGTGTTCTGCATTCTTTTCTCCTCTTTCTTTTGTGATCAAAAGTGTGTCATCATTTGAAGAGAAAGTTAAGGATTAGCTGGTCTGACTTTCACTAAAACCAGAAGTGACTAGATGTCATTACAGACTCTATTTTCATTCCAAGATATGTAGATCCCATTGCTGTAGATAATCATTGTAACTTTTAACTGCACAGTCTTCAAATCTTTTAAATATGAGGCTGTCAGTTCTCATCCTACAGTCAGACCCTGGCTTTGATCAAGGCAGACTTGAGCCATTGTGATTACTACCCAGAAGATATACTTAGTTTGCATACAGTATTATTACAGAATCCATGTCAGATACCATGTCTGTGTTTCCATCAACTTTAGGGAAAATTTTGGACAAATTATTTAATGTTTCTTAGCCTTTACCTCCGGCAGAATTTTTAATGTGAAAAAAAAAAAAAGAAGCAATCACGTCCTCTTTGTCTTTGCATGTTTTGTCATAGGGCTGTTGAGCTTGGGATACATTTCTAATTGCCTACATAGGCCATTCACCTAAATTATGTAAGAACTGATTTAATAGTCCCTAAAAGCCCCCCTCAAAATTAAATTCCATCTTATCCTTATATATCTTTCAGTAAAAAGCATGCCAAGAGTTTTTACTGTCCTTAAAATAGCAAAACCGTGTTAGGGGAATGAGTTACACTACAGAGAGGCTCCTCACTCTTTTTTCACATCAGGAAGTCAACAAGTATCACATTCTTGTGAGGTGTTGTACCTGTTACCCATTCCCCTTAAGGGTGCAGAGTAACTCCCAGACCACCCTTCATATTAAGCCTCCTCATTGCTGAAAACTCCTGTGTATTAGACACGTCACATTTTCGAAAGAATTAAGCTGAAAATAATTTTTGCTTCCTGAAGTAAGTGGTTAAGTATTTGTGAAAAATTAAACCCCATATATTTTGGTGCAAAAATTGTTTGTCTCAGAGATACATCAAGCAGAGCCATACTCCAGTATTATAGAGCTATTTGCCCGTGGAATGCCTCACAGCCTCTTTTAACACTTAAAATTATACATTTTCTCGAGGGAACTTCAAACTAATACAGAGATTTTGAACTTCAAGAAACCAGATTCCCTGTCCCACAATGCATCTTGATGGTTTTTGATGTATGACAGAACCAAAATTTGTTTGTTTTCAGATGTGGATGTACACAAAGATTTATATATGTTCAGATTTAAGAAGCTTTGTTTTTCTACAGAATCAGCATTTTCCAGATCAAAATGTTTATGTGCACACATTTGTCAAAGGTATTTGTCTTTGAAAAACAGTCCCAATGGAAATTTTTCAAATAGCAGAATTTTGAATTTATACTGGCAAACACCTGCCTTTCACCACCTTCACACTGTACAAAAGGTTTGCTTGTGGGCTGTATTATGTGACACTCATTTCATGAGGCATCTTTAGGGTTAAGGAAGCTTCTTGTATTTGGTGCAAGATGTCTCTAAAACTAACATACACATATATTCCCAAGAGGAAGGATATTATGGATCAAAGCACTCTCTTATCAGGTCTATTATTTTTATTCTTAATGTGTATGCTATACACTCATTTATTACCTGCTCAGGATTTGCTAAAATAAAGATGAAGTTGGATATTGTTTATACCTTTTAAGGTATATAATATGTAGAATATTGCAAAAAGTGCTAAGAATGTTGCACCAAGGTTCTTTGAATAGTAGGGGACAATGCCTCTCTCTGGTCTCCCAGAGAAGCTATTAACTTGACATTTATTTCTAAATGTCAGCAAGACCAGAATGGGTGAAATGAGTCACTGAATTTTTCTTGCTGTTGGCTAGGGAGCAAGGATGGCTAGTTTAACATAAGAGTATAGAAAGGAGAGAGAATATCTGTAGTCAGAGAAGAGGAGAGGTTGATTTCTCTTGTTGTTGTCTGTCCTTATCAGGCTATGGTCAGGTTATGGTTCCCTCTTAACTAGACAAATCAGAACCTGAGTGGGTGTTTGTAATGTGACAACTGGTTTATCCAGGAAAAACTAGGAATGATGCTCAACCTGTGAGGGTGGCTTGGAAGAAGATAAGAGTGGGACCTGTGGCTCAGACTCATGGAGGAGTCCTTCAATGAATAATACCTGGTGACAAGTAGAAAATGCAGAATGAAGGGCACATGTTTTGCATCTGAGAAGAGTGAAAATGGTATCAGCAGAAAACCAATAAGGCTTCAGATCCATGCTGTTAGAGCAAGTGGTAGGAAGAAAAAACATGGTTTGGCAGCCTTGGACAATTCCAGGCTGTCTCCTTCTCCACCCAGGCTCCACACAGCCTACTACTCTCTTGCCCTGCTTTTGCAGATTTCTAAAAATGGTTTTAAGTGGAGCTCTCACTGAATTCTAACTGAGTGAATCATTCCAGGACTCTTCTAGGAATTCTGGCAATACATCCAAAATCACTTTCCTTGATAATTTCTCTTTTAAGCTCCCTATTTTATCCACTTCTTCTACCTTCCCTCTGATTTTCATACTCTTTTTGGCTTCTTCTCTACCGTCCCTGTGTCCTGTGTTTTTCACTACTGTGTGGTGAAAAATGAACATTGACCAGGGAACTTTTATCCTCCCCTGGGGAAATGGAGGAATTGAAGATCAACTTTTCTGCTCCATCTTGATTTTATTTCTGTTTTGTTTTTCATTCCCTCACTTATCATTCATTCTTATTCCTTTTCTCCTTCTCTAGTTCTACTCACTCTCTTTCTTACTGTCTGTTTTCTGGTTTTGTGACAGATTTCTTACAGAATAACTTGCTGGAGGTCAGTGGAAATTGGGAGAATTTTTTTTTCTATTATTGCTACAGCTTTGCTCAACAAAAGTTAATGTAGCATTGCAGTTGTGATAATCTTGACAAGCTTGAAACGACATTTCCATTCTAAATCACAGACATTTATAACTTTCTTAAAAAAGGTATTACCTTAGGGGCTCAAGTTTTTCATATTCAGTCTCAGTTCAAGACTAAATTTGTTTTAGAAACATTCATAAACATCAGCCCAGCTGTTTATATTTTCTTTT
This sequence comes from Bombycilla garrulus, assembly GCA_013400315.1. Lineage (NCBI taxonomy): Eukaryota > Metazoa > Chordata > Aves > Passeriformes > Bombycillidae > Bombycilla > Bombycilla garrulus. The sequence continues at coordinate 328,592 of VXBU01003598.1, forward strand.
CAATGATATCCAATCAAGAGGAGGGAAAAAATTATTTTCACCATTGAAGGTATTTTTCTTATGCATTTCAGCCCCACTAACTTAAAACAACTTTGTTTTGAAACTTCACCCTTGAAAATGAATGTACTCCCGAATGATGCACTGCTGTGTTTGAAGAAATTTGGTTTGGAAATTACGTACTTATAAACATTAGAACATTGTATACTGAGCATTTACAAAAGATTATTTCCCTTCTTTGATTTAGAACTCTACCCAACAGTGATTAATGTTCCCAGGCATGAATATTTGTGCACTCATGAAAAATAGAGATGGAAAAGATGCATCATCATGTTCAACGTCCAAAGGCTTAAGGCTGCTCTCTCTATTTGTATTAGAGACAGAAGCTGAGAGTTGCAGAAGGGCCCTTTCTTGAAAGTTTTCTGCAGAGCTTTAGTGGAACAGGTCAGCAATTATACTTCCAAAGAACAATTCTTTCTTTGTACCTTGGCTTTGCCATCTAAAATATTTTCTAGAATTTCCTGATATGAAATTCAAGAAACAGTAAAATGCGTACTCAACAGGTCGAACTATTGCCCAGTGTAGCTGAGGCACTCAGTTTCCTTGCCCTGCTTCATAATTTTGAACAACCTGAAGATCTTGTCAGGAAGTTTCCCTTGCTATGACTTGCACTGTCAAGCTCTTCAGGTTGTGGCAATCGTCAAGTCATGACCAGACGTGTCCTTCTAAACAGTGCTCTTCTCTCTTTATTGTTTGTTCTTTATTATGAATACATATATGTTGGGGGTTAGGTGTCTTTCCTTTTGTTCTTTCTTATAGAATTTTCTCTATTACTTGTGGGGAAATCTGGCTGCTGATACTTATTGGGTGCTTGAGAAGACAAAGAGTTTGGCTAGGCCCAGGAAGAAGTGGGGGCAGGTGAAAGAGAGGGCAGGGGCAGCTGCTCGCTCATCTTGCTCTTTGGCTGCAGAGGAGTTCACACTCGGAGCTGTTGTTGCTTGGGAAAAGGAATTCACCATAACGCAAACAAAGCTTCTTCTTCTGCTACTGCTTTTTCTTCTTCTTCTGTGAACACCACACCCCCTGCCCTGCCAAGATATCCTGCAGCACCAACCACTACCACAGAACTTCTAATACATCTCATCCACCAGCCCGAAATTTCTACTCATTGCTGCTGTTCCAACTTAATATTCCTCAGAGTTCTGCAGGGCCACCCAAAATCAACTGCCCACAGAAAGTCTGTGAAACAAAACCTGTCCTCCATCCTCTCCCATCTCGGCTGAAAAAACTGTCACAAAATCCCTAGTTCTGTTTTATTATCAATGCCATAGTTATTGTTGTTTGTTTGCCTTCTTATACATACTAGTAAAGAACTGTTATTCCTATTCCCGTATCTTTACCTGAAAGCCCCTTAATTTCTAAATTATAATAATTGAAAAAGAAGGAATTTACCTTTTTCATTCCAAGAGAGGCTCCTGCCTTCCCCAGCAAATACCTATCTTTCCAACAGCATAGCATATTATACCAATGACCATTCATTTTTTTTTAGACAGGGTTGCTGTGCCAAGCTTCCTTCATCTTTGTCTGTAAGCCAGTTCATGGAGTCATTCAATTATCCAACAGACCCCTGGCTCTCATTGCACCCATTGCATTCATCCCTGGCTCTTCTATTATCCCAGCATATCTACTTAAGTGCACTTACTGGCACTTCTCGGTATTTTTCAATAAGTTTTTGATTTTAATAGCAGTGCCTGGAATGGAAACCAGTCCTCAATGGTATCTAACAGCATCCCACGGCTGGTCTACTCTAGGAAAACATTTTGGCTGGCTAGGAAATAGTAAATATTTATCCTGAAAGAAAAAAAATTATCCTAGTTCTTAACTAAACATGTGGAATATTTCTGTGCCATTAAAAAAAAAAAAAAGGCAGAAAAAAATATCAAGGGAAACAAGAAATCATTATGTTTGATGTCACTGAAAAATATTTTGAACTGGGACATTTAAGACTGCCATTGATGGGTTTAGGGCAGACTAGCTAATACACTTACATAACAGAATTTTAAAACTAGATTTGTGTCTGTGCAGGAAATGGAAAGAGGATATTTGCAATTGTGTTAGCATATCATAGTTAGTCCATCATTCCTCAGAAGAATTACTGTGACAAGATGACACATTTGGAGGAAAATGAAATCAAATATTTCTTCCTAACTCCCTCACATGCTACTTCTAGAAAGCTCATGCAATTTAAAAAATTGCAAAGTTTTTCTAAACGCCTGTTTGTTTTAGGGACCTGCATTTTCTGAGACATTGACCTGGAACGTCATTTTCAGAAAGAGCTAAGTACAGCAACTTTGAAAAATGGTCTTTTTAGTTGTCCCAGATTGGAAGTGGAAAAGGGAGATTCTAAGAACTAATATGTCTTTTTAAATACATGTTCTAAATTGTATCAGTAGAACACAGGCAGTAGCGTAGCAGAGACTGCACATCATATTTCTCTTTGTCTGGTAGAGGAATGCCACATTTGTTTAAGAAACCCGTGTACTTTAATGAAAAATAGGATGAAAATTTGGCTGTAATTGGCATATTTGAATAAGTTATTTTATTCTTACTGATTTATTTAAAATCCAATAAACTTTTCAACATATAATTACTTATGAAACTTCAATGGAGAGAAACTCATTTTCATATTTCTTCCAAAAATGAACAGGAAGTGGAAATTTACTTCTCAAGAGAATTTTAAATAATCTCTAAAACAGGACATGTTATTAAAATTTGAGTTGTCATAGTATGGACTTTTTACAATTAGATGGTTTCTAAAATGTAATTTGACAATGTTCCTTTAGTCCTTTTACATTTTGTTCTCTCTTTCTTGGCTAATTAGAATGATTAGCCCTTGTCATTTTTTATAAAGTCTCTTTATTTATTTAAAGTGCATTATTATCCCATGCCATGATCTAGCTATAATTATCTTGACTCATGGATATGTAGATAAAACTGTTAAAAACTTGCTCAAACACTTACATGATGTGTATTTCTTCTTCATCTCTGTATATATAAATAGCATTACACCAATGCACTATAGGGTGAAATTTTATTTAAAGTGTTTTTTTGCAGGACAAAGGAATAAGGCATAGGAATTTCCATTAAGAAATGTCCCATGTTCTTCAAACTATTATATTGTGATTTGAAAAACTGGACATAACCCAAAGATTCTTTATTATTTTTTAATGTGTGAATTTTGTTCACAGCCCTTCTATTGTGGTACCTTGAAATTCTATCATCTGGGACCTACTGCAATTATATGATTTTCATGCTGACTTTCTGGACAAAATAACATTTTGGAGTGAGAACACTGGAAACTGCTTCATTCTTAGCTAAAATCAGAGATACTACAGGTAGGAGTGGTGGAAAGGTGTGATCCATGCTGTCTGCTTTCAAAAATTTCACCATTATATTCTTTCTCAAAAGGAAGATAGAATACTTTTGTGGGTAGGACACACTTTAGAGGAAATATTAGCAGCTAATATTTTAGGTGGTTTGGTAGTCCAGGCACACCGAGATAGAAATGCTCCTCTGCTGTGCTAATGTCATGGCAATCTTTTCTGATGATTGCAGTAAACTTTCAGCAGAATGAAGCATGTGGCACAATTGCAGAAGCTAGGCTGACCCATAGTAAAGAAGTTTAAATGGAGGATTCTTCTTTGTTCAATTCATATTCATCAGCTTTTCAAAAGACTGAGTCACAGATATTCATTCCCAGACATCCTTTCAAGGGAAACAGGGCTGAAAATGGCTACATCTGTGTTGCTTGCAAATGATTGCAACTGCATTTAGCAGCATTTTTTTCACTTTTTTTCAGAGGCCAGCTACATGATGGCACGGTTACTGACCTTGTGGTCAGTGTAATAACCCTCAGCTGCCCTACTACAATTATTGCTCTCACATATATTTATATCACAGCTGCTGAAGCTTCAGGATATTGCTGCAGTACCAATAATAAAAATTAATATTCCTATAGCAATCAATTGCTCTTAATTACTTTCACCCCTGGAGCCAAGTGAAAGAGGAGTCAAGTTCTAAAGCAGAGAGATCCTTATTCAGTGCCTTATTTCCAAAGGAGAGAAGCAATGCAGAGAGAACTGGAAATCTGCCAACAAAAGGAGACACCTGAAAGAGGAAAAGATAAATATTTAGCCACTGAGACCTTTTAAAGTACAAAACATCATCTATAACTCAGATTCAAAATGACTATATCTAAATATTGTCCCACGTGTATTAAAAATAGTCCTCCTATGCTGGCAAGTTACCAGATAAATGTGAGACACAGGTAAATGTACCTCAGCCTTAACTTCCTCTCCTGTGAAAGTAGGGCTCTCTCTGGAACACTTCTTTGAACTGTTACTATATTCATACTTTTTCATTCTATAGTTAGATCTTTATCACAACTCCAAGGCTGAACAGTGGGAAAACTGGACAAAAAGATTACTCCAGAATGATTCATCCCTTGGAGACCTTGATCCAAATTTTGTGCAGAAGGATTGAGCACTGAGCATCCAGCAAAAGGTGGCAGAGAGAAGCTGCCATGGCCGCCCAGCAGAGGCAGTGGGTGCTGTGCTTCTGGAGGCTTTGCCAAGGGGAGCTTCACACCAGCCATGCCTGCAGCTTTCAAAACTACCCAGCCTGTCCATGCCAGCATCACCACCCAGTGCCAGGGAATGGAACATCCCCGGGATTTAAAGAGCTTTGTTGCTGCAACAGGACTTGGGAGTAACTGACAGAGGAGCAATTTGATCCCTTATGAATAGCACTGGGGAAAGCAATGGGAAGAGCTGGAACTGAACTTCTCATCCTCTGGCTTCCTCCAAAGACTCAGTGACCTGTCACCTGGAGGTTCATCAGGAGTTTAGACAGGGAAAAGTCATCCTGGAGTGCTGTCCTCTGAGAGGAGGAAAGAGGGAAATTCAACAGTGTAGGAAAGCAGCCCATCTGGAATGAACAAGGAAATGAACCTCTAATGAGAAGGGAGGTCCAGAGAGGGTTTTAAAAGAGTATTCATTCCTGTGGATGACTGCATAATACAGTATTTGTTTTTACAAAAACAGAGTAAATAATTTTGCAGCATCAAAAAATCTCCCTCTCTTGAGAAATTGTTCTCTGTGTTTTGTTGTTCTGATTATTATTATTATGGTTTAGCTATCACAGAGTACCACCTTCTTTTTTTTCTTCTTAGGAATGAAAAAACTGATTTTTTGTGTAGGTGGTGGAAGGAATAGGGAGAAACTGTTCTCCCTAACTGATTTTAATGTTTCCAAAAGAACTTCACCATTTCAATAATTTCTTTATCCAGCAATGGTCTGCAGTCACAGGAAACATAATTTCCATTGTACCACCACATTGGCAGTGTGGGAGGTATCACAGAAGAGCATCCTAGCTTCAGGCCCTGAGAGAGGTCTCTAGGCATATCTTGTGAAGGCGTGTACACAGAATAAAAGCTGCTTCCAAAGATTGCCAAGCTCAGATCCTGGAGGTGTTCATACCAGGAGCTTCGACTATCAGTGGAGATAAAGGGCATTTGTGGAAAAGTCTGGCGTTTTGCAGCCCATATTTGGTCACCAGAGAAAAAAAATGGCTGACCAGGGCTACAAAAAGAATTAGGAATGTGCTGAAAGGTTTTAGGAGATACAGAGAAGTTTTGGTTTGGGCTCTGAATATGTTGCAAGGTTTATGTGAAAGGAGACTGTCTTTATAAGCAGTGCAGTGTAGAGAGGTGGGTAAATTCAAGTCTGGCTGGAAAGAAAACCTGGTGTGGTGTGGTATTTGAGATTGGCAATCATACAAAGGTGAAATATCACCATAGAAAGAGCTTTTGCTTCTCTATCATAATCTTTCAGAATCTTCTGGTCATTGTGGGTAGTTCAGATGATAGTCCTTGCTCAGTCTTTACCAGATAAGAAACATGAGTGAGACTATTTGGATGCTGAATCAGGAGTAGGGGAATATGGAGGGCTCTCACAGGAGGCTATGAAAAAGGAAAAGAAATGGAGTTAATGCCTCTCACCAATCTGTCAAAATAAAGTCTCCAGAAATTAAATCTTCGTTGCAGCACTTCGGCAGACAAGTGTTGGAGAGCTGAACACATTGACTGTTGATGTTGCTGGGCAGCACAACACCAGAGTCCCGCGATCCCGCCAAGCAGGTAGATGAGTGGTTTTGCCATGTTTGCAGAAGTCCCCACATCTTTTGCATTGTTGTGCTTCTTCTGGTGGGCACTTTGTCAGCTAAACTCAAAAATTTTGTTTGATTGTTAACAAGTGTTGGGTTATTAAAAACAAGCCGTCATCCTGGCAGCCTACAAATATAATATATAATTAAGTGTACCCTATCCTCTGTTTCCAAAACAATAAACAGTGCTGCAATAATGTCAGGAGATGACAATGTAGAAAAAGGTAATGGGAGACAGGAGCAGTCAGACACGTAGGATGTTTCTGCGTCTCCAACACCATCATTAATTTTGGGATTATGGCCTTGCACCTCAGACTGCAACATCCACCTCAAGAAAAGGGGCAGCGAGAGTGGGGCCAAATGAAAAACAAGTGTTGAGGTTTATGTGGGTGCAGGTGGAGAGCAGGATGAAAGAGTGCAGGTTTCTCACTTTTCTTCCTGCGAAGTCTGTTTTCCTCACTGACATTGATGATGTCAGGACTTCATCCCTCCTCTTTGTAACAGCACTGTGAATGTGGAAGCAGACTCTCTCAGGGAAGCTGGAGGATTGCATCCATTCCTCACTGCACATCTCAGTGCTGTGCTTACATGGTGCAACATCCATCTCATGGCAGGGTGCTCATCTCTTCCCCCCAGTCAGTCACACAGATCCCAGCAGCACGACCCCTGGCAGAGGCCAAGTGGTGCTGGGCTTCACCTGCCTGTGAATACTGTCCCAAAGTCACTCTCTTCCTGGAGCTACTGGCAGACCTAGAAATGCAGAATTGGTTCCTGTTTGTGTGCTTGAGTTGCTCATGGGAGAAAAACCACCATGTCATACAGGACTTCCAAAAAGCAAGATTAGAAAGCAGCAGTGAGCCAAGCACCAGTACCCATTTCATGTGTGGTATGACTAAATGGTTATTTACATGGGTTTTTTTTAAACCACCCTTGTTTTGGCTCTCTCTACTCTATTTATTATATTATTATTCCTCTATATCCTTTAAACATTAACAGCCATTTACTTTTATTACACTGCTGTATCTTTGCCTCTCCTGAGCACTTTAATTGCATCAGGTGCTTTGAAATTATCTGTTACTGTTGCATAGAAGAGGATATCCCTAGATATTTATAAAGTCCCTTTTTAGAAATTATTTGGAAGCAAAACATGGCTTTAGAAATTATATCTCAGACTTTCTTTTCAGGACTGCATGTCTAATGTAGGTAAATAGTTACTGCAAGTAAGAGAAACCAGTATGAGAGAGAGAAAGAGCCATCTCAATTTGACATTTATTGCAGATTTCTGGGTTTTATAAAGTGCCTTCTACACCAGGAAACATCTGAAAAAAATTTACAGTTCTTTTCAGCCTATATCCTTTTCCTTCAATTTTTTTTCAATAATGAAAAAACTGTTTATTTTTCTTTTCTGCTTGTCTCTCTCTCTCCAATTACTAGTGCAGAGGCCAATAAAAGAGGAGAATTACTCATGGTCAGCAACATGGTCCTTACACTGATGAGCTAAGGACAGGAGCAGTTAAGCTGAAGCGAGTACAGAACTTTTCCCAGCACTATTAAGAAAGGCATATGGGCAAGGAGCAGATACAACATATTTTCACTTGGGTTTCCTTTGCCAGCTCTGCAACCTGTTTTGTCTTTTCTTGCAGAGCGATTTCATTTCCTTCTTAAATGCAACAGCTTCAGAACCACCTCAGCATCCTAAGGAGTACATCCAATTGAATGTCAGTTGAGCTGACACTCCTGAGTGCCTGTGGTACTTCTGGAAAGTTTGACCAGAAGAAGCTAAGAAAACCCAGAGGAAATGTCTTGACTAGTGAAATTATGAATTTTTCACCTATGTCAACAGCTCTTGCACTGGGGAATATAACACACTACATTCAGTCTCAGAAGTGCCAGGCAGAATGGAATAATCATTTCCCTCTGCCTGCTGATCGATCACGCTTTTTCTAAAACATCCCAGTCCATGTTTGGCTCCCTTTGCTACAAGCAAACACTGTGAAGTCATATTCAGTTCTCTCAGTCTTTTTATGCAAAGCTGCTTTGCAGCCCTTCAGTCCCTGGCCTGTACTGTTGCATGGGACTATTCCACCCCTCGTGGAGAGCTTGGCATTTGCCTCTCTAGAATTTTATGGTCCTGTCAGTCCATTTTTACAGCCTGTTTATGTCCCTCTGAGCAGTGATCATGACAGCTGCTCCTCCTGGTTTGGTATCATCTGCAGCCTTGCCAGGAGTTAGCTTTCTTTCATCACTCTGGTTGTTAACAACCATAATAAATTATATTGTCCCAGTACTAGTTCCTTTGGGATGCCACGGACAAGACTATCAGCTGGACTTGTTACAGTGGATTGCCACTGTTGGAGCCCAGCAAGTTTTCCACCCTCTCTTCAACCCAGTCCATAGTTCTCCAGTCTGTTTATGGAGAATCTATAGCCTCTCTGGTCCCCTGTTCCAGTGCATAGGCACTCTCAACAGTGAACATTGTTTTCCTTATATCCAGTCAGATTTACTTTTTGTAATACTTTTAATCATTGATTTTTTTTTGTTTGTTTGTTTTTGCTGTGTACCTCAGAGATGGGCTCCCTCTTCCCTAAAAATCTGCTTTCAGTAGTAGCAGACAGAAATTAAATCCCTTTGCACCATCCCTTCTCCAGCATGAAGTAATGCAGATATATCCATTCTTCCTCACAGAGTGTGTTCTCCGGCCATCTATCCATCTTCATAACATTCCACCAAACTTGATGTAGCTATCACTCTCTCTCCAACAGGGATCCAGAACTGCACAGAATCCTCTACATGCAGGCTCAGGTCTGCCAAGTAAAGGGGAATGCTCCTTAAACCTCCTGGGTACACCCAAGGTGGTCTTTACCTCCAAAGCAGAAGAGGCAATGAGAAGGCTCTGCAGGACACGGAAAGTGTGGTTTGTCCTGGAATCTGAGCGTCCCCATCACCTTGGGTGGAGAGCTGGCTGATGTGTACCCCAGATTTCACTTGGCAATGGCAGCACTTTTCATTTCTGAAGATGCCAGCACACAGAGGTAAAGATGTGTGTATGCCCCCAAACTTGTTTCTATGTGATGTTGGGAGGCATCTGGTGCTGGACATTCTAAAAGAGATGCTAGGTCCTGCAGGCTGTGCTGTAGTCTAGAAGATTACTCACACACCTCAGGGAAGATGGCAAGCCCTACCCTGTATAAACAGTACAGGGGGATGGGTCTGAGGAGACAGGGGGCTTGGAGTCTTGTTTTGACACGCAAAGCCCATGCCTGTGGGACTTACATGGTAGCTGTAAATTTGATTTGGATGTGTATGACAAATCTTATCTGTATATTGTTGTCTTGCTTGTGAACAGAACAGCCCCAGTGGGGCCCAGATTAGATTTATATGGGAAGCATAGTCAAAACTAGACATTTTTCCTTTGGGAAAATATGTGTGCTTTGTGCAGACATCTGTGGGAAAGATAAACAAATAGAATAGGGATCCATTGGGTGCAAAGATAAGAGCTAATTAATCGTACTGGTTTTGCCTGGATAATTTCCTAATAACTTGTGTGGTGCTGTATTCTGGATTTGTGCTGAAAACAGCATTGACAACACCTCAATGCTTTAGCTATTGCTGGACAGTCCTGTCAAGCATCATGGCTATTTCTGCCTCTCACACTGGCCTGCATGGAGGGATCTGGGGGTGCACAAGAAGGTGAGAAGAGAAAAAGTTTAGACAGCTGAACCCAATGGAAAAATTGGAGTTTTGATAACATACAACGCACGACATTTTGCTCAGCAATTAAAGCTGTGGGGGAAAGCAGGAAGGATGAATGTTTTCAGTGACAGCAGGACCAGAAGTTGGGCTTTGATGTTCCTTGTAGGTCCCATCCAACTCAGGATACTCCGTGATTCTGTATCTTGACTTCCCAAGTCACTACACATGATGGAGCCCTGTTTTCCTGGGGCTGGCTTGACACCTGCCTGCTGAGGGGAAATGGTGAACAAATCCTATAAAGCAAATTCTGCTTTATTTAATGTGCAGCTTTTGATGTACCTATTTTACTGTCTTTATGTCAACCCATGAGTTTTTACACTCTTGCCCACCTGATTCTCTTCCCCATCCCACGGTGAGGAGTGAGAGGGGCTCTGGGGCTCAGTTGCCTACTGGGGTTAAACCACAACATAAATATTTGTGATCAGTTCCATGGACTGATATTTCCCTTTCTTGCATGGGAAGGACTGGTGCAAGATATCCAATCTTTTTTCTAGCCTGAATTAAGTAGCTTAGACTTCACTTTTCAGTCTCTGGGAGAATTCTAAGAACCCTTTCCTTGGACAAAGTCAATACCTGTTAAAGGAGAGCTGCCACTGAGCTTGCATACTGCTGAAGCAAGGCACAAAAAACAAGAGCTGAGTTCTAGCAATAAACATCAGACCAGGAATGGTGATGTTTCTTCAGCAATTTATTGAGTAGTCCCTCCAAGGTACTGGTTGTGCCTGGTTTATTACTTTTACATTAGTATTTTTGAATGTTTTTAAAAATATAATTTAGATGAGGATTTTTCTGCCGTTTCTTTGGTGGGGGTGGGAGGAGTAGGGCAGGTGTTCAGCTTTCTTCCTTTTGTTTTTCATTATGTATTCTGTGTGGTCCCACACTGATACCTTAATAAAATATTCTTACCTCTCATATGGAAGATTTATCGTTGTTTTTAATTAAGAAATCATCAGCTAGCATTTGACAGGCCATTTTCAGCCTCATTAAAAAATGTGTTCTTGATTAAATTTCAGGTATATTCAATATCCTGTAAATCAGAGAAGAGTGCTTTCTCTTTTCTACTGTTCTACAGTAAACATGACAGATAGGATGTCAATAGTGTGTGCTTAGCATAAAGTACAATAATGGTAATGGGGAGTTGAAAACCACGTAAACCTGCCTCCTCAGAATGGAACTGAATTCAGTAGCTTCCTCATCTGGAGAGCAGTTAGGAAAGTGTTGTCTGGCCCATCTAGAAGATTTTTTCTTCTACAGGAAGAAAAGAAAAGACAGTTGAAAGACCCTAGTCTGTGGTCTTGTCAGGAATGGGCCTTCAGAGTTGGGGAGACAAAGGAAGATGGAGAAGTACTAGAAATCAAAGCTGAGCAGAACTCAGTGCTTCATGCTGTGTGATGGAGGTGTCAGTGCAGAAGAAAAATAGAACAGAAAGGTCTCTTTGGGGGTGGTGGTAAATGTGTCAGAGACAAAAGGTGAGACAAAGGGAGTATGTAAGAAAGGGAAAAGTAAGAAGCACTGAGAGCTTTGAGAGTCAACAAAAGTGAAATAATATCTCTAAAAAATAAAAAGGAAAATCAAAACCTGATAAAGGAAGGATAAAAGTAATTCATTAATGGACCTCACAGGACCTGCCTAAACACCCTGCCAGATATGGCTTAAAAGAAAAAAAAAAAAACCCAAACCACCAAAACAAAAAACCCTTCTACAAGAATACATTCTTCTCTTTTGGAAGATGCTGGGCTTCTTTCTTTTCTCCACTAAACTGGGTGTATTTCAGTAGTCTGACCTTCTCGCCTAAAATGTCTGTGGCTGGTTACTTCCCACAGAACATTTCCATGCTGATATGTCCTCTTTCTCCTTTCTTGATAAACCAAGTTTAAGTTAGACTGGGTGGGGTTTGTCTTAAGGTAGTTGAAAGATGCTCTGCACTCTGGTTATCACTAGGAAGAAACTCTTTTCAATGTCTTCTTTTGCACCATTATCCATCTGATGATGTCTGGGAAAGCACCTAAAAGCCAAGGACAAGTACCAAGTAGAAGGTGTACAGGTGGCAGTAACTGTCATAGACATTTATTTGTCACTGTATTTTTATCTATTTTAGGTCTTACAAAACAATGTGAGGTACCTTGGAAACCATCTAGTGTTCTCTGCAATAATTCTCCTGGTCTCACCATGAGTGACTTCTGAAATATTAATAGTACTACTTAGCTGCATCCAGGTGATGCTTCAATGTGTTTACCACCTCCAGGCTACCTTCTCCCCCTCTTTTACAGACCCTAGTACAATTTCTAAGTGTTGAATATTTTAAATAAGGTTGAACCACCCTGGAGTTGATGTTAGTTTTACTGATGCTTGACAAAAAGGAGCGTACAAGCTGAAAAACACTAAATTGATTTCCCATTTGTTTGCAGCAGGATGACATAAAATTGCAGTGGATTGGAAACAAAAGGAAGTTCTATATCTAGAAGAAAAAGGCTGAAAGGATGTTTGGAAGTGATGATAATGGAAAAGTTAACTGATGTCAGAAGTGATTACACAGGAGGCTTCTGTGCACTATAGCTGCCTCTCTACAACTATATTCAGCATAGTTCGGCAATATCCATTACCTGATGCTCCCAGCTGCCATTGCATTCTTTCACTTTTGCAAATGCTGGTTGATATAACATTTTCCTGCTCTGCTGCTTAAAGGACACATATCAAAAAGATGACTTAATTTCCAAAAGGCTCTGATGTGTAATATGGAAATAGTGCCACATGGTAAGCTCACTGCTAATACTACGTCCAGTGCATTTTGTTTGAACATACCTTAATCTGACAGCTTTTAGTCCTGCTCTGTGCTAGAGTTATTTTTTACCTTTGATCAAAATAAAAATAATGACAAATGCAAAGCACAGGCTTAGTAGAAATATTAATTTGTATTTTTAATGGGAAAAATATTCCTAAAATACCTTATTTTCTCTCTATTGAACAAGAATCTTAAACCACACTGTAAATAGAGTTAAATTCATAGGGTTATATTTAATTTTTTCTTACTCGTCCATCTCTTGCCTGCCTGACTCATTACCCTCCTTGAATTTCCCCAGCAAGATAAAATTGAATATCAGAGGTCGGTAAACATCTTAGATTTCAAATGACAAGAACTGAACTGTGCACATGAAAGTCCAATCAACAGAACTGAGCAAAAATTTTGTGATCCAACTTGTTCTCATAAGAAAATGCAGATTTGAATATCATCTAGTGGGACAGAGGGAAAGACAGGACAAAAAGGCATTTTCATAAAGTAAAAATATTTAATGTAAAAATACTTATGCAGTAACATTCCAATACTTCATTTTGAAACAACTTATAATCTTGGGTTGCACATTTAAGCTATTATAATGATAAAATAACTCTAGACCACTTCATTATTATATATAAAACATTGATTATAAGCTTGGTATTTTCTTATACAATCATAGAATGGTTTGTGTTGGAAGAGCATCCATTTCCAACCCTACTGCCCTGGCAGGACACCTTCCATTAGACAACTGCTCAAAGCCCAATCCAGCCTTGCCTTGAACACTTCCAGAGATGGGGCTCCAAAACCTCTCTGGGCAACTTGTTCAGCTGCTTCACTACTCTCACAGGGAATATTTTTTTCCTGAAATCTAATCTAAATTTCTCATCTTTCAGTTCAAAGCCTTTACTTCTTATCCTATCTCCTCTCCAGCTCTCCTGTAGGCCCCTTTTAGTTACTAGCAGCTGTAATAATGTCTTCCTCCAGACTCAGTGTGTGTTCACAGGAGAGGAGCTCCAGACTTCTCATCAACTTAATGGTCTCCTCTAGACTTTTTCCAACAAATCCACATCTTTCTAGTGCTGGGAACCCCAAGCCTGGATGCAGAACTCCAGGTGGGGTCTCACAAGAGCAGAACAGAGGGGGAGAATCACCTGATGCTGAATATTTAGAAATATGTAGAAATATTCAGCATCAGAAATGAAACCTTCAGATGCCTGACATCTGATGATATGGAGAAAATCTTTGACTAAACAAAAATAAAAGCTCTGAATCTGTATAATATAGCATTTCAAATGTTTTTAGGTTTCCTTATTTTTAAGCAAAAAAACAAACATCGCAAAAGTAATGTAAAATATCTTCTGCCACATCCAGTTTTATTCTGGGTCAGCATTTTTTATTGGTGAAATTTACCAAGAGAGCTTCTTGAAACAACATAAATCATTGGCATTACTGGTGGATTAAATCTCCTGGATTTACTTTTCCTTAATTGCACAAATACCATGTGATGTCAATGAAAACTTTAATCCTAAGACTTCAAAATTTGATGCTCAAAACGATCTGTATTGTGTAGAATGGGGTTACTTTTTAAAATTTTATGTTTATGAGGAAATTATCAGTTAATGGAAATTAGACAAAATGGCAGGCAGAACATGGCTGACTGAAGTCAGAAATCTGAGCCCTTTGAGGAGGGTCTCAGATTCATGCCACTTGAATCTCAGTCTTTTTTCTTCTTAAATCCTTGGTGTAATTTTTGGGGTTCTGTGCATCCTCTGTAGCACAGAACATTCATTGCTGTTAACCTGGAGACATGGCCTGCAAGAACCAGCTGCTGCACAGCTGGCCAGACGCCTCCTCCTCCAGACCTTCCTTAACTTAGGGAGCATTTGGGAGCATTAAAGGTGATGGCAAGGAAGAAGACAAGGAGAATACCATTTTCTATTTGAAGCTCTCCTAAGTTCATATAATTAGATGGAACATTACTAAGCCTGACGCCAGTTTATACTAATGTGATGCTCATGTGAAATGTGCCCTGGGTCAGGATGTGCAAAGACAGCAGCAAGCAGATCTCAAAATGTAAACTCCAGTCTGCAGTGCTGTAACAGATAAAACATTGCATTAGGCTCCCACACAAAGCACTCTGTTTTAGACCAGACTGATTGAATTGAATTAAACTGAGCTAAACTGTATTTTGAAAACAAATCATGATTTCACACACTGCGATTTGACTCTTAAAAGATGAAGAAATCAATCTATATTTTGAGAACATAATATAGGCTTTGCTGAGCTAATTCTATGCAGAGATTACACTGCACATTTTTACAAACCACTAATGGGAATTCAGAGCCCTGAGAGCTTTCTGTATTGAATCTCCATCTGACATTAGCACAAGATCTGTCCAACTCTTATAGCAGCAAGAGGGCCTTGGTCTCAAGGAGACCTAGAAGGACGGAATCTGAAAGAGTAATATCTTTAACCTCACGGTACCAGAGATGGATCTAATAGCCCTGGTGTTTGTGCTAGCTTCAGACCTTAAATCATCCTTTTCAGCTGATATATAAGACCAGATCCTCTAGTGTCCTCTGCATGCTTTGAGCTGTTACTGTAAAGCAACAAGCCGTAAGCTGAAGTAGTCTCACTGATTAAACCAAATTTATAGTTGTTTTTCCACTGCAAGAAAGACACAGATGTCTAAACCATGATTTACAAAGACTGGGAGAAGAATATCACATTGCTAGCCATTAATTATGATGGAAACAGTAAGCTCTCATAAGCATTTTCTGGAGACATATAGAAATAGAAAGGTTCAGGTCCAACGGTTACACCTCTATGGACTGGCAATCTTGTGTACATAAAGTATTTGGCAAAGGTATGGTTCCCTGATACTGCATTTTGCTCACCACAACAACTAAAACCTGGAGATAGTGGGTGGAGGCGAAACATTTATGTCTTCCTTATCTTCCTGGCATATTCTAAGGAAAGCAGCTTTGCTTTTTCAGGGCTATCCTACATGTTAAAAAAACTCTAAATAACACTCCAAATCAATAATAGCTTTCAAATATATTTTTTCCCAGGCAAGTAACTGAATCTTCTCTAAAATATCAGCAACATCAGAGATTGTCCATAGGGCCAGTTCATACCTGCCAATTCCCTTTCACTCTGATACAGTGTGCACTTACCTTGTCCTTCTCTTTACATCACTGTTTGGGAAAAGAGACATTCCTGGTGTTGCTTTAGATTCTGTTTCAAGCTGTAGATGAGGTCATGATGTCAGGCTGTAAATCTACAAAGACAATATTACTAAAAGTTTTTTAGCCAAGCACTTCCATCTCACCAGCAACAGACCGTCTCTTGCAGAACCGGTGGGCGATTGCCCAGTGTGACATGCTTTAAATTCTGGGGGAGATCTGCAGGAGAATACAGTTTAGAGACTGGCACTTCAATTAGCTAACTGAGCCAGACTGTGTTGTGCCTGGCATTTCCTAAGGCTGTCAAAAGGACTGGTTACACCCTTCTCCCCGTACCCCTGGACCAAGGGTTACACCATGCTGTGTTTCACAGCCTCACGGAGCTTTGGTAGTGATTGCAAATGAAATAAAAGCTCAGCAAGTTAAAAGTATCCCAAATGTAAAATGGAGTTCTGCCATTACACGGCTTCAGAGATGGCAGAAGAAAACAAAAGCTGATCTCTACTTTCTTAAACTGTGTTGCTCTTCTGTGCATAAGGAATCTCTTGTCAGGGACTCTTCAGCCCTTGAGATGCTGCAAAGTACAAAGTACTTCAGATATGTTCTTTTGGTCAGCATTGCTCACTAAAATCCTGAAAACCCTGTTTGTTCTTACATTCCTTGTCCTACTGCATGACTTTAAACAAATACTTTATCCCTTTGACTGCAAGACAACAGAAATGGCCAGAAATGGCCAAGAGACACAATGGAGTCTCCTGCTCCTCTGAGCATAAAAATAAATCAATGCATCTGAAGACAGCATGCCACAAGTAAGTCTTTTGATTTATTTGTAAGGTTTGCCTGGGAATATTTAGATTCTCTCTGGTATTTGTATAATGGCTCAATTCTCTTTTTTATCTGATGCATTTCCAATAAATGTATTATTGCAGTATTGTAGCTCCTCCTCTCAGAAATGAAACATTATCTTGTGGTACCAATAGAACTTTGTGGGAAGAGGGTGGGGGACTAACATTACAGTTAAAGCAAGCATCATAAAATATCCGTACTTGCAACTTATGTCTATGCTGACTCATTATGAATGAACGGGAATATATTTTTATCTGGAGCATTTGCTTCAATCTATGCAGTGGATGAGGCCAGATCCTTTTATAACCATGGCATGTTCACCCGCAGGTACTGGTAGTTTCGCTTTGCAAAGCAGGGCAGGCTGGCATTCCAAATTTTATCTTATTGACAGAAAAAGCTCCCAGGGAAAGAGGGCCAATTACCAAACCCATGGTAACAAACCCCTGGTACCAAAGCCATGCTTGTTTTGGAAAAACAAAGAGAGGAGTCATAAATGGTACATAATGGAGAGAGAAACTAGCAAGCTTTTCTGGCTGAAAACTAATGAATTTTGAATGTTGCGTGCAAAGCAGAAAGCAGTGCGATAGGGTTTGTATTTATAAAGGAGGCTTCAATGATGTGTTTAATGCAGCATCCTCTTTTACCACAAAATTATCTGAATTTTCTCTCTCATGTGGAAGTATTTTTGCCTTCAAGTTTCCAGCTTTTTGCATCATTAATGTTGCTTCAAAATGGTTTGGGTTTTTTTGTTTGTTTTTTTTTTTTGCTCAAGGAGCTCCCAGTTCTCAAAAGACAACCACTCAAAGATCAGTGCCGAATGAGAGTTGAGGGACTGTGAGAGCTGCACAGGAATTAATCTTAGTCATGAAAGCATATGGATGTGAGGTAAGGTAGACATTATTTTGCCAGTGGCTGGAGAGCACAAATGCAAAACAACTGTCCAGCTTGTCAGAATTACCACGCATGAATATCCATGACTGGATATTTATTATAAAACATTGCTATGTTTAGGGTTGCCAATCCCAGTAGGAAGACTTCAGAAAATGTGTTTTGAAACAATGCTGATGGTATTTGTTATTCTGTAGCCCACTGTTCTATCAAGCATAGCTAGCAGATATTTGGAAGGGTCCTGTGGATGTAAGAGATCAAGGTGCAAACTGGTGTGTGGTGCTCTGTAAATTCACAATTACTCAGAATACACTTTGACTTTCACAGGAACATGAATGCAGACATCAACCTCCTCACAAGAACAATTTCAAGTAGTAGTGATAGCAAAATATTCTGTGATTCTACCCAAAAGGATCAATTTAGAGGAGAGTTTATTTTTGACGTGTGAGAAGTGTTCTCCTGGCTCTTACCTAAGTGAATATCAATATTTTCCATTTGATATTATCTTTTATCTGGCATTTTAGTGTCTTATTACAAAATTCAGGACTAGTGTGGTTTAATTTTCACTGGTTCTTGTCTTTCTGTAAAGTAAAAGCAGTACCTTTTGTTTTGTATGAAATTTTGAAGGTTAAGATATTCAGGTTCAGCTATGTGTATCGTTGTAAATCAGTTTTTTCTATGTTTGGGGGCAACAGAATTGTCTAACTTGGAAAAAGTATTCAATGCACAAAAAACATTGCTAGTAAAGAGTCCAGCAGGGACTGTAGGAATAAGAATAAGGCTTTGAGTGATAGCTGCATATGTCCTTGTGCCCAGTTCTGTTATTCCAGTACAGCTCTCAACTAGAGTGCCAAAAGCTTCAGGATTCAGGACCTCTTCTGCTTAAGCATTAGTAGATGACCTTGTACAACAAGGCTGGGACCCCCATGTGATATCAGAGTACAAACCTACATTTGCTTGTTTTCCCCATTTGAGGAAAAGTTAATGGTGCTGTGCAGAGAGCTGGGATGATCTCAGGACAAGAAGTTTCCCCAGAAGTTCACTGTGTCTGCTGGAAACAGAGGCATGTTGTGGGTCTGCACAATCTGCTTGCGGCTCGGTCCAGTCATTTTGCAGCAGGACAAGCCCCTTGTTTGGAAGACGAAGATAGAAAGTGAAGGACAAGCAGTGGCTGGCAAAAGCAACTATTTTATTTTTGCAGAAGGAGCCCAGGGAGAGGTGAAGAGAGCAAGACAAATCTGATGAGCAGAGGAACTGTGAGAGCAAGCAAGGAGAATGAGAGATAGCACACAGACAGTTTGAGAAGGAGACAAGGTGCAGATAAGGAGCTGTATCTATCTAATAGATATTCTTCCCTTAATTCTAATGGAAATTCTATCTCCCAGAGCCTGTCAGTGGAAACCTAACCCACCTCTAAGGGATACACAGAAGTGCTCAAAGCAGAATTCAGACTATGTCATCTCATCTGCTCTAACACACAGCCCAGTACTTTCCTTCCCCCCTCACATCCCCTTCCTTGCACAAGCTGAGAAAGTAGAGGAGAAGCTGAATGACAAGTAGCATTTCTACAACACCCAGCATAATTCAGGGATGCCTCTTCTGCTGCTTAGGAGAATTTAACTTTGCTTTTCTGAAGAGTAGCTACTCTGTTGTTTGGTTTGGGGCTCTACAGGTGACCAAGGAGTTGAACTGAACTATATAAAATAGTTGCTGGAAATGCAAAGTTTAAGGAGCTGGCACATGAGCTACCTTTTCCTGTCTTCTGAATGGAAAGCAGAGGATATATTACAACCCAGTATCAGTTCAATGCTAACTCTACTTGAAGGGTGGACCAGATGATCTCCCGAAGTACCTTCAAACACAGTAACGCTGTGATCTCCTTAGCTCTATGAGATAGATAAGTAGATATATGCACAGTGCACATGGATACACATATACATGATGTTCTTTGGCTTGAAAAATAGACCAAACACATGAACAAACAATTTCTCTGTGCTTTAACTTTCTTACCACAGATCAAATCCTAAGAAACAATGGTCACATTTCCCAACATGACTGATAGACTCACATAATCAGGAAGAAATAACTGTTTTAATTTATTTCATCAGAGTATTTCCCAGATTTGCTGCAAGTTTGCTTCTTTTGATCTTCTTCCACAGGGCTACAA
This sequence comes from Bombycilla garrulus, assembly GCA_013400315.1. Lineage (NCBI taxonomy): Eukaryota > Metazoa > Chordata > Aves > Passeriformes > Bombycillidae > Bombycilla > Bombycilla garrulus. The sequence goes on from VXBU01003598.1 coordinate 348,426, forward strand.
TCTTTCAAAAAAAAAAAAAAAAAAAAAAAAAAAAAAAAAATAAAGACCAGATGCTTAGCTGTGCTGGTAAAATAGACACCTCTACAGGAAGGAGATACTTACGGAGAAGAGTGGAGAGTTACTGTGGCTTAACTTTTCAAGGGACTTGAAGCTTGACACTAATTGTTGTGATGCATATCCCAGGTGCATGCCATAGCAACATCCAAACTTGCCTGGAATTGGTTTATGGTCTATTCCAGGAGAACTTGCTTTTTTCTCTCAGTGTCAGAAAAAAAAGTAAGAAAAAGTGATTTCAGCCTGCCACTCCCATATTAAAGTTCTTCTCACTATGTAGGTTTCACTTCTTTCCTTTCTCCCTGAGGGCCAACACTCAGCTTTGTCAGACAAATGGTTCTTGATTATTTGTGGAACATTACTGCAGCAGGATGAAAAGTCTGTCACTGATAAAGACCAGCATTTCCAAAGCAAGAAAAGCATCCTAATCTTGAATAGCTGTGACAAGTAAAGGCTCTGCTATTTCCTTTGCCTCTAGACTCATATTCATATCTAAATTTTTGTGCTTGGTCTTTCCTTAGCTTCACTGTAAGTACACTTAATATCTTGCTACACCTGACCTTGTTGTGCTGAACTATCTTCTTGGTTTGGCTTTGGACCTGTCTTGTCGCTATGATTGCTGAGCTGGGGGCAGATCCTGGTTACCCCCACCAGACTTGCTCTGCCTTGCTTCACTGCTGGGGGATCTTGATCTTGCTGTGAGGCCACCGTACCTTCTGCCTTGCTCCCACCACTCCTGGCTCCCCTTCTCTTCAACAGCAGCCTGCTCACGCCGGACATGAATTACACTAAAAGTACAGAGATAGCCTTATGACAAAGACTGACAAATACTCAATGTGTGTGTGGTCAGAATGAAGCAGTTTGCAGTGAACAGGTCACTGTGCTGCAGCTCTGCAGCCACACGGTCCTGCCACACCCCAACAGGGGTTTGGACTGTCAGACACTGCACTTTGTCTCCCTCTGAAAATCTCTGAACTCCTTATTTGTCTGGTGTATGCCTACAACCATTTATTAGTCACATATGACCATAGATCATTAATGCACAACATCAGCTTCTTCCCTTTGCTAATGACCTCCAGGATCCAGCTTGGCTTGCCAGATGCAGAAGTACTAACCACGGTGATGAAAGAGCACTTGGACATAGCAATCTGAGTGGGGTGGGGAAGAAGGAGAGGATATTACACAATTTTTAAAAGATTATTAATAAGAAGTCACAGATCTGTTACCATCATGATAATGGGCAGATCCATCTGTCTTGTTAGGGAATCTGCTACTGAGAGAGTTGTTGCCAACAGCTCAGGGAAGTGATGTTGGAATGCTTTGCTCAGTAATCCTCTAATACCAGCCTTGATGTAGATGCAAGGAAGCACCAACCCCATAGTGTAGTCTGAAGAATTGATGTACCCACTAAAGCATCACAGCCCAAGTATTGTATGACTAATATGGGTTTGACAAGAACATAGGTGTGCCTACATTTTTGAATAGTCTAGTAGGAGAATAAATAAGTACTAAGTGTCTGAAAAATCCCTATAAATTTACAGGCCTCTAGGGGATGATCTTATTTCCCTGAGTGCTATTCATATTAAGACTGGGTTGTTTTCATGGATCCATTTTATCTAGAGACACTCCACGGGTGGCATTTGGGGTTAAGGGTGGGTTTCATCCAGGCATCCTCAAGATGCGCTGTTCTATGACCCCATGGCAGCATGCCACGATTGAGTGAAGAGACCAAGGGTGTTCTTGAGGGTAGCTGTGCCACATCTGCACACACTGTTAAACAGCTGGAACTGCAGCTGCCTGGGAAACCTGCAGGTGTCAAGAGGAACACTGAAAACTGCTGAAGTAGGGACTGAAGGGCTGGTAGAAGTCCTGGCTTACCTCAGTCAAATCCCTACTGGCTTATTGAAAGAGAGCAGAATAGAAATAATAAAGACCTAGCCTCTGCAATTTGATAATCACAGAATTCTCCAGCTGGGATTTTGCAAGGACTCTGGATCTCTCTGATAGGCATGAAGAGAGCTGATAGCACGCAGTGCCTTATCATCTGTGGTATCCAGAGCAGAGTCTCTAAAGAAGTACGTGTGAATAGAGTGGCATCAGCCTGACTTAGTCACTTAGAACAGTGATTGCAGTAATTTGCACTTATGACTCTGTGTCAATGTTAAAGGACTAAAATTGAAAGTATCAGTACTTCAATCTTTTACTATTCCTCTCCTCAATGATTATTTTCATGCTCATACAAACTGTTAGTATGGAGGTCAGAGAGATCACTTCCATAACTCATTTTTCATACAGCTTTTGCCCTATATCTTAACTCAAGGCACGCCAGATCATACAATATTCTCCATGAAAAAATATTGATATTGGCCATGAACCAGAAATCCCTCCTTTCCATTTATAGTAACTGTCCACACAGTAATAATGAAAGATACAATTATCACAGTGTCTTCCTTGCTTTTTCCTGTGCCATCCCTCTCTGAGTCCTCTTCTAGGTGAGTGAGCCCTGTAATGTGTCCTTGGGGAATTCAGAAGCTCCAAAAGGAACAGACTGGATATGGGCTGTGTCCCCACAGGGGGTGGTGCTCACCCCACTGACAAATACAGTTCTGAATGAAATGGCTTGGAGCTCCTCTCACTCCCAGCACTGTGCAGCCAGCACAGCAGCCTGTGGGAGCTGAGTGCTCTATTCCAGCTCATCATGACCTCTTTCTCTGAATATTCCTGTGTAGAAGGAAGATTCAGGGACATAGCTCCATCTGCATGAGGAGACATCATTCTCTTTTCAAGGTGATTTTGGGTCACACCACTGTAGTGGTGAAAAAAAGCTGGATGCAGAGCCAAGAACTTGTCTGTCAATCTCCTTTGAAAAGCAAGATAGCAGGGTGGTTGTTTCAGCTCTCTGATTCACTCAGGAAAGTCTCATATTCCTCTGAGAGCGATCAGCTTAGCTAATAAGAACAGGAACACAACTATAATTCATAGAAATGACAGCTTAGAAAAAGACCCAAAGATGAGCGATGCCGATAGCTTATAACTTGGAAGACTCATCAACACTTAATTAACGACAGTGGCATTGCAAAATGAGGTATATTTACAGCTGCAAGAGGCAATGTCAATGCAAAACTGGACCTATCTGAATCCACTCTTACCTCCAGTGGGAGTGTGGAAATGTTTCATGGAAGAGATTTGAATTAAACCAACTCAAAGCTTGACCCAATCCCATACCTTTAATTATACTGTATAAATATACATGAAAGGTGCACTTAAAATACTATGTTCTGTTGTTATGGCAACTGATATTTTAAAAAGGGATGATGAGAAATAAGCAAAGGAAAGCTATATGGAAACAAATGCGTCATGTTGTTATAGCAACCTTTTAATCTCAAAGAGGCTGGGAATTACCTGTGTGGTAAGCATTGCTGGGAACCTGCTCCCAGGTGTGGTTGAGGTAGGCCAGAGAAAATCATCTTATATTGAAGACTGTGTATCGGTTGAAGTTTACCTCTTGGAATTATAGGGCACCTTTTACATAAGACAAGCAATAACTCAAAGCAAAAATGATGGGTTTATCTCAGTCTTGTCAATTTACCTGGTTGCTATTCTGTGACATTTGAAATACTTCCAAACTGGTTTGCTTTCTGTGTCAGTCTTTCAGAAGCGTATTAACATGCAAGGTCTACAAGATTTGTCTTAAAATCATGAGATTCCCTGGGAAGAAACATGTAAATTGGAGAAAACACACTCACTGGTAAAATTTCAAAAGTTTATTAAACCTTAACAAAAAAACACAACAAAAGACGGAATAAGGAGAAAAAGCAGCACTGGGAACATAAGACCAAACCACCACGTGCTCGTCTACAAAATGGATATTCTACCTTTTGTACCCTTAGCCCCTCCCAAAATCTTGTCCGTCATCTCCTTCTCTGCTGTTCATTGGAGAAGGTTACTTTCTTATATCTTGATTGGAGGTCAGGTGTCATTATGCCACATCTCCTAGTAACAAGCCAGGCCTCCTCAAATGCCCCGACTGCCGTAGTTATTACAAGAGGGAAGGAGAAAGAGGACTATGGGAGAATATATTACAATAAAATAACTATACATCTACCAACTTCTCTTAATATACACATAATATTCATCCCTTAACTGTGAGCTAACCCTCATGTTACTGATCTATAACGAAAATATATATCCCTGGAAGGTTTTAAGGATGAATGGAGCTCTGAGCAACCTGCTCTAGTGGAAGGTCTCCCTTCGCCATGGCAGGCACATTGCACCTAGAGCATCTTTCAGGTCCCTTCAACCCAAATCATTCTATCAGTCTATGGTTCTACTTTATGTATATTATGTATGTATGTGTGTGTATATATATATGTGTGTCTGTCTGTCTGTCTGTCTTCCTCAATCTTGTTTTAAATACTCCCAAGTGCCAATCAGTTTGTGTCACCTCTTCCCTCTTTATTTTCTGACACCTCTGCTGGTTGCTCCTGGTTGTTTCTTTTTACCCTCCATTCTCCCAGGGTCATACTCAACCTGAGATAACAAGCAATTTCACACCTGGCAGGGGTGAAGTTAAATTTACAGGAATCTTGAATTCCAAAGGGCTATTGCACATCTAATAACAATTCTAGCCTCTTTGCTGATTTCACTCAGCAAACGTGACAAAACAGAATGAGGGAAATGCAGTCCTGAGGAGAGATGATAATGTGTGACAATGGAACCAAGGCAGTAATTGCACTTGAATACATAATGTGACTTCAGCCACTGTATACGAGAACACTCTGAAATCACCCTATTAACTATAAAATGATAAAAAATAATAAATTCTTGTAAAGCACTACTCAGTCACAAGTCACAGGACCAATACCGCAACCAAGAATAACTTCATCACCATCTAAAGTTGCTGTGAGAGGAAAATTAGGGCCCAGTTCCTTCTCTTCCTTCATGTACCAGCTGGGATGGCTACAGATGTGTTGGGAGAGAGGTGAGCATGGGGGGCTGTTGTTTCCCATTGGCTCTGCCCAGCTGTCCTGGCACCCCAGGACTTTATGATCACACTTTAATTGTATCCCCAATTGTCTGTTCTGTTTGTGCTGGATATTGAGTCCTGCACCTTTAAGGCTGGTTCTGAGAGCAAAGGGAGAGCAAAGAAGTGCAGAGTTTCTTATCAGGAACTGCACTCGCTCCCCTGCATCCTTCTCTGGACTGTGCTGTCTGCAGGGCATGGCCAGAGAGAGCTCTCCTTTTTAGTTAGTCTTAGCTGGCTGAGGCAGAGAAGTTCCCCATACTGTGGCTTTTCTTTTTCTTGGAACTGATCAGCCCTGCTCTGGACTGAAAACCCAGAAGAACAGCAGGAGCTCATGCCTGTGGCCCACTGGGCCCAGGATGCAGCATTTCCCAGTGCAGGAGGGACTGATAAAAGACAGAGTGAGCCAAGTTACACCTCACAGGAAGGACTTCCTGGATTTTCCAGCAAGAGGCTTTACTGTTTAATGTTATTCAATTTTCCATGTTTGTGAATACCTTGCTTGTTACATAACAGTTTTTGTCCACTTTCTCCAAGGAAATCTTCTTCTGAACCATCTGGGTGAGGGGCTGCTTGAATTTGCTTTTTAGAGGGACCCCATTCAGAGGGTATTGCCAAGCAATACAATATTTTCTTTTGCTTCTTGCTGGACAACAGAAGTTTCTGCCTCCTATTGACTTAACAGGAAACTGGTTATTCTTTTTATGCAAATAGGGGTTTTGCCTCAAAGCTGCAGCCTATCTTCTTGCTGTTGCCAATGGGGAGTGATTTTCTATTTTCTGAGGGAGATCACAGCTGGTGAGGATGCATTTCAGACCTGGCCCATCCAGGTTGGGGGGTCACTGGGAAGCAGAGGAGGAGCAGGGATATGGCATGCACCAGTTTGGTGTAGCAAGTATAGAACTTAACCTGCCTTCTTTACAAAAAACAGAGTTAATTCTAATTCTGGAAGTCAGCAGAGGAATGTGAACATTTTCCAATCCAGCCTACATGGAGGAACAAGGCCCTACAACACGAGGGAACAAGAACGACAGCTTATCTGCAGAGATGGCCAAAAGGCTGTGTCTATTGCACAGATGTGTGGTGGAGCTGCAGAGCTGGGCGAGGATGCTCTGGGCCTCTGGAGGTTGGGAACTGTGTCAATCACAGAATCATTGGATACGCTGAATTGGAAGGGACCCACAAGGATCATCGAGTCCAACTGCACAGGGCAACCCCAAGAGTCACACCACGTGCCTGAGACCATTGTCCAAATGCTTTCTGAACTCTGTCAGCTTTGGTACTGTGACCACTTCCCTGGGGAGCCCGTTCCTCTGTGTGAAGAGCATTTTTCTAAATTCAAACATAGCGTGCAACACACAGACTTAGTAAATCCAAGGAGTGCAACACGAGGAGTTAGCTAACAATACAGGTGGGATTTACTTTAGCAGGGCTTTGCTGTGCAAACATGTAGTGCAAACTATGTTGAAGCTTCTCAAAAAGGGCTTTCTTCCTACTTGTCTGAAAAACTTATTCACAGATGCAGCAAATCACTTCTGGAAGTTCTTATCTCACTTCAGTAGTGAGAAAATGTGGAGAACTGGGAAAGAAGCCATGTTTCTGGGTGCTAGCTGGGGAGGAATTAACCCATATATTTCCAATATGGCCTACTTGAGCCTCACTAGAAAGCACTCAGCTTAAGAGAAGAGTTTGCAATGGGAAGAGGTGCTCCTTGGGTACCACCATCATCACTGGGAACTGCTGGAATCATATCTTTGCCAGGCTCGAGTATAACTCAGCTTTGAGGCACCTTTGTCTGTGCTGCAGCTTCCAGAGAGTCTCTGAAGCTCTTGAGGGCCTGCACAAGACCTGTTAGAGCTTAAGTGTTGTGCACACTCAATGCGGGAGCACAGAAAAGATCCTTAAACCTGCTTGCTAATGCCCAGACTGCTCTGGATCTGGACCTCAAGAAAGATTAGGAAGCAACTAGTCTAGCCTCAGGAAGCATAGCAGAAAGGAAAACCCAAAGTGTCTGAATTTTCTTATTCATTGTTCTCTGTCCTTGTTTTTTTCTTTTAGCATAGGTGTTTCTGTGAAAAGGTTTGTTTCTCAACAAATGTAGAGGTTTGGGGCAGATGTTAGTTCACTTTTCATTTATTGTTTGTCAATAGTGACAGCCAGCATTTGTTTAAATGTGGTAGGTGTTTAATTTTTTTTTCAGTTAAAGTCTCAAACAATGATCCTTATTCAAGGTTTGTTCATTTTCTACCAGAAAATATATAACAAATTTTCCAATCAGCTCTTCTTCTTGCTCCTGCATCTTGATGTCTGTGATTCATTGACTTCCGTACAGTCTTCTCTTTACATTCAAAACAGTAGTTATTTTACATTTTCCCATTTTTCCTGTCATCCAACACCTCCATCTATCGCCTCACTCACTTGGGTCAAATTCCCATGTCTATACAACTTAGACCCTTCTCAAAATCAGCACAATGCTACCTCTTTGCTTAGGGAGATACAAAAGTATCCATTTCAGTATGTCCATACTTTGTACTGATAGAAATAATCCCACTCCATTTCAGGCTTGTTCCTTCTTGGGACTGTATTGCATAAGAAAAAAATGACATTCACAACCAAAACTAACTAAATCATTATTGACACTGAACACAGAACTCATCATGAGGTAGGTGGTGGAAGTGATGGCTCTATTTTGACCATTTGGCAATCACCTAAAGTCAAAAATGGGCACATAAATGTCCTTATCACACTGAACCTAGCTCCAAGATTTGGAGAGATTTCACTGGAGAAGAGATGGGTCCCTCTTACCTTTTCCTTCCTCTGCCAAGCCTGAGGAAATCTTTGACTGGAAATATAAGGCTAGCTTAAAATTTAAATGGTAGGAGCACTGTTTACATTTCTGTTTGTTTACTGAGACCTTCAAATGCCTCTACAGAGCAGTCTACTCTCAGAGCTACCAAATATATTAAATTCCAACACCTCCCTAATCAGAATGGAAAGATTGGCTTCAGAAAACAAATGGGCTATTATCTTGTCATAATGGTGTTTCATATTTATATTACTAGCCCTGAAAGAAATTACAACAAAAAAAAAATAAGGGAAGAAAGAGACAAAAAAAAATGCCCCAAATGTTTAATGATCCTCAGCAAACAATCTGTCCAAAGAAGGAAAGATTGCTTTGCCAATCTGACAACTGATCTACAATCTTGTTCAGCTTGGTTAGTTATCCCATCCCCTCCCAGCTCTGCTGGTAAAACTTCTAGGAAACTTCATGGAAAGAATTCTTGATCTCACTGCAACCCCCTCCTTCCCTAGACATTTTCAAGGTAGGGTTTAGCTGAGCATTTCTTGCACAGACTGCTGTTATCTTCTAGGAATAAGTCCAGCATTTCCAAAAGGGGCTTAAACAACAGGCCACATACATGTTCAGCTGAGTCCAGGACTAGAAGGGGCCTACAAGTGACCTTGGGAAATCCAGTCTGTCTTCCCACCCCTGTCTAGACCAGTTCACAAATTTCAGAAATTTGGCACAGTTCCTGTTCCAGCAGCTGGGCCACTAACATTTTTAATCCATTCCTGATATGAGCTATTTCTTTAAAGGTCTTCTTTAAAGATTCTTTAAAGATTTCTCAATTCTTCTGACTTTTTGCATTGCTCCCCGAAGAAGCCTTAGGCTATGGGATGCACTGCAGAGTTACTGGTCCTGTGAAATATCCATTCCATTCAATGATTGCACCTTTATCAAGCAGGCTTCAGGGTGATTGAGTATGGATGAACCAGAACAAATCAGAGGAATGTAGTCCTGTGTGTTGTTTTCCTCATGCCAAAGTAAAACATTAGTCTGAAGAAGGCTGAGCGTAATAAATTTCATTTTAGTTTTGCACTGGTTAGACGGTGCCCCAGACATACATAAATAGAAGATCATCATCTTACGAACTGTGTCTGTGTTATCTTCACTGAATTCCTCCTGTCTCTGGAGTCAGGAATTGGCTTTTATTACTGAGTTTGCTGTTTGTCTTTCCCCGTTCAGCAGAGGGAAAATTACAGGGTCTGTGATGAACATGTTCAGATACATCTGCTTTGTTTCAGAGAGTTCCTGCTAAAAAAATTGACATCCTATTTGGTTCAAAGTCCCCCTAATAAGGTAGTTTTGACCTAAGGTAAAATCTTTTGACAAGATTTCCTGGTGCTAGTTACAAGGATATCTGACTAGCCCTGAAAGTCCTGCTGGAAGTGTGTTGTGGTTTAAGCCCAGAAACATAATGCAGGTGCTTTCTCAATCTCCCTCTCTCGCCTCAAGTGGAATGGAGAGGGAAGTCAAAATAAAACTTGTGAGTTGAGATAAGAACAATCTAATAGGGAGAATGAAAGCCATAGACACAAGCAAAGTAAAACAAGGAATTAAATCTCTGCTTCCCATGGGCATCTGGGTGTTCATCCATCTCTAGGAAAGCAGGGCCCTATCAAGCATAGCAGTGACTTGGGAAGACAAACACCATCATATCCCTTTTCTCCCCTTTCCTCCTTCTTCCTCCCACTTTATTCTCTGGGCATGATGTCATTTGGTCTGGAATATCCCTTTGGTCAGCTGGGGTCACCTGTCCTGGTGTGTTTCCTCCCAACCTTCCATGCACTCCCAGTCTCCCCACCAATGTGGCAGTAGGAAAGTAAAAAAAGCCTTGGCTCTGTGTAACCTTTGTTCAGCAACAGGAAAAACATTTCTATATCATCAACCCTGTGTTCAGCACAAATCCAAAACACAGTCCCACACCAGCCACTGTGGAGAAAATTAACTCTACCTGAGCCTAAACCAGTACAACAGGGATGTGCCAGGCCACAGAGCACGTTAGACTAGGGAGGGAGCACTGTGACATTCAGACTGGAACAGCAACATCACCGAAGCTTATATAAATGCTCTGGGATTAGGGCAAAGCTTTGTGGAATGCAACAAGAGATTTAATCAAAATTGACATTTTCCAGGATAACTGAATGACAACACAGGCAATTGCTGCTGCCAGCAGTGGAGTGGAACACAAATCAAATGTGTGTTTGTGGTGGATTTTAACAGTCAATTATTTGAGTTCCTAAGCTTCCTTTCTCTGGAAGAATGAAGGGTATGGTAGGAGGACACACCTTCCATGTGCACTGTTGCTCATATTCTTTCCTTCCATCACAGGGCAATACTGGAGACAGGATTACATGACAGAGAAATCTTTGCTTGGTCTGCTCCAACACAGCAGTTCTCTTAATTACTGGATTCATCAGCTGTCCCAGAGAAGATTCATTGCATTCAGCTTAGAAAATATAATTTAATTTTGATTAAAATAAAGTCTGGACTAAAGCTTCAAGACACCTGAAGGTGCACAACTGAGTAATACTAAAAATCTGTAGTAAAGCTTTTCATTACTTTTCTCATTTCAGTGTGCAAAGCTCTGCTGGCAATATTTTTCAACATAGTCTACAACTGCAACCCAGCCTCCTCCTCCAACACAAAGGTTCTCAGACTGTGTCCCACAGAGCACACAGGACTTGCTGCCAACAGCAGCTGCCTCTTCACATGTTTCTGGCTTCTTCTCTTCACTTCCAACAGATAGAAATAGTTACAAATACATTTAAGTGCTCTCATGATGTTTCTTTCCCATACAGGCAATTACTGTCATTGGCACAGGGATGTACTCTTCAGTGAACAGAAAAGACAGTAGCTATACACTCACAGATTGTTCTGATGGTCCACAAAATCTCTGTGGCAAAAAAAGGGAAAGTCTCAGTATTAATGAAAAGGATCCCTGCTATAAGGACATCATAATTAACTGGCAATGCTTAATCTTTTCAGGTCACTGGCTCATATCAGTGCACATACCCTTTGGGTTCCTGGATGTCTGACAGATGTAATAAGGGCTCTAGGTTCATTAATTCTCATCTTAATAATGTTTTGAATTTGTTGTATGCATTTATTAACTAATATTTGGCTTTCAAAGCTGCAAGTATGTCTCCCTTTAAGGAAAGCAGTCTGGAGAAAAAAAAGCTAGAAATTGCATGATTTGTACATTAGCTTCCCTTACTTAAAAAGAGACCAGAAGAGAGAAATAGGTTTTATTTCTTTCAATGTCACAAACTCAGTAAATAGACAGTGGAGGCAAACTGCATAATTTTTTCCTCACACTTGGCTACACTGACTGTTCACATTTAACTGTTGGCTCTTCACATCCAGGACATGTAATGTAAACCATTCCCACCAAGGCTTTCTCTTGCTCCACAGACAACACACCTGGACTTGGATTAACACTGAACTTCATTTGGCAGAAATGAAGAACCATCTGAAGAAAAGATTATTCAAAGGCACAACATTTTCTCAAGCATTCTTGATCTCAGATTTATTTGCCCTGACACCAGCTTCCCTTGAATAGTTCAGAACAACCTTTCTTACAGCCCATGTCACCTTGCCAGTAGCTCCAGCAAATCTGTGTGCAGGACAAGAACTGCTGTGAAGTGGGAATATCACAGCCACTCCAGTTCCTTTAGCTTTGTCTGCATTCTCCATGGTGAGGAGGCACGAAAATGCAGGAATGAGAGAGCTGACTCTACAGCACTGAGGACTGGAACCACAACATTGAATGCTTGGCAGCAAACACAGGGGATCGTTGGGGTAGTCCAAGGTAAAAGTGCAATGACTTTAAACATCATTTATTATTTTATTTCTGCTGTAGAGAATAGGAACTGCCAACAAATGCTTATGAAAATGGATTTCAAGACAGTAAGAGAACAGTAATATTTAAAATGTCACTTTTCAGCAGACATGGATTATAGAGCAATTGGATGTCATCACTGAAGGAAAGATAGCCACAGGATGATTTATCCTCTGTTGCTATTGGTCTCTCTGCTGACCTTTACAAATAGATGTAAAACCTCTTCTTCACTGCAGTCTGTGTGACTTTCACTGCTGTGCTGAGTAGAGGTAGTCTGGCATCCAAACTCCTCAAGCCCATGCCTCATTTCCAAACCCATTTGTGTAGATAGAAGAACACAAGGATATATTACAACTTGTCCTCCAAAAAATGCAAAAGATAAATATGTGAAGAGGCATTAAGAACATTATCTTTCCTCTCACACCAGGTGAGCACATTCTGCACTCAAACCTCCAAGGATTACCCTCAAGATAATCTTCAAGAGTTATTGTCATCTTGTGCAGCTCTCCAGCCTGAGTCTGCTGGAATAGATCAAAGAACCCTAGACATTGATCATAACACAGTCTTGCCAAAAGACACGCATTTAGCATGGAGCAGCATCCTTTGCACAGTCCAGATGGCTCTTTGAAGAGCTTTTATTATGCTTTGTTCCACTGCAACAACAGCTCTCAATGGCATTCTTGTTTTGTTTTGTTATCAGGCTCTGGAGAGCAGGAAGCACAGGATTCTGCTGTGTTCCTCATATATACAGTTCAACTACCACCCTGTCACCCTCTTGTTCCCACTGCAATGTGCTAAACGTGCTACAACAGATGGCTGTTACAGGATCAGAGACAAATAGCTCTGAAGTTCAGCAGCCCTAAGGGATAGCAAGTGGTCCCAGCAGGAAAATGTCAATTGAGCTTTATTTTCCTGGTGTGGCCGGGCTCTTCTCAGTCTATGAGCGAACTGCAGGCTCAGCAAATACATGATCTCTTTGCAGCAGGGGCCTCCCAGATTTTACTAAAAATTTGGGTTTGTATCATCATAGCTACGAGAAGCAATAACTGGTTATTCTGGCAATTCTGAACCCCACAGATGTGCAAACAAGCCGGGCAGTGTTTTAATGTGCATTTCTATTATGCTCTGCTCTACTGAAATTTCTTGGCAAAATTCATGGCCGCAGAAAGAAGCCATGCCTGCACCTACATATGGATAGAGCAATAAATCTTTACATTTGTATTTTTCAACACCAGCATTCAAGTCAGCAAAAACTTAGAACTATTCCTGTTGCCAGTGTGTAACTCCCTCAGATGCCTGCCAGAGCACAGGAAACATTTGCTTGATTTGTGCACTGGATTGCCTCTGATCCATTCATTGAAATTTCTTGAGCCTGTTGCCAATTCAAAGACTATTTATGAAATCAAATGAAGGCTAACACACTCAATCTCTACCCCTCACTTCCCTGCCCTCTCTTTGCTTGGGCACAGCAGTTCACAATAGAAGAGAACAAAGATGATGAACCAGAAAAAATTATTCAGGCTCAATTTATTTAGGCCCAAGCTTTGGACCATCATTCTGACAACATGCAAATTTCTTTCCCAAATACCTGTTGAAGATAGTTGTGATGTGCTGCTTTACAACTTGTTTGCACATATGTCATTCCTTAATGTGTTTTCCTAACATTTGTTCTTTTTTTTTTTTTCACAGCACAATTTTATCAATGGGAAAAATTAGGAAGAGTATGATACATGAGAAACTTCCTAGTAAAAAAGGGGAACCAGTCTGAGAGATGGCACAAGGCAAAAGATGATTATTAAGTTTTTCCTTTGTTAAGCTGAGTAAGAGGTAACAATATATTCAGAATTAAAAACAATATACCAGTTTGAACAGCAGCCAGAAGTATTGAATACCTATCTGAAAAGTTTACTGTGAATTTTAAGAATATTTCTCACCCTTTTAAACTTGTTTAATTCAGGAACTTCTAAAATCATGTAAAAATTGTAAAAAACAGGTCTTCAAGCTGTTTTTATGGTATCTCAGTAGCATCTGGTGACTTTAATTTCCAGTGAAAAATATGTTGTTACTTAGAATACCTGTTTTGCAAGTGAAAAATAGCTTAACATGGTGCTTCAAATCCAATATGAGCAATTATATTCTGCTTGAATATTTTTTCCAAAAGTCTAATTAGATACAACTGTATATCATCAAACTAGCAACACAGACATGCTGCAGCAGTGTAAATTGGCATGAGCTGTGAAGAGTTTAAATGGAGAAGGGTCCAGACTGGTAAAAGCTATACAGAATACCTGAAGGACAACTGTGAAACTAGAATTCCTACACCAAGTAAAATTACCAGTTTCCTAAGAAAAAGAGCAAACTTGAAAAGACCAGTAATGACTGTCATGTCATCTTTGACACCGTTGATGTATTGCAATGCTTGCCAGGGCAACTTCTACAAATTAAAACTCTTAAAATTATGAGATGTCAGCAACATCTGAAACAAGCTTTCGAAACATGGGTCTGAATAAACACAGGATTTATTTATTTTAAACCTTCAGCCCTAATATGTTCCAGAAATACACTGCAGCAGATTAATTTGCCCAATATATTCAAGCAGACATACTCTCAAGCAAAGTAATTGCAAAAGATACATGTATTAATAGCTACATGAGCAGACGATTCTGTCCTTTTCCTTCAAAAATCTGTTCCCCTAGAGTACTCTGATAAAGAATGAAACCATCTGTGACCACTAACAACATAATTAATAAAAGCCAAATTAGTTTTTCTCCTTAAAAATGAACCATGGACAACACCTTCACCTTACAGATACCATTAACAAAAGTTTTAACCTCCTCCCCTTATTCACAAAATGAAGAAGTTATTTTGCCCTTTAAAAACTTTCTTAAATAGGCTCCATCTGGTCCTTCTTTCTGCTAGAAAGTCAAACTAGTGGGCAGAGCTGGGATGGTGTTTGAATGCAATAGTAGGCAACACATGTAAAATAAAAATGAAAGCCTAAAAGCTTATTAAAAATTAAACTCTAGTTTTAATTTCAACTCAAATCGCTTGTGTCTAGTTATGAGCAACTTGCTAGCTAACCTTGAATAGCTTTGCCCTTAAATCAAGAGTTCAGCCATTTGTTGAGGAGTACAATCACCCATCTGAGGGTTCATCATGTCTCCCTGACAAAAACCAGAATAATTCAACCCTAGTTTTCAAATGGTGCCAAGCTTTTGCCTGTGTGGTTTTATGAGGAAAACAACCTGTATATTCTGAAGTCCCCAATGAAAACACCAGGAAGTTTTCGTCTAGTGTTAACCTGCTAGGACACTTACGCTTTTGAACTGATCCAGCCTCCTGAGATACGAAATACATTGAAGGAAAAAATATATTTGGGCTCTTTTGGCAAGGGCAGCAGCAGATACTTTCTTTCTGTTAAAGCTCTAGGGCAAGACCCTTGCCTGGTGGTGCAATATTGGCTCTGAGGCTATATTGGTCTAAACAACACTGCACTTTGTTCTTCCACTGTTCTTTCTTCACTGTACAATTGTTCTTACAGATTAGCCCAAATTTTTCATCTTCCAAAGCTGCAAAAATGCAAAATCTCACAAGAATTGTTCTTTGGAGAATCATTGGTCTGCGATGAGAAGGATTACATACGAAGGAGGCATTAACCATCCACACCCACGACAGCATTGTAGAGCAGGTCAGAATATCAACACAGCTGAGAAACACACACGATGCTCAGGCATCAAACAAAAATGCAAATCTGCTAGAAGGGCTCATTAAACACTGTAGAAGACTGTAGGATGCCACAGATCACCATGCAGATTCATGACAGCAGCAGACCTCTGTGTGCTATAATATACAAATGTAAGGCGTACTCTTGCCAGACAGACTCAGTGGTCATAAACTAAGGTGGAAAATGAGAGTCATAATGCAGAGCTAGGACCCAGAGCAGACAAGCCATATAAATCATGGGGGAAAAAGGGAAGAAGTGATTTTTTTTTCCCCCAGAAGTATCAAAAATGTGAAAATTCATGAAAATTTTACTTCCTTGGACTAGGAGAATAAGTGAAACATTATTTACTCAAAAGTTACAAACAGTATTTTGGGGAAAAAAGAGAGTGAAAACAGTAAAAAGAGAAGCACTACACAGCAACATAAAATTACATCTGAAGGGCCAGAAGGATTACGTCCCAGGAAGGCTGCTGACTGCCTGTCTTGGAAGAACCACATGGTTCTGCAGGGAAGAACCCTGCACCTTTGATAGCTTCCTCAGGAACCTGTACCCTTTTTTAGGCTTTAAAAAAGCTGTGTGCACATGTGAAAGAGTACCATGCCATGCTGTTTCATCTAACAGCACTCTGAAGAGTGAAGTCACAAATGGATCTGGTGGAATTTGAGGCTTGTCTGTATCACTCTTTCACTGTGGCATCTAGCAGTGATTTGCAGTAGTTCAAAGGGTAGAAGAAATGCTCCATATTATATGCATATTTTAGTCTGATTTCCAAGGGACATAAGGCAAATGTGATTATTTGGGTAAAAAGAAAAAAGGGAGAAAAGAAATACTTCCGGTTTAAATTGAGATAATAAGCAGCTCATTTAAAAAATCATTCAAAGAAAGAAAATTCTACTGAAAATTATCTTCTCTGATTCCCTTTCTCATGCAAGTATCCATGTTATTTTGTAGACCTGTGCTTGTTCCACTTGCGACATCTTGATTTTTTGTAACTGCATGCTGTCTTTTTACTTAATGCAAAGGATGTCACCTGCATGACTCAGGCAAGCTGAGGTTAACTCCAAGCAGTCAACAAATATAGATGTCCTTCAACTCATCCACGAGGGTTGGCAGCAATACCTTTCTTGGAGACACTGCTCAGTGTAAACCCTGAGAAGCTTTGTGTTTGTTCTGCATTCCCCAGCAGCCCTGGCAAACAGGGTGAGGCGACTGTAAATCATTTCAGGATCAACCCTGAGCAAGCTGATTTTCTCAAATTAATTTCTTTGCGGACAGAGGTTTCAGAAATGTCACAATTTCAGTCGCCTTTGTCTGCAGAAAGCAGTCAGGATGAAAATGCAGTGGTTGCCTTGCTTGTCCCAGCATATTGCTGCTGGACCAACAAGCTGACGAGCAACAGGTTGCTGATCAGAGCAAGGCATGTGGTTGCATTAATACTGAGCTCATCTCCCAGCGCAAATGGCCACTGGGGAGAGGCACAGGCTGCTGTTGTTATTGCCTCAAGTCACTGCACTACAAGAGCATACTGACAGGTAGGTTAATGCACCCATTTGCAGTCATTTGGGCTTGCCACCATTTCTGGACATCACTCCTGAGGATGGCATTCTGACATGAGATGGGAATCTGAAGGGAAGGGAAACATGGCCCCTAGACTGGCTGGTAATTAGCAAGAAACTCCCACTGTGGCAGAAAGTATGAGTACAGCATCTCAAGAACATTATTCCACAGGACTGTCAGTCCAGGTCCTTTCATCAGAGTTTATCTTCAGCCCATTTTCCTTTTAAAAGTATGGTTACAGTCTGAAAAGTGAGTCTGTAAAATGAATTCTTAGTGTTTCCAATTTATTCTCTCTCAGTGACTTCCATACAGAACATGTTTGATTTAAAACTCAAAAATAAGGCTTTCACCTGCCAGCAAATAAAAGTTCAAAGCAATTTCTCACAATCAAGTTATGTTCTGTTTCATATATCATCACTAACAACAAGGATTCTGTGGTCAAAAAGGAGGAGGGGTGTGTGTTTTCGTGATGGATGTGGCAATATGGAACAGAACTCACTTTTGCCTGACTACAGTGCTGACAGTAGTAAGATTTTATTTCTGTCAGTAAAAATAAAGGCTGCCATTAAGGCAGGGACACCTAGTGCATGATATGCTGTTTTTATCACCACTTTCCTCAGCATAACCTCACTTTAAACAAAGCCACAAAACAAGAATGTCTCCCCAGTGCTGCATCTTGTTTAATTCAGGTTGCCAGAGAGCAAGCAATTTTGTCAGAGAGTATGCCTGCATTGTCATGCTGCACTGGTGGCTCATAATTCTGGTGTGGTTTATCCAGGGGGTCCTAATTCTTGGCTCATGGCAACAAGCAGACAAAGGCATGGTATGCAAGTGTCCTTATGGCCAGTGCTGACTCATTGGCCACCTGTGCAGTTCTGAAGCCTCCATCTGAATTTTGAACTTCATGATTTACAATGTTCCACTTTATTCATAGTGCACCAAATGAATTTTAAAATGAGGGGGTTTTTTTGTGTACTAGGAAGGATTCAAGGACAAAAATCTGGTCATGAGAACTCTCCTTTACCCATCTGACCCTCAGATCCAAAACAGCATATGCAAAGAAAGAGACAGAAGAACTGGTTTGCTGTCTAAGATTCCAGCTAAGACCAGGCTGCTCAGACTTAGATTTAGGTTACAGGTAATGCTGGGGACAGGAGCATCCTAAAATTTGCCACTCTTTTTGCACCTGTTCCACTGCAAGTAACCTTTCCATAACCTTTCCTATCTCACTGGATTTCTTAGGGTGTCAGGAACTTGACAGGACATGGGAATGAAACATTTCTTTCTTGAGAGTTTTCTCACCACCAGGCTCTGGACCACTCTAGACTGAGATAGATTGACCAGGTCTGCCATCGATGCCAGGTGTAGCCCAGAGGTGTGATCCTCACTGCAGCAGGAGGATGCAATGGAGGAAAAGCAAGCATGCTAATACAATGATTTTGATGTGTTTGGGACAGTGCATATCCCAAACATTGGTCTTTGCTCCAGACAGACACGTCTTGACGTTTTCTTAGCAATTTTCCAAAGTCTTCTAAGGCTTTTGGGATCTGACCTTCTATCACAGCTCTGATCCTGAAAATTATTGCATCTTCATGTGACTCCCCCACTAATTTCACTCTCTGGGCAAGTAGAGAAAGTTGTCCTGTCATTGAATGTGTGAAGGACAAGCTGCTTCTGAAAATGACTCCCAAGTCCCCCTTTTGCCCTTTGCCATGTGAAAAACGGCTCTGCACCCATGAGAGAGAATGGTGGAGGAGCTGCAGGCATCTCTGCCCATATTTTTTTGGTCTTTAGAGGAAGATTCTACTCCTTCTTCAGGTCTATGGCAGATCAAGCTTACCACTTGTGCCCCGCAGTTATGGAAGAGTGGGAATTAAACCCCTGCTTCAGAACTCTTCGTTTGGGCAGTGCTCCATAAAAGCAAAGAGTTGTCACAGAGTGAAGGAAAGGCACTCTAACAATGAGAGTTCGAGTCTCTCATTTTGCTCATAACCTCCATGTTCCTGGGTTTTTTAACCAATTTCATGCTGGGAAGTGAATCAGGCTCAAGATTAAAGTGTGTTCACATCTAAGGAAAGTTTATGGATGTGCACAGGAGCACATGTGCACATGTTAGCAAGGATTAAAGCATGAAGGATAAGGAAAATCTAAAATTGAAGTGTTCTGAATTGCCATTCTCTGCTGAAAGAGCTCTCAGCAAATTGCCCTAATAGGTATTGCTAGATTAAATCTCTTGCATCCGTTCCATTGTAGGTAATCTTTTTGGGGAAAAAATGGCCCTTTATTGATTGTGGTAATTATTTCATATTATTTTCAATAGCAACTTTCTTAAGGACAGGAAAAAATCAGCTGCAGCTGTCTGCTTTGGTCAGTTTGACCCGCTAGCTATGTCTTGAGAGTTTTTGTAATTTTATCAGTGTACATGAAAAGAGCTCATGGCTTGCGTTTGGCCAGACCTGAGTGAAAAACACTGTGTAAAGAGTTTTGGCATGAGTACGTGAGAAATGACGCTCACTTTTAAAATTGCAAAGGTTTATTAAACCTTGACAAAATACAACAAATGACTGAATAAGGAGAAAAAGCAGAGCTGGGAGCAGAAGACTAAACCGCCATGACCTCCTCTACAAAATGGACGTTCTATTTTTTATTCCCTTGGTGCCTCCCAAAGTCTTATCAGTCAAGTCCTTCTCTGCCATCTATTGGTGGAAATCACTTTCTTATAATGATTGGAAGTCATTGATTGGAAGTCGGGTGTTGCAACGCTGCTCCTCCTAGTAACAAGCCTGCCCTCCCCTAAATGCCCTGACCAGTGACAGCAATATAAGGGGGAAGGGAAAGAGGACTCTGGGGGGAACATACTAAACCTATATAACTATACATCTATAAACCTTCTCTTAACATACACATAATATTCATCTTTTAATTGTGAGAGCCAACCATTGCATTACCTATCTATAACAAGTACAAACAAGTACTTGTTTGACTTGTTTTGACAAGTCTGCTTTGTCAAAACCACGTTGCGATTTAGTGCTTTGGACTCCAATAAATCAAGACATGAAGTATTTCTTTTCAAAATTCAAATTTTTTCTTTATGAAATGCTACTGAAACTATAGTTCAGGTGTCTGCTGCTGCCTAGTTTTCACTTTAGACTGGGTTTCCTACAAGAATGGCATCTCATAATTTCATGCACCATGTTCTGTCACTTCGTGGAAGCTGGTGATGCCGCATGCCAGTTGCATCATCCTAGTGGATCTGGGTCCATAAAAGCCCAGCCTAGAGAATAAATGTAGAGTGTGGGCTCCTGTACTACTGTACCTCAGCTCACCACATGCAGGTTTTGGAGGTGAAAAAGTCTTTTTTCCTGTAAAATCTTCAGAATACCTGCACTTTTGCTTCTCATATTCAGAAGACACAATGTACAAGATGGTATACTGAATTTTGGAAACCAAATTTTTCATGGAAAAATTGTCAAGAATAGCCCTGCATCTCATTCTTTTCAAGTTTTATATTTACTAACACCACAAATGGTCATAACAGCCACTGTTGCAGCAGAAAAAGACAGGGAAAAGAGGAGCTGCCAACTAGACACAAATTCCACAGTAGCCAAACATTACATTTCCAAGCCATCACTAAACATAATGAGTGGACTTGGAAAGATGATTTGGCACAATCAGTTTGGCACTACCACAATTTGGCACTACCACAGCCTGTTCTGCACTGAGAGGTTAAAGAGAAAGCCTTGGCTTCCACTGCTGAGAGCTTAGTGCTCGTAAAATAGCTTAAAAGTGCTTTACATCTTCCTTTAAAGCAGCAGGTAAAACAAGTGTGAAATGTGGCAGAGACAAGTTAACAGCTCCTCTGAATAACAGCATTTTTTCTTCCAAAATTTAAATCTTGTTCCCTTTACTCCTCCAATTCATTCCCTCAGCCTTTGCATCATTTAAGTTTCTTGCCTGACTCCTAGAAACAGTCATTGACATGAATGATGACCAGGGGAAGAAAAAGCATGGTAACCTAGCTTTGTCTGCTTGAAGTTGTTGCTTCAAGTTCAGCAGCTTTAAGTTTTCTGTTTCACTGAGATTGTGATGGAGAAAGGAGTACTTGCAGAACAGCTCAGACTTTGCCGTGGAGACAATGATGGGAAGACTATATCTGATGAAACTCACTCAAAACCAAACGACAAAGTTTTTTCCTGTAGAAAAGCAATTAATTACTGTGAAAGGTAGAGTTAATTTTGTGCTGGAACAATCTGGAACAACATACTGTAATCTGCTATGTATCAGCTGAGTTAGAGTTTGTGTCCATCAGGAGCGCATATTAGAAATACGGTATATTTTTCAATACAAAGTACTTTCTAGTAAAAGCCATTTTCCAGCTAAAGCACTGAGTCCTTTAAAGAAGAAGCTGTTTTAGGGAAAATATTTTTTGGAAATGTTCTTGTGAGCTGATGTGCCTCCTGTTTTCCTTAATGCGGAGAAGAAGAGAAATGGGAGGGAGATAAATTTGTGAGAAGGATCAGTACCAGAGTATTTGGACCTCAGCACTTGTCATAGAGAGTCCTGTCACGTGCTATCATGGGCACCACTTCATAAGCCTCTCAAGACACATCTTCTAACATTCATGTTTCCTACTCTCTCAAGTCTGTTTCCAGTCTCCTTGCTCCTCATTGCTGATCAACTTTCTATGGAATACTTTTAAGATAGGTTCCAGAGAGCCCTCTGGGAAGAAGAAATTAGTTGCTGAATTTGTCTTATGTTAGGTTGTTAGCAGTACATAAACAAAAGATTGACATGTTGGACAACTTCTTGTAAGGAGCATGATGACCATTTGGCTTGAACACCTGAGGAAAATATAAAATACAGTGCCTTCTTCACTTGTTGCTTTTCACTTTCATGTTATATTTCATGGTGGTGGGGCTTTCTAAACAGATGCTTAAGAAAGACCAAGTTTTGGCATATGAGGAACTTGAAAAATCATCAGGTAAAAACATGGAAGTTAATCTTGATTCCATAAAATTACTTCATTGTTTTGGCCTTTCCTCTACCATTAAACTTTTGGGTTTTTTTCTCATTAATATACTGTGCTTACAAATACTGCTTTTTTCTTATTATTTTCTATTTTTTTTCTACCCATCCACAATTCAAGATTTATTGCAAGGTCAGGACTTACACTCACCCTGTTCCTCATTATTTATAAGAAAATTGCAAGTAGCAGATAACTCCATGTTTTCTGTCCCCTCTCCAGGCTTACTGCTCTCTTCTGATAGAGCTGACTTTCAAGGTTGAACAAGCTTCTTAGTACTGATTTAAAATCAGTGCTCTCCTTTTTCAAGGTGGCAGGCTTTGGCACTTCTGGGTGCAACAGCTGTAAAATGACCCTTGTTGCTGTGGCACAAATCCTTACATTGCTCTACAGCATCATTGCATGCCTGAAAGATTCACTCATGGAGCATTCAGGTTGCTCCTCACTTTGTGAGTGACCATTCAAAAACATACTGTAAGAGCTGGTGATGCTGCAACTTTTTACCCTTTGTCATTGTACTACTTAAAGAAAAGGGGGCTGCAAACCACCCCAAAATGCTTCTCTATGCCATGTCACAGAGTTTCAGCTTTAGAATCTACCCTGCCATTCTGCCATCATGCACAAAATAATGCTGGTTTTAGATGCACTTAATTTGACAGAGGATTAGCTTTGCTGGAGAAAAGGCTTTATGTTCTCAACAGCTGTTTCCAACATCGGCAATGAACTCTAACACTTTGTGTCTCAGCTTTCTACTGATATTTCAGAATCACAATTTAACTCATCTGAAAAGGGGTTTCTTTGTTATTTTAGTTTTTTTGTTTGTGGTTTTTGTTTGTTAGTTTTAGTATTCCAAAGTGATTCTGCTACAGTTCTTTTAATAGATAAGCTTCTAATGATAGCATCATTTTTTCTTACTTAACATAAAGAGGAGGCAATACAAGTGAAAAACTCGCAGTATCACTTGAACTAATGAGTATCTCTCAGGAGAAAGAAGCAGAGGGAAAGAGGGCCTGATTTCCCTAAGAGGTCCTTTGTTGCAGTTCAGTAACCCAGATGTCACTCACTGCTTGGAACATGCTAATGCAGAGAGATGAGGCCAGAAGTGGCTTTGGGCAAAAGTGAAATCCAACCAGAAGGGCTGAGCGAATTCATGCTGTGTCGGATTTGCCAGGCTGAGAAGTCACAACCCGGGGAGGCAGGGTCCCTGCAGAAGCTGCTTTTTAAGAAGCAAAAGTGCAGCACTTTGCCCTGAGGCAGAGACATTGCTCTACAGCACCTGTATTTTCTTCTAGCCAAGCCCTGAAATTTGTTCTGGAGGAATTGCATCAAAGGGAACCACGCAGGAAAAGCCACCTCCAGTGTGTACCTACAATACCCTCACAGCACAGGCACAGAGCCTCCGAGTACTGCTATAACTGACACACGGAGGACAAAAAGCTGCACAAAGAAGTGTCAGGAGCTGGACTTCTAAGTCTTTATTAGGCTGCCAAAATAAGTGTGTGCAGTCTTTCGAAAGAGTTCAGCACTGGGAAATCACATTCAGAGTCTCCTTCCTAAGTGTGGTTACCATTAAGCAGGATATGCTTCCCTCCTATGCAGGGAAGCCCAGATTAGCATAACCACATGCAAATTTTCACACAGCACAGAAAAGAACCAATTTCAGAGTATAAAGTTATGTTTTTAATAGCTTTTTTTCATCCTCATATTAAAAATTTCCTTGGCTTCGTGAGCAGTATGGCTAAGAAAGCCTGGATTTTCGCTGATTTGTGTCTCATGACTCAATTTGCAATAATTTTAGAAGACGAAACCTCCAGCTGAACCCTTTGTTGCCCTAGAGGGCATGGACAATTGTGTGCTCCTTTGCACAAGGCTCACATAGTAGATTTGCTCATAGGCAACTTTAAAAAGATATTTCTGAACATGGATTTTGGTGAAGCTTGAATGATCAAAGCATAGCTGAGACCTCTTTTTCAAAGTAAGATGCATTTAGACAAAATGGCTCTGATTTTTTTTTGCATGAACGTACTGACAGAGTGATCAGAGACATTTCTTTTGTTTAACAAAGGTGGCCAAATAATGTTGCAAGTTCTTTTGCAAGTTATTGTTGGATAATAGCAATAGCAACTGTCAAGTACCAATGATTATAATATATTACTCCATTTAGATTGTCTGTAGAAATGTCTCTCTTAAGCAAAAAGACAAATACTATCTTCTCTACTCCAATCACTAGCCTATATACATTTTTCTCAGTGACCATATAACAGAAGGCTCCTTGTGCAACTTGTGCAGTTAAGAAAGATCACAAAGACTGGAATTCATCATCCAAAAGCATTACGTTGCATAAAAAATTTAAATGTTCTCTTTTCCCTGTGTGTGTTCCAACAGAATTTGGGGTTACACATACAATTTGTCAGGTTCTATGATCAGCACTGACTGCCTGCTCCCAGCACCCTGGAACACTTCCAACTGTGCCTTTTGCTGCAATGCTCTGACCCAGGTTACTGTGACAATTCTTTCACTGACTGTCCAGCTTGTTTATGCAAATTCTGCTTGGATAATTAAAAACACAGTCCAGAAGTCATGTTAATAGCCTTTCTGAACAGCTACACTTAGAAGTTTCTTCCCCTGTTGACAAAGAGCAAACAGGAGCCCAAAGTAGTATTAAGCTTCTGGCACCCACACTGTAATTCTGAAAAATCATTTTTCATAACACCCAGCATGTCCAAAAAACTTTCAATTACAATATATAGTGTAATAAATAGTAGCTTATGTTTACTCATACAAATAAAGAACATAAAGTGAAAACCCCTGAAGTGTTTCATGTTTACTAATAGAAGAAAATACAGCTACCTGTTCTGCTCTCTTTCCTCACCTCCCTCCCCATTGGCTGCTTGCACCTTGTCAGAAATTTCAGTTTCCTGTCTCTGTGCTGCCCATTCATACAGGACCTAGAGTCACGAGGTATTTATCAGAGCTTCCAGCTGCTGCCACAATATAAGTAATTTTATCAGCCTAATGTTTTATTTATTTGCACTTAACCTTCCTATTTAAAGGGGAGAGAATATGGGAATGTTAATGGAAAAGTCGGGGGCATGGAGCTGAAATGAGTTATTAGAAGTTTCACCACTTGAGTTTTTAAGCTTCTCCATCTGAAGCTGCTCAGTTTGATGTGAATGCATGCATATCTCTCATGCAAATTGCCCCAGAGGCAGCTATTTTGGGCAGAGCATATATTCACTGTGGTGTCATAAAAGGTCGATTAGGTCTGCCGAAATTCCTGGTTGATGCTGATTGACTGTGAGTGACATTTCAGTCTTTCAGACTTCCTTATCTTGCCCATTCTCTGCAGGCTGAACATGGACATGTGCCTTATGCAACCTCACAACAGACACCCTGAGCTGCAGATTTAGGAGCTTTTTAATTATCTGTATGTAAGGAGGGAGAGAAACTGTGATGATTTTCTTTTCCTGCTGCGGGGTGTTCTTTGCAGCCTGCTGCAGGAAGTGACACAAAACCCAGTGAGATGAGTAAATAGGGCTCTTCTCCCAGAGCTGAGAAAATGGAACAAATTTTCCTCAATTGTTCTCACAAAAATACACCTGTCGGCCAGCAATAAAATGGAAAACATCTTCACCTGAAAATCCAGCTTGTCATGGAGTAGGCTAACCAAGTGAAAAGAGAGGGGTGAAATTGAAACTCCCTGGAATCCTGAAGTCTGCTATTTGACTTCACAGGAACCCTGCAATTTCTGCCCAGCACTGCCAGTTACTCTAGCGCTGTGTACCTTTACTTTGCTAATCTACTTTGCAAAACTACCAATTTTCCCTTCATCTTGCTGAAAATAAGAAATTTTTTGCAAAATTTTACAAAGAGAAGTGATGGTTTGCCTGAAAACTGCACATATTGGAAAATGGGTTCTGAAGAAAACATGAAGTGCTGCAGCCTGAGGCACAGACACAGATGCATATACATATATAAAGAGGTGAAGGGAAAGGAACACAAGTTTCTACTCTTCACCTTCTCTGTAGATTTCTCCAGGATAAACTCTCAGGCTCGACAGGCTTGCTGGGTCTAGCCACAGAACGATTTGAGTCAATATTTGCTTCTGTGCAGATGCTTCAGGATGCAGATGAAAAGGCTTCCAGCAACAAACATAGTAAAAGTGGATGGAATGACTTCCTTCCATCACACTGGGCTTCCTACACACTTCTTTTGTGGGAAGAATTTGGTCATCTGCGGCTGGGCTGTGTAATTTCTAATATCTCAAACAATGCACGGAATGAAAAGCACCTATTGGTTCTAGTGATTGGCAACTTTTGGCAGGCATGTAAGAGACTTTTAAATAACCCTTAAATCCTCACAGCTGTGACTGAATGCAGATCAAAAGAATTGGCATTCCCTATGCCTCCTTTGACTTTAAATATAATCACTTGGTTGCAGTGATCGTGTACATTGTCTTTAACAGTGGAGGAAATGAGCTTTAATTTCACAAAGTGATTGCATCTTGGCTTTCAGAGATGCCTACTGCAAGCCTATTCAACACATGCCCCTGGGCACAGAGCAGCACTATAAGCAGCAGAACCATTCCATGAGCTGCATCTGTAACTATCCCCTTGAACAGCTAAAAGGTAGCTGATTGCTGTGGCCTGAAGGCTCAGGAGAAATAGTGTTTCTAGCAGTGCTTGTTCTCACTTTGTCCAGCATTACACACATGTGTGAAACCAGGCTCTGATGTGGACTTGGTAGTGGAGCATGCTCTGGAAATGTGTGGAATAGCATGTTTTACCTGAAGTCGGTCATGGCCCCGTGCTTTATCCCTACTCTCACTACAGCCCCTTCTCTTTTCCTCCTGTTCATAAAACTCCCCTGCTTTGGGCTTTTTGGGTAAGCACGCATATCTTGTCCTTCTTCAGTCAGGGGGTAAAGAGGGTTGCCAGAAGACCACAGAGACACAGGAACCTTTAGCAGTTACAGTAAGAAGAGAGTGATCATTACACAGTCAGTTCATTTTCATGTATTTGTAACACCTCAGGGCAATAACTGATTTGATGGGGCTATTTTAAAAATCATTACGTTACTATTTCCTGTATTACAGCCATTCAATTTCTCCCTAAAGATTAAACAACTCACTTGAAGGAAAATATCTTTTTATTAAACTCACATTTAAAAAAAAACAGGTACTGAGCTTTTGAGGAATTAAGTATTTACATTCATATGGAAGAATTGCAATAAAAAAGAATCCTCTTTTCTTCCAGGCACAGAAAATAAAACTATGATTTAGAGAAGATCCTCTCTACTATAAAAGAAACAAGTTCTTTCTCTCCTCACACACACTGCACTCTTAGCCAGAGACCAGAAGAGACCACAAACATGACTTAGTCAAGTGAGCTTTTACCTATAAAGTTTTACAACTGAATCTGCAAAACAACTAAGTGCGAACATTTGTTGACTAGTTAAAAGAAACAAGTCAGCAAACAAAACACATTTAAACATTTTTCATATTCACCATACCAAACTAGCTACGACAAGGCAAAGCTGAAGGCAAAACCACTTGGACTGACTGTGCAAGGAGTTGTCCCTGTGGGATTATGGCCTCATCCCATGCCAGAGAGTGCTGCATCCTCACAGCACCTCTGGAGCAGCCATGCATAGGTTTGCGGCCTCATGGGGGGATTTTGCATCAGCATTAACAGGTTGTTGGGAGGGAAAAGGATACACCTAAACACTCAAGCACCTGTAGCCCCCAAAGGAAAAGGGAAACTTCCATGTCATTTGTGTGATGAGGGATCCTACTGGCAGATGCATAATTTGAAAATTTGGACTAGTAATATTTTTTGAGTGTCTTATCTTATTTACCCATTGTATTGCTGATATTGGTCCTGAATATATAGTTGACTGATTGGGAGTTAATTACATGTCATTAGCTAAAACAGACTGCCACAGTACTAAGCTACTTTAAACAACAGGATCTGTGCAGTTTCCCCCTTCAATTATTATACAGTGATCATTACCCATACCAATCATACCGTGGTCCATTTTTGCAGACAGATGTCAGCTATAACCGTGCACTGGATCTCACAGCTGCCTGATGTTACACTGGAATCAGGCAGACTGGCGATAGGGTGGCAGGTTTTGAAGCAGTGACATGAATCCTGGCCATGTTGTCGGGCCCCAGCTCCAGCTCCTGCTATACCATAAGTACCTTGGCAGCTGCCAGCACCTCCAATCCCTTGTCCCATAAGGCCATGGCTGGCTCCTAAGGGGTTTGAATTCTATCCAATGCTTTTTGTTACAGCAGGAAGCTTTTCCAAGGCCTCTTGATTTTTGTGTGAGTGCCACCTCATGATCCTGAGTGATATCCCCAGAGGGCGGCCTCTTCATCTCACTTCAGCTGTGAGCAACATTTGTGCTGGTAACTTCAGTTGTCCCTTAGCTTGTCCCAGATGTACTTTGGGGTTTCAGTGTCTCAAAGTGCTTGCACAAGATATTTCCATTGCCATCTCTGGATGCTCTGTTGGATGAGGATATGATGTCAAGTCACATTATGTCCAGAGAGATATGAAAAGACAGGTTTTAATATACAATGCCACTTCTTTCTTTATCTTACAGAGTCTTAGCTCTGGCAATTAATGCTCCAGCTCAGAGGGTCAAACTTCCCTTTAGGGCCACTGGGAAAACCACACTTTGCGAACTCTGAGAGAGGGAGTCTTTCCTTTCTCACCTCTGGAGACCTTCTTTGTACCTTCAAGAGCTTAAAGGAAAGGCAGGACCTACTAACACTTTCAATGGTCCTGTTATATCTTGGGAGCCTCTTGCTCCCAAGAAATGTCTCATCCCAACCAGCATCCTGGCAGAGGAAAGGTTAGGACATGGCATGCTCCCTGTGGCAGAAATCCCTATATCACAGTTCTCCTACCACAACCCTTGTGGGGAAATCCAGAGTGACAAAGTCTGCCTCTCCTGCACAAAGGCAGGGGCAAAATTTCCTGTTCCTTGAAATGAAAGCAGCACATATTCTACTTGCCACTATGCTGGCAAATCTAAGGCATCAGTGAGATCAAGAAAATGATTGGGAAAACCACGTCAATAAAAACTGCTCATAGGTCTCTAGCCAGTCATTCCAGAGGCAGGTACTATGATCAGGATCTCACAGCAGTCACCCACACTCTTTCACCTAATTTTCCCTGAATGAACATCCCCTCCCTCCACAGTCCGGAAACAGTAAGACCTTCTTGACTGCTGTGATTTCCCTAATGTTTTTATCTTTTTCAACTTCTTTGACTGTTCTAGGTCCATTACAAAGGGAAACCTCTCCCTCTAGAGCTCAAGATGAGACATTTTATTTCCCAGAAATGGTGAGTTGTCACACTTGAAAGAGTATTTGGTGCTTGTCTGCAGCCGCTTGACCCCCACCAAAGGCACCACGGGGGAAGAAGGCAGACTGTCCCTCCTTTACTGCCATACTTTGTGTCCACCACCCTTAACAAAAACTCACTTCATTGCTGGCTTCATAGCAATGTTGATGATTTCACAGATCTCAAGCCCTATTTCAAGCCTTTTTTGTTATTTTAAAGAGCACCATTTTGTTTTATCTTCCTGTGTTATTGTAGATACTCTTTTGTCCTTAAAAATACTTAGGCACAAGCTGTTTGAAGATAATAAACAATAACTAGAGTCTGATGAAGATCTGAAGCCATTTATATGGGAAAGAAGAAACCAAAAACCACAAAACAATGCCAAACCAAATCAAATCACACTGAGCTTTTTAGCTCTGGCTGTGAAGAGTCTCAGTGGTATGGCTGAGCAATAATGATTTCAGAATTCAAGACCAGTAGTAGAGGCAATTTTCTTGTCTGTTGTCACTTGATGGGCTTTCTACTCAGCATGCATTGTACTGAAAAAGCTTTTCTTTGCATCTAGCCTATACTAAGAGATTTTTATACTGACCCACATCACCCATTTCAATCCAAAACATTTCTACACTCCAGTCTTATGTTTAGAAGCACAACTGGAATTGATACAACCAGCTGGATGCAGACCTACTCTTTGGTCTTGACATTTCAGAAGCTCCAGGCAGAGCTGTACTCTTCTGCACAAAAATTAGTAGCCAAGAGACACAGAGAATTGCAATTCTGATCCTAGGTTTTGCTTGAATTCAGAATAGGTGAAAGAAGTTAGAGACAGATCTTTGAAAACATTTTATTGTCACTGGCTTTGCTGGGATTAAAGTGGACACAACACATGGCACAAGAATATTTTAACTGAGGTTGGATCAAATCTCTTAAGATTCTCTCTCACCAATAAATTCTTTTATTCTTCACAGTTAGTCCTAGAAGTGATTTATTCTGAAGCAAAAGGGGGGCTTATCTGCAAAGCAAGAAAATGGCTCCAACTGACACCTCGTTATGCAAACTCCATTGCATAGGAAGCACTTCAATATTGCAATGAGGGGGCATTATTCCTGGTGAGGGCTGATCATTTATGGCTTTGAAATCCATTTTGGCACGTTTGCCCTTTGGATCACTCATGCACTTGAATTTAGCAAAGTACCCTTAGCACATACCTTAATTGGTACCAAAATTCTTACCATACGTAGGTCATGAGGTGGCTCATCTTTAAAACTAAATTAAAATGCTGAATTGTGTGACCTTCAGCGTGTCCCTCCAGATGAAAATGACTCAGTGTTACCCCAGTAGATAAATCTCCTTGGAAAGTTCATGCATAAACTGTATTTAAAGGAAATAGCTTCTAATTATGCAAAGATATTAACAACCATCCCATCTGATTGTAATGAGGATAATTTGCATTATTCCCAAACAAAAAGCTTTACTAGAAGAGTTATGGCTGTTATGCATTTTGCTACAGTCCAGCTAGTGATCAGAAAACCATTCTCTTGCTTCCTTTACAGAAGTTCTACTGCTTAAAATAGTCAGAATGGCTGAAGATGAATGGTTTGCAGTCTGCCACCATACACCCCATTGGTACATAACTCTCCATCATTTACCATCACCGTTTCTTAATTTATTTTTCTTTTATAAGATCTCTTCTGCTCTTTGTTTGCTTCTGAAAGAAGTATACCATTGGACTTCAAATGCAGGTTTTTCTCAAATATGTTGTAAAGGACTCTGAATGGACTATAATCAGAGGATTATTTTGGTTATGTCAGAGGATGGTATAATCTTGTACCAGTATTATGTGGTGAAGCAACAAAATACTCTATCTATTAGACTCAGAGTGATGAATCCAATCCATTTGAATTGTGAAATGCATAGAAGATATAATCTAGGGAGAGTTCATGTATGGAAGTTTGTGTTTAGCAATATGGTTTATGAGCCATATGGGATGTTATTTACACACTGACTAATAAATAATCCCTGAGTGCCATGAGCTGAAGTTTCAAAGCAGCCTCAGAGTGTGCTGCATCTAAATCCCTTATGTCTTTGAAACCCCAGCCACAATATTCTAGAACTAGGAAAGGGGCTTGAATAGTAATTAGAAGCATATTTTGAAACTTGGAGAGTGAAAAAAAATGGATTCCGGGCATTGTAAATTGAGGAAGGAGAGAATGAACTTTTGAAGCTAAAAGACCAATATACTTCTGTGGCCTTGAAAGTTTACGTGAATGATATAGCAATTGTACAGTGTGTTTGTAGCAGTGTTTTCTTTGCAGAAAGCTGGATAAAGGGCAGAGAGAAAAAATGTATCTGGTGGGTATGTGGGTTACTTCTGAGTATTTTTCATTAAGCTGTATCCTTATTAGCAGCTGTGATGAGGGATAATGAGAGACGTGGTGAATAAACAAAAGAAGGTATTTCTCTGCTAATGTTAATTGGCATCATTAATGAAAATCAGCACAGAAACAGTGGTTTTCACTACCTGAGAATCTCATCCGGAGTGCTTAAATCTCTTCTAGCAAAGTAAACCAAATTAGTGCAAGGTTTGTGTCTGTTATGATCAGGTAGCAGCTGGCTGAAAATTGCAGGCTTTATTGCAAATATTTATAATTAACTTAACTGTGATTAACCAGGAGTGTATCTGTAAAGGTATGAAGTGAAATACCTGACCTTAAGTTCATGTTAAACTATTTATTCCTTTATATCTAGCCATTTAAATGTAAGCAACTTCAGAGCTAATTTTACTGTCTACACATTTTGCGTTTTTCAGTAGATATATGTGATGGCAGTCCTAAACATAGGCATGTGGAACTTCTTTGTATATTGTCAGTAGTAATCACATCCAAAAGGTAATTTCTATGTCTTGAGGAAGAATTCCTGGGCTACACACTAATTGTAGAGCCTACAACACTGAAAAACTTGGTCCTTCTAGCAACATAATTTCGAAAGCCCAGGGAGGCTTCTTGAGTTTCATTGATGATAAAAAGAAATAAATACCAGGATAAGCTATTTGGATGTGTGTATTGTGCTCAGCTGCAATTTCCAGGGGAATATAACTTCTGATTGAAGTGTTGCCTGTGTTTGGGCAATAAAACCATGATGGACTCTGCATAGATTCTCTACTCTCCAGTAAAATGTTAACTTCTCTTGCAGTTTTTCTTACATTTATGGCTCTCAAAGTCTCTTCTTCCTAGGCAGCTATTTGCATTAAAAATTGAGAACTTAATTATCTCCTATGTCTCTTTCATTTTTATTAAATTGGATCGAAACCAGGCAGCAGGTTCAACAGTCATTGGGGGAAGGGATTCAAAGTCACACAGACAGACTGACTATGTGCATTCTGTGTACATAAAAAATAATTAAAAAAAAAAGAATTCCCCATTTGGCAGCTGAAACTCCAATCATTCTGTGACCCTTCAGCATTCTTTCTACTTGTCCTCCCTTCTCACGAGTTTTCTGGTGCCTCTCCTCTAATTCTTTGTTTCACAGTTGCAACTCCTTCTCCCTGTTCCTACCCCAACTTTTCTCTTGGGAATGTCTTTCTTATTCTTCCTTCCCTGAAGGTTCATATCCCAGCAGAGCTGTTTCTGGTCTAGGGTTACAATCTGGAAAACAAAGCAACAGGAATTTTGCTTTGAACTGAGAAGCTTCCCTAAACATATCCAACACACTCATCAGGAACACTTCTCCCTCCCCCCTTGCCTATATACATTTGGTTCTCTTAATTGTTCATCTCTATTCAAAGCAATTTCCTCAGCACACACATTTTCATTAAATGTAATGAAGGAAGGACAATTTAGCATCCCACCTGTGACAACTCACTGATTCAGATCATGATGACCTATTGTGAGTACTTGGGCTTCAGTCAAGATTTTGATTAGTGAGAAGAAGTAGCCTCTGCAAAATTAAGATTGTAGCGAGAAGTTATTTATTCTGAGACAGTTTAATTTAAAAGTAAAAATCCATTAATTAGATAATATATGAAGATACCTCCAAAGCACTCACTGGCAGAATTTCTGAGAATTTACAGTTTGTCTCACTTCATATTCTGAAAAGTTTGTCACGTGTACAGTCTCCAGAAGGGGTATAATTTATTTGTGGGTGTACACTGTAAGAAAAGCAGAGAAACAGCTTGTGAAATAGGGAGCTTGAATTTTTTGCTGTCACTCATATATGGAACAATTTGAAATAATTCTTGCTCTTCTGTCATGCAACAGCTCATGAATGGTTTGGCCTAGAAACTTCAACTATGATTTATTCAAAAGGTCTTCATCCTTCCCACTCTGCATGAAAAGAGGAGAGGGTTGGTGAACTTGGAAGCTATCCCCTGGAAATCTGGAAACAGCAGAGCTGCCTGATGGGATCTGAAATAACTCATTGAGTTTGTCACTGATACTATGGGCTTCTGTGGTCACAAAATATGAGAATAGACAACAACAGTCTGTATTGCTATGGAGAGGGAGCTTGGCTTCATTGCAGCCAGCTGCTCTTTTCACGACAAGCCAGCACCAAGTCTGTATTAGTCCCTTAATGCACAGGAACTATTAATAATCACTGTGGCACACAATCTACGCCAGTGCATGGAGCTTCTGATGCTGTGACCCCTCTGTTAACTCTACCACGCTCTGAGACACATAACCATTTTCTCATTGGTTCTTGTTGGTGTCCCAGTCTCATATCATCAGAGGAGCACTCAAGATGTTTAGGAGTGAAGGAAAGTAGTTTTACATTATGATACATCTTCTACCAACACCACATTGATGCCATCCAGCTTGAAAAACCCACTGAACAAAGCAAACAGCCTAGCAGTGATAACAAACAATTGTGACTTTAGCAAGATATAAAAACAAAAAGAAAAAAAATCCCCTAAGTATCTGTCAGATAATTACAGAGCTTTATGCTGTAGGTTGCACATGTGAATTTCATGAGATGTTTATTAGAAACACATTCATTACAAGAGAAATCTTCATTCACTTCCTTTTGTGAGCCTACATTGAAAATTTCAAGAGCACATATTACATAAAAAAGCTTTTTTAAAATATCTGTGGTTGAGGACAGTATGAAAACAAAATTTACTCCCTTCCCACTTAAAAAAACCAGTAGAAGAATATGATACCTGTAAAGCTAGGTCCCTACAGAAGTAAATAGAAGATTGTTACATGTATTGTTACATTGTTACTAATTATCCTTATAGCAATTTAAATATGACTGGATACCTGTGAGGTAGATGACTCATCTCAATGGCTGAAACAATGGTCAGAAATTGTACTGCAAAATATTTGAGGTTTTTTCAGCAGAAATACGGGACCTTATATGAATACCCACATCTGCTCCTGGCAGTATGTCAGGGGTGTGTATGAAATACCTTTAAACCTGGCTTCTCTTGCATTTTGCTTGGGTAGCCTGATATGATATTTCATCCTGTAGTTGGTCTCCTTTTGTCATCATCTGTTTCACAAAAGAAGTTTGCTCCCGCATTTCCACAACCACAGACATTAGATAAGAGGTGTGGCTAAAGCAGTGAACTTCCTACATAGAAGCTGAGGACATCAGGGATTTTAACCAACTCTCAGATGAGTTGGCAAAAATAGTATATATTTTTGGTTTTGTGCCAAAATACTTTGGTCTTTAACTTGTTTCCACCCTAAAGAAAATCATGGACTTTTCCCCCAACTCTTGACTCATCCAGAATATAAACAAGCCTCGTGAACTACAGATAAATGATGAAGAGATGAGAGGCAGACACAAGTTTTCCAATGCCTTTCATTTAATGGGTTTTGAATAGAAGACAAAACATCAGCAACCTTCAGAGAATCACAGAATATGCTGAGCTGGAAGGGACACACAAGGATCATCGAGTCCAACTCCTGGCCCTGCACAGGACCATCCCCAAGAGTCACACCATGTGCCTGAGAATATTGCCCAAATGCTTTTTGAACTTTGTCAGGCTCAGTGCTGTAACCACCTCCCTGGGGAGCCTGTTCCAGTGCCCCACTAACTCCTGGTAAAAAACCTTTTCCTGATGTCCAACCCAGACCTTCCCTGACACAACTTCAGGCCATTCCCTGGGTTCTGTCATAGGTCACCACAGCGATAAGATCAGTGCCTGCTCCTCCTCTTCACCTCATGAGGAAGTTATAACTGCAATGAGGTCTCCCCTCAGTCTCCCCCCTGCTGAACAGACCAACTGACCTCAGCAAATCCTCATACAGCTTCTCCTAAAGGCCCTTCACCATCTTTGTGGTAGTATTTTGGATGCTCTCTGATAGTTTAGTATCTTTCTTGTGGTGCCCAAAACTGCCCTCAACACTCGAGGTGAGGCCGCCCCAGTGCAGAGCTGAGCGGGACAATCCCCTCTCTTGCCTGGCTGGCCATGCTGGGCCTGATGCCCCCCAGGCCAGGGTTGGCCCTCCTGGCTGCCAGGGCACTGCTGACTCATCATCAATATGACACTGACCAGGCCTCAGGTCCCTTTCTGTGGCACTGCTTCTGAGCATCTTGTTCCCCACTCTGTCTGTACAATCCAAGGTTGTCCCATCACAGGAGCAGAATCCAGCACTTTCTGTTGCTTAACTTCATACAGCTGGTGATTCCTCAGCCCTCTGATTTATCAAGGTCTCTCTGCAGGGCCTTCCTGCCTTCAATGGTGGCAACAGTTCCTCCCAGTTTTGTATCACCTGTGCTTAGTACCCCTCCCAGTCCTTCATCTGAGTCATTTATGAAGATGTTGAAGAGCACAGGGCTGAGAAGGAACCCTGTGGAACCCCACTAGAGACAGGTCCCCAGTCTGATGCGGCCCCATTGATTATAATATTTTGTTCCTGACCTTTGCACCTTACTCAATTTTACTTCAAACCATAGCTGTTGAAAACTGCCCTTAAATAAACCAAATTTCAGTTATATTTTTCTCTTTTTCAGTGGAAAAAAGGGAGGTAGTTGTGCTTTTTTGTCCTACTTAATGGTTCCATGAATCTGCTGGTGGGCAGATATATTTTGAAAGCCTTGAATTACACATTGATTGTTAAGTGAAAAGAAAAGTGTGTAGAAATTGGCTGTAATGCTATTTGGAGTAGTTAATCACTCATTTTGCATTGATGTTATATATTTTTGTCCTATTTAGTGTCAACTGATACAAACAAGCATCCATGATACTGAATTAGTGAGAAAGAATTCGGTAGTGAATTAGTACAAATTCTCTTTACAAGACAAGTGATTATTTCTGCTACACATTAAGCTTAGAAAAAATGTTGTTAATGCTAGGTAAAATCTCGCTCTGTTTGTTTCAGGAAAAGCTTGAATGTCAGGAGTGTGTTTTCATTTCTGGAGACTGACATGTCCGATTCTTGTGCCCTAGGCAGTAACTTGCAATTTTCCCATAACAGATTCTTCTGGGTTTGCACTGAAATAGCTGCTTACTATGTCTTCTAAATCTGCCTTCCATTCCTTGAAAACTCAAATGCAAGAATGAAATTATTTCTTCTTACTCTGCAGAGATGTCATGGAGGAGGCTTAAGGTTCATTTATTTCTACAAAATAGTGATAGTGAATATTATACGTAAGTATGCATTTATGCAGCAGCTCTCAGTCTGTAGTCTGTGATTTTTTACGTATATGTGCAACTCTTACATCCCCTGTACCAGAGATATTAACTGCATTTGTTAGGGATCAGATATCCATAGCTTGAAAACCACCGTGTCCAAGGAAACAAATGTATAGAAGTTGCCATCTGTAGGTCTAAAGAGCTTCACATAAACTGCTTGAGGAT
Organism: Bombycilla garrulus; assembly: GCA_013400315.1. NCBI lineage: Eukaryota > Metazoa > Chordata > Aves > Passeriformes > Bombycillidae > Bombycilla > Bombycilla garrulus. Next base: position 385,649 of record VXBU01003598.1, read on the forward strand.
GCAATCAAAAACCAGGGTGAAATCTCATGCATCCTCCCTTTTCTTCTGCTACCCGCTAGTTTGCCTCATTCTCTGCTTTCATTCAAGAAGGCCAATAAAACCAAGCAATTTATCTTTTCTCCTCTCTTCCAAAGGACCATGCCTTTATCTTTCCTAATTCCCCTCATAAATGTCATCTTCTCCTGTGGGATATATTTGAATAGAGAGCTCAAATTTTCTCCTTTCTCTCAATTTTGTACCATCCACCTCCAGGCAGAAATAGTATATCCATTATATCTTTAAACAGCCAGCATATGATTAAAAGTCATCACAACGAATAAAAATGAAATAGCAATACTCATCAGAGCTGGTGAAAAAATAGCTTTTTGATGCTTTTAGTGACCAGTTTAGCCCTTGCCAGTGGCTTGTTTTCATTTTGTTCCTTCTGTTGACTTAGAGACTTAGGAACTAACCTTGGATTTTAAGGGGCAGCTGACATCAGTACCAAAATTAGCTTTTTGCTTACTTTGTAATTCCCACAGGCAAGAGACATATGAAATATTTCTTAGAAAAGGCCTGAACCCAAGTATCTCCTCAGCACCTTACTGTGCTGGGTAGTCCTGTCCAACTGTCTCTTTTGCTTCTACCTTCCCATGGAGCAGGCAGGCAGCTGGATGCTTCCAATTTTCTTCACTGAGAGGGGTTTTCAGGCCCCTGGTGTCTTCAAAGGAAGAGTCAGAGACCCTGAAACAGGTTTTCATAAGAACAAAAAGCCACCTAGACACTTGGTTCCCCTTGTGGGCCAAAGCTGGTCTCTGTAATGAGTGTTTGAATATGTTGTATGTGTACCTATGATTTCTGAGACTCCTTGTGTTCTTCATGTTTCTCTTGTCAAGGAACTGAGCTGGTTTTGCTGATTCATTAAGACAGATAGTGACATACTACTCTTTCCATGCATAAACACACATACATGAGAAAATACAGAGGGAATAGAAATAGATAAACAAAAGCACAAAAATGGTAAGCACAAATATTGCAGATATAGGTAGGGGGAAAATATATGGCAGGCAGATCTCTAGAGAAACAGATGGATAGTCCACAGCAATAAGCAGTAGTTGTTTATGAAAAACAGGCAAATTCAGTGGTAAATTGCTTGTGACTCTTCAAAATTTAATTTGCCATGAAAGCCCATCATGAATGATGCAAGGGCAATACCAAGTAGAAAACTAGGTTTTCTTCTTAACCTGTGGGATGGAAAGTTATCTGACGGGTTACAATAAGCAAACATGAATGTGGATATGCAGAGATATTTCAGCACTTGACAGTTCTCAAAGTTTATTGTCAAACCAAATTAGCAGAAGTCTGCCACATATGAGCAGGCAGAATGGCGGGCAAGATGCTAAAATGTCTGCAGTGAAATCATTGCCTTCCATGGCATTCTTACCACCATCTCCTTCCCCTTGACTTCCATCCACTAGTTCATAAGATATTAAGGTGTCAGCAGTCAAAAGCAACTGCTGAGAAAGGTTGCAACCACCTTATTTACTGCTCAGTGTCTTTCCTACTAAATTTGCTGGTACCTGTCTGTTGTGATATACCTGAGAAAAGGGCAAAGGCCTTTTTTTTTATTCTGTAGAACTTAAAGAACACTTTTAAGCACTATTCCCAGACTCTGATAAACAGACCACAGTTGAAGCTGTAGCAAACACATGGAATAGAGATAAAGTAGCCAGAGAAGTCTGACTTTCATGTGCTTGTGGAGTGCCTCTGGGGAAGAATGTTGTAAAGAATTGTACAGTTACATGTAAGTGCTGGTCTTCAGAAACTTCTTTGCCCTCAGTTTGAAACTGTTGTTCTCTATTCACCTTGTCATATATTAGTTTGGGTAGATAAACACCTGTTACGTGCAAGTGTACCACCACATGAGATGTGTGCATTTTTGTGCACAAGATAACTGAATCTTCCCTCAAGGTGATGTCTCCTGATTCAGATACCAGCTCCTCCCTTGTGGTCATTCTGCCTCACATGTGGCTAGAAGTGGAAGAGCTTTGCTAGATTGTCCATTTAAATGTTTGTAAGTTAAATATACATCTCTATGTGCACAGTGCTCAGCCCTTGTCAATAATATGCAAAAACTCTGAGGTCAGATCACACTTCCAAATGGAAAATCCCACAGCTCTTCAGACAATATTATCCCTCTCTGTTCTTATTCCACTGCATGCCATCAGGCCAGCTTACAGAGATCCCTCCTCCTCTCAGCATTTAGTCTTGCCTGATGTCCTCAGGGAAGCAAGGAACTAAATGGAATGGATTTTTAAAAGAAAAGCAAGTGAGCCCTCCTGCTGAAGCTGAATAAAGTTGAGACATCTCTGTCAGCTGCATGTCTTCACTTTGCAGGAAGCTGTCAGTAAGCTCTTTAAAGTTGGGGAACTTATTCAGGGAAAACAATTGTGTGTGTCACTTGTAATCTACATGCGCAAATTGCAACGTGTCGAAAGCAAGAAAATTCATTTTATTTATATAAATAGATCTGGTAGATTTCATTAAGATTAGGTCAGACTGTGGAGTTATCACATAGGCTTGTTTGCACTTTTTGTTAATCTTCATTTGCAAATGCTGATTAGTGCCACAAAACTCTCTTGCTGTTTATTGTAAAAAGCTTCTCTTTTCTTCCTGTCAGGAGAGGGGAGGGAAAAAGAGAAAGAAGGGGACTTCAAAGCCAGTAGCCAGAATCAGAAGGAACATGAAAGTGGATTTACTTGAATCAGGAAAGGAGGATGGGAGGACAAGAGAGAGAAACTGTCATGCTGTCTTAACATGCTGGATGGAGCAGGCCCAAGCAGGACCTCCTGATAATGAAACAGTGGTACAAGAACAATGCAGATCAGTGGGTCAAAAACAAGGGACATAGAAACTAGTGGAAACTGGGCAGGTGGCACTTCCTTTCTGCTTTACAATTCATGCAGTTCTTACATACCTCTGACAGTTACATAGAAACCCCTCCTGGTTGCTCATCAGATGACGTTGTCTGCCTGTTATCTGCAACTTCCTCTTCTCCCATCCTCTCCAGAAGGAAATGGTGAATACCGAGTACACAATGTTATTTTGAAATATTTCTGTTGGGTCACTAAATTTTATGCTTTACATAGACTGACATCTATTGCTAATTGCACTGCTGCAATCAGCTAGATCTCAGATTTAAAAAAAAAAGGTTTGTAATAGATATCACTCTGTAACAGCTTCATAGTGCTAACTCCACAGGTAAATCTGGGGCTCCAGGATGAAAAGACAGAGAGATGGAAGGCTGTGTAAAAAGGAGGAAGTAGCAAAATGGGAATTCCAACAAAGTGTGAGGGGTATTGAGGGAGGAGCACAAGGAAGGCCATGGGGAAGCAGTGAATGATGCTGGAGGGGTCAGTACCTGTGCATGCATAGCAAGTGCTCTCACACCAGGGCTGAAACATAATCCTTGCCCATACAAACTTACCTATATTTTTTCCATTGTGTTTTGGTCTAGTCTCTGCTTCCTGCCATGAGGTATCAGAATCCCATTTGAATCACAGAAAAATCTTGCCTCTTTTTCTTGTTTGGTTTTTTGTGTGTGTGTGTGGTTTTTTATTTGTTTTTTTAATAAGTCTTTCCTTTCACATAGATACTCCATATCTTCATTTAAATGCTGACTGCTCTTCAAACTGTTTCCCAGCAGGATCTGGTAACTAGGTCAGTTTTCTTAGCACCTAATTCTTTTACCAAATACTGAACAAATACATCAGGGTATTCAAAGTACAAGAGGGGTGTGGAATTGTATAGTCAGCATTCAGGTTCCCCTAAGCCCCCATTTTAAAATAATGGCCTTGGATTGCTCTTCAGTGACAGAACCCATTACTGCATGGAAGAAAAATAAAACTACTTTCCAAAGATCCCAAGGGTAGAGACTGTGGGAAGCATGTGCAATGTTTTTTCAAAGAATGTATTCACAGCATTTTTTTTTCTTTTATGACTAATATGCTAGAAGAAATTGTAAGTAACAATACAAAATTAAATTTGGTGAATGTGCTGAGGGGTAATCCTTAGAGAAACCTTATCTATGTTGAGTATTCAAACACATCAAATTGCTGGGCATGATGGCAATTACTGCACTGCATATATTCAATTTGCTCTTGTATATTCAATATTATCTTCCGTAAGGAATGGCAAACTACAGAACATATTTCAGTAAACACTGTTCTGAGTAAACAGAAATGGCTTGAGTGTGCACTCCTGTGCATAATAATGTATCAATGAAATATTGCTCTGAGAGAGCTGCTGAGTGTCAGAGAGATCACATCCAATGAGAACGTCTTCAGCGTTAGGAGGTTCTTCTTCAGAGGCTGGGAGAGATGGTCTCTAGTAGTTCTGGTGTTTCCTAAATTGGGGTGAGAATGCAGGTATTCCTTTTGTTCAGGGAAATTAAAGAAAAAAATTTATTTATTTTAAAAAATTAAAATTATTCTTGAAGAGACTATGCTACAAATGCAGAGACAGCCCAATCTACTCATATATACCCATACGGAGGCATGTATGCATATGCACTTGCATGTATATATAAACACATATATTTGACTAAAATCCCATGTCCACTTATATTTCAGACGGGTGTCCCACCATGCTGAAGGTTGCGTAAGCCCCCCGTTTTTATGTGACTTATTACAAAAACAAACTGCTAGCTATCAGCCAAATACCAGTAAGCTGGATATGACCTGCTGTATTAGCATTGGAGAAGCTGCAGTAAAGAACCAGAATTCAGGCCTGGAGCAGAACAGGAATATTTTGTATAAATTCTTGTCAGAACATGCTGATTCATCAAAGTGAAGCTTTTTGCAGAAAAAGGCTAGCTCCTCTGTCATTTTCCTTTGGCATAACATGTCGGCTTCTTTTCAATGAAAATGTTTTATTTAAGAGGTCAAGATGGCCTTTCTGGTTTACAGCAGAAAGTAAATTATAGTATAAAAATGAGAAAAATTAACACATCTATTTAAAAATGCAGTACTTTGAACAGTTCAGGAGATATCCATTCACTCATCCAACTGAACATGTGGAAAACTCATATATCAGCATCTGTCTCACTTGAGGTGAGATAACCACAATTACCAGCTTTCACGATATTATTAAAATTCTTTTCTTACTCAACTGCACATATCTCTAGTCATAGTACTCTTCTGCCTGTGTTTTACCAGGACACCTTTATCTCAACCAAAGTTCGGCACTGTATTCAGTGACTTTTCCAGCACTAATTCAAGAGCATAAGCATTATGAGCATCATGCCTCCTTTTAAATGGTACCCAGGTACTGAAGAATGAAAACACCCACAGAATGTGCACATACATCTTTGGTTGTTTGTTTTCTTCTCTTGGCTTCCTTCCCTTGAGCACCTCATGAATGTTATGTTGAAAGTTTTTTATACAAAATTCTCTACCAATACAAATTAATTTAATTTCATTGTAATCAAGACAACTGCAGTTCTTTGTATCAGTAAAGAATTTTGTTTGTTTTATAATTTTTTTAAAGGTTCCTCTTCCTACTGCTGCTATCCAGGCTTTCTGGTATCAAACTGCTCCCCCTGCTCTTTTTGATGTTGCTTCAGTGTGGAGGCAAGAAAGCCAAGGATTTAGTCATGGAAGAGCCACCAGTTTTAATTTTTAATGGCAGTGCAGAGAACTGAAGACACCTGCAAAGTCAGGGGTTGCAATGTGTGAGAGGCTCCATTCCAGCTAAGGTGGACTGGGGAGGTGTAGTATGACATTTTCAGGAGACAGGAAAGTAGCCTTCATCTGAAGAGACACACTCTAACTGAATCACTTATGATTATCTGACTCTACCCTTGAGCAATAAGGATAAAAGGTTCTTTTTAAATTGTCTTAAAGTCCACGTAAAAAGGTGCACCAGTTCAGTTAAATTAATTTAAAAATCTAATTATTTAAATCAGTGCTACTTCTGTGTGCAGACAAGATCTAAGTGTTATGCTTTGTGGATGTAGTGAGTCGTACTGAAGGAACTGAAATGGACAATTTTCCTCACAATCACCCTCCCCAGGGACTAAGAAAGGAGTTATAAAAGATTGAAATTTGGCTCTCTTAGGCACTTTCTTATTCAAGATATCCCAAAGAGCTTTTCAGTAACAAGCTGGATGCTGGTGCTGCAGAGACAAACACACAGACTGTTAATTCAACAGCAGTGGCTCCAAAAGAGCTATGAAGGTTAAAGTCTCTATTATAAAAACAGAGACCGTTGGCAATCTGCCGTAGAAGTCTCTTCTCTAGGACACCCCTGTGGATGGCCTTCATCCTCATGAGCCTGAATTGCCATCTGACACCAGATGCTATTGCAATATTCATGTCACTCTTCAGGAAGCTGTGCAGCAAACTTACACACATGGAATGGGTCCTGAGACATTAGGGGAGGATGCTGTGAAGGTGGCCAAGAATTGAGCCCTCCTGGGGAGAAGCACACAGAGGAACAGAAGCCAAGAGAACAACGAAGATTACTGGGGTAAGTGAATACGTTACATTTTTACCAAATTCAATCTGCATTGAAGGAATTTCAAACCTTTTTTCTTGGGCTGTCTTAGTGCCTGGCAGCTAGACAGAGACTGAAGGCTGCTGCTGGGTATATAAACAGTCAGAACCAGCCTGCAGTTGTGACAGACAAACACAAACGCCATTGCATCACCTGGAGGCATCCCAATTAAATGGAATTATCATCTCCACCAAGCCAGAGTTTTCACTATTAAATGTCATCAGGCTTAAATTAGGTTTGCTCCAAGAGATATCCTGAATAAACAAATATCCTGATTAAGTCCAAGTGGCATGTACATTAATAAACTCTCTTACTATACTCTTGCACTTTTCCTAATTTTATTGTTTCCTTGACTCTTTGTGGTTGTCATACCATTCAGCCCATGGTTAAACCCTTTAGTGTAAAAGCTCTGCATATACAAGTCCTCTTATTTTTGCAATGTCATTTTCAGATTTTATTAAAGGGCTTTTATTAAAGAGCTTGTTTCAAAAATCAGGTCCTTGGTAATGTAGGAAAAATGGTATATGCAAAGCTAAAGCTAACATGGTTGATTAGGGAATCAACTAAAATAATCTGGAGGCTGCAAGGTATTGAAGGGATGAGTGTACAATCAGTCACAGAAATATGAGGTACTTTAAGTTTCCTGTCAGAGATCCTGCTCATTTCCTCATGACTGGACTGGGATGAGCTCGGCCTGACTTTTCTTTGTATGGATGTTCAGGGGTGCCCCAGTGTGACTTCTCTGCTCTGCTGATCCTTTCCTTTCCCTTCCTCTACATCTGATTGCAAATTACTGAATGAGAAACTTGAAAACGTCTGGCATTCAACCACTGAAATTGTATGGATTTAAAGCGTTTCATTTGACGGCTTAAAAACATTAAAGACAAATGCCTTGGTTTGAAGGAAAGGTGCCTGCCAAGGAAGGCAGGAACCTCTGAATTATTATCACTTTGAAATTAAGGGTCTTTCAGGCAAAGATATGGGCAAAGGAAGAACAGCTCTTTACTAGTGTGTGTATGTATAACCAGGCAAACGCACACCACCTCGAACCCAGTGCAGCCTCCCCTCGGCCGCAGGCCCTTTCCCCTTCCGTGCAGGGACGGTCGCAGCCGGCAGGGGGCGCGGTGGCGCCAGCTCAGCCGCGTCTCCCTCCCGCGGTAATGGCCGGAGGAGGGAATGGCGCAGGTCCCAGCTCCTCACACCTGGCCAAAATCTCGCCCTTCCCAAGAGAAAAACCCCCAGGTGATAGAGTAGCCAACTTCATCCTTCCCCCACCGTGGCCGTTTCTTTTGTCTCTCTTAAGTACCAGTCGTTACTGTATCTTAGCAATAGATGGGACAAAATTCCATGAAACTAAAAAAAAATAAAATAATAATAATAAAAAAAAATCCTAACCCCCAGCAACAAATAGAAGACATCAGGTATTTCTAAAATAGATGCAAAAGAGCTTTGCAGGAAGCAGCCAGATTGAGAGAGTACTTGTTACAGCCCAAGGTAACTCATCATAATCTTTTCCCTCACTCTTTTTATACAAGATACACTACTAGCTCCAGAGCACCTCATTGATGAATCCATGAATCTAGTTCTGGTGCCTAATCAGCTCCAGCTCATGGAAACACTCTTCTGCCCCGTACACATGTAACATCCCAGTGACAGGACACAGCTTGGAAGTGCTTAATGCTCTGGGAAGGAAGAAAACATTACTGAAGTCCTGACATTCAAAGATAAACAGCAGTCCTGCCACCCTGAATAAGTTACCTGAAACTAAGAAAGTGTGCAAGCAAAGATAAGAAAAAAGAGTTAACAATTAGGGTGGCAGAACACCAGAACTCATCTTCCAGAGAGACTGTGCAATTTCCATCCTGGCAAATTTGCAGGCTCTGGCCTGCAATCCCAGACAATCTGCTGCTCTGCTGCTATGAAGGAGCTGCTCACCTGGATCACCTTTGGACCCTGGTTTTACACTGCATGAGGCCCAGCCCAGTTCCTCCAAGGAATGGAAGGTGAGTACAGGAAACACCTACGTATCTTCTCTAAGCAGTCCTGGAAAAGTCCTACAGATGTGCCAGACAAAGGCAGAATAAGTCAGTAGTCTTTCATCCATGCATCTCAATAAAGACACTAAGCAGTTCTGTTGCGCTCATTGTTGCTGTCTCAGTGACATTTGAAGAAATAAAGAAAATGAGACTGTCATTATGCACTGCAAAACTGAATAATCAAAATTGCCTCCATCATAGCTCTCTTTTATAATAGATTTTATTCACATAGCATTCCCCGTTTTACAGACTGAGAAAGTAAGGCATAAAATAGCTTAGCACTTGGGCACAGCATTACCTAGAGCAAGGAACTGAGTCTCAGCTGCCTCGCCCCTAACCGGGAAACTGGTGTAACTCAAAAGAATTTAAAGCTGATCTAAGTAAAGAAACTTATTTTCTTGACTCCAGCTACATTAGCAGTTGCTTAGACTGGCTTAAAGAGAAAGTACATGCATTGTCTTTGTCGTGGATGCTGAAAATATGCTCTGTGTCACACCTGTACATAGAGGACTCCTGCCTGGACTGTGCGTCTGACCCTCACCAGAGCTGTCAGTCACAAACCCATTGGAAATTACAGCTCGTTCTTTGGACTCATGATGCCCACCTTATATGCTCAAAATCAGCTTCCTGTTTGTTTTAGACTTCACACCTAAACCCACAAGCTGAATGCTTCTCTGAATGCCCTTGTAGAACATAAAAGCCTTTCTTGTCCTTGTGATTTTCCATGGCTGCCTCAGGTGTCTGTAATGCTGCAAACAGCAATTAGAGGACAAGAAACATGTCTGTCAAGCACAGATCCAAAAGACACCGTGTTTATCCCTCCCCGTATTTACTTTCTAGCTGGCAGAAAACACTCCATGATCAAGGTATGCACTTTGCCTCGGGATTCCTTTCTCTCCTAGGAACATAAGTATTAATCACAGAGAAAATAATTGAGTCCTCCAGCCACTGATTTGAGTGGACAAATATAGATTGAAGGCAGCATTTCTGTGTTCTAATATATTCACCCAGGTCCTTCCACTAGTGCTTTGTTTGAGAGCCATTAGGCTGCTCTCCCCACAGTGTGTTCCTTAGATCCTCCAGATCACTTCTCAGAGGCAATACGCCTTTCTCCAGTGAGTCAGTTCAGGCATTTTCATTCAGGAGCAATGAAAAAACTGCAAGAGCAATTCCCTTGTCTAGGAAGACTCAGGCCCATTTTGTTCTTGAAGTAGTACTAAACTGCAGTACGTGTAGAGCTGGATTACAATGCATTCTCTGTCCAGAGCATGTCACAAAATATTGTATGTCATGACACAAACAATGAGATATCCATCTCTGCTTTTGATTAGATTAATTCTGAACAGATTATCTTTGGCAGGACAGCTTTCAAAGGAAGGAAAAAGTGTGAGGTACCCACAATCTTCTTTAAAAAAGACAGATTAAAGCATGCTGTGATTTTTTCTTAAGTGGTATTACTGCAGCAATGGAGTAGCATTTTCTTTATATCTAGTGTATATTATTGCCTTTATGCCCTGAAATACATAACTGCACTGTCTCTGCTGCATTGTACAAAGCTCCTGGCATGTTTTTGATGGGAAGTATAAGCACATATAGTTTTCTTAAGAAACAATAGCTGAAAACATTCTTATACTCACAGGTTCTAATATAATCTCCAATTGATACAACAAAAGTATGAGAGCTTTTTTGGTTGCATTGGCCATAGCTCAGCTTTACTCTCTTATTTATGTCCGTGAAAATGTAGTCAAGTCTTCTTCACCAGTATTCCTACTTATCGAGAAAACAGAACCAGCCTCTTCACAGTGGTGTATGGAAAGAGGAGACATGGTGGACATAAACTAAAGCAAGAGAGATGCTCATATTAGAGTTGAGGAAGAATTTCTCATATTGAAGACAGATTATTGAGAAGGACTGTGCCTCTGATTTTCCAGCCTTGGAGGTTCTGGAGTCCCAAATGGGTACAAACGTGAGAAATCTGTTTTGACTTTGTCTTTCTTGTAGTAAATTAAATATTATTAAGCCAAAGAACATCCAGCTGAGCTATAATGTTCTTTGATGCGGTAACATGCTGCCATAGTACAAATGGCAAAAGGCACTTAGTGGAGGTGCCAAAGAGGAGTGCAATGCCAACTGCTTTCCCATGACTGTGTAGGGTTTAATAGCTTTGGATAATAAGCAAGTTGAACCTTTCCACATTCTATTAAACTTCCAGGTGTATTCAGATTACCTGGCATCTAAGTTATCCCTTGCTATCAGAAGAAATGCTGCTGGTCTTTGGTTTGTTCCCACTACACCAGTCTCTTTCCCCAGATTGTTCTGGAGCTGCTTTTCTCCTCAAAAGCTTACTGTGGTAAAAGCTTAACTGCCCAAGCTATCCTTCTTTCTGTTGTCATCACTCAAGTACCAACAGTGGAAAATGAGAATAGTTATCCCATTCTGGGCAAAGTTGTTTCAAAGAGAAACAGGGATATTCAGTATAGTTAGTTGATAGGAACCATCTCTTAGTCGTCATCAGATCACTTATGGACATAGCCCATAAAGGTAACATTGAACTTGAAAGTATTTTCAGCATAGAATACTAAATGCAAGATCTAGTATATGGTTCTTGGAAAAGGTATTGTAGGATATCTGGGCATCATCACTATGATGTAATGAAAATTGAGTTTCAGAGATGGAATATGAATTGCATGACTGTTGCAAGGATGAGAGGTATATAGTGTTTATATGGAAACAACAACAAGTTGTCAACAGGAGTGGAGTACAATTCCTCCAGGGTACTTTTCACACACTCAGTGAACATTGACTTGACAGTAGATAATAAAAAGTTTGCCTGAACTATCTCTGATCACAGGACTTCCATGGCTGGGTTGAATCACTCCTGGCTCTAGGAATATAATTTGCATAAAACTACTTTAAGTATTAACTTGTGGTTTTAGTTCCCACTGCCTCAACTTCACCTAGAAATGTCAAGATTTAGCCTATGTGCTTTGAACATAAAAGTGTGCTCTGCATTACAGCACCGAATTAAGTTCTGTGGGAAAATGTGTGTGCATGCAAAGCATGCCTCTGGCTGAGCAAGAGCAAGGTGGTGAATAACATACATGATAATATCTTAAATATGATAATATGTGATAAATGTATCAGCACGTGTGATTTCAAGTGGATACGAGGCAATTGTATTATGTCCATTTAACTCCAATTTCCTCTTTGCCCTCCTTCATTAGCATTTTTGTCACTGTTTAATGAATGAATGTAGAAGTTAGCATAGTTGGGAGGATGTTTTTAAATGCTGCATGTCTATTTCAATCTCATATCCTGTGTTTATCTTGTCATCTGTACTGCAGTCATTATCCATGGTTGAATGGCTCTCTGCTTCTGGGGAACCAGTCTTACCCACTACTCCTTTCAGAAATTTCTCTTTCCTTCCAAACTATGGGTATGTTGTGGCCTCATAAAGGACATGAAAATATTGTGTGTGCCATGACTGAGCTGGGACACCTGAACAACAGCCTTGACAAACTCAAATTGTCCTTTGCCCCTTTGCTGTCCTCTGGCCTCCTCATGTGTTCCTGCTGGCAAAGGCAAAAAGATGCTGTGTTGATACAATAGCACTAAAGGGGATATGGATCAAGACTATCAAGTGCTAAACAAAAAAAGTGAACACATATAACTTAATTTTTGTGTAGAGCTATTGGTGCATTTTTCCTCTTATGCAGATTGCAGAGCAATGCAATAGTATTCAGAAATTATAAAAGAATAATTCAAATTGCTCTCTCTCTTTTAAAAAAAAAAAAAAATCCCAGTTTTATTTCATTTCCAGTAAGACTCTGGTCAGGTGCAGGTTTTCTCATGCCTGCTTTCCCCAGTTTGCTGATGGGGATCTCCAGGAAGCTGAGGACATAGCTGACTTAGCTATGGGCATTTATGAAAGTGCTTCAAATAGAAGGGTCTCTATACTCTAAAGGCTGGGGGCACAGCTTTTACATGGCCTCACTGGACTGTAGGATCTGAGACACATAAATTAATTTATCACAGCTGTCTTGCACCCAGACAAGCCCCAGGTAGAGTTTCTGCCTCTACTGGCACTGAACACAAAGCCCTACCTCTCATGCTCTTCCACCTCCTCCTCCTCCCTTACTTGGGAGGTTGTGGCCTCTCTTTCTGCAGGGAACAATTCAGCATCCCATTGTCATGGCTCAAACCTCTGAACCCAAGCAGCTTCTGGGCACAGCATGACCACATCATCATCACTGAGAGCCATCTTGATAAATGTTTAACATTACAGAGCTTTTTCTTCCATGAAAATAAACCAAGGCTTAAGTGTTCAATTCCTTTCTGCTCTGTGCACACTTATGTTTTCTCTAAATGAGGTCACATACCCTAGCTCTGTTCCCCCTCCTCCCCTGGAAGCTCCTACTCTCTCATTATTTTAAGGCATCAAAACTGATTCAGTAAATCTCTTCTTTCAGAACTGTCATGTTTTAGCCTCAGAACACAAACACAGTATTTGGTCCTAGCATGCTTCCTTGTTAATGCTTTAAAAGCTGTTACAGATGTCTTGTTTCCTCCCAACCACAGCTGTATTAGATTATCTATTTTGGTTTTGGTCGTATTTTTCTAAAAGAAAAAAAGTGAAACTCCTGATGCAAACTCAGCCCTTTGGAACAGCAATTGATTTATAACTTTTTACTCCCCAGACCAAAGGTTAACCCCTCTCATCAGTTACTAAAAGTTGTATTGGATGCCACAAAAGAGCAGCATTTGTCAAGTCAAAATTTCTAGGAGCAAAATTGAGACGTACCATTTTCAGAGTGTACCTGAAATAGGCAGCCTGTGGGGAGAAAGTAGGTTTGTTAAAATTGCAAAAGGATGAAGAGGGAAAACAAAGGAAAACTTGCTGCAAAGGACAAAAATGTGTCTTTTCCAACCATTGCTTGGGGATGTGGTAGGAAAAGAAAGCTGCCTTGTGGTGCATCTTTTTATGTGGTAAAAGCAAAGCACCAGCAGAAAAGTTATCAGGGAGAGGAATATAAATACAAAGCAAAACATTCTTACCAGTTAACCCATGGTTTTAAATTGTAATGAATTAACTTCATATATTTCAAATTCAAACACTGCAGAAGTAACACAAAATTATGTTGATTTGTGTGCTGATGAAGAGTACTATTTTTTAAAAAACAATTCCCTTTCTGAATTGTAGGATAATCAAAAGACAATATTCAATTTTGGTTTTCTCTTAAAAACAGCTCAGTGGGATCTAAGGAATCTTAGGCAGGTGTGCTTTAGTACAGTAGATAACTGCTTAATTATTGAAGCTGAAAATATAAATATGCCTAGATGAGGACAGCAGGAACAAATCAATGTGTCTGTGTCACTGTAGATCCATCCTATTTAATTTACTATAATACTGTATAAGAATAAACAATATCATGGATAGTGGTAGGTTGATAAACAGATATAAACCATCCCTCTGCAAGGGATAAGACTGCTCATAGAAGGGTTATTCAAGAAGTTAGATAACCACACTGTGAAGAGAAAACCCCAGTCATAGATGTAAAGGCTAATGATGAGGATATAAAGGTGTAACAAGTGGGCAGTTTATTGTGCTATTGATGAGACTTGTAGTGCCAGTCCCTGAAAAGGTATTTTCTAGACCCGGGTCTGGAAAGCTTACATCTTCAAGAGGTGGGAACTAAAGAAGTCACACTTTTAGAGCAGGGAGAAAGAGTGCAGAATTATGAGTACAAACCCAAACTGAATCTTCTGCATCTGAAAAATAATGTGCTTTGCTGATGTCAAGGAGTGTTCTTCACAAAGAAAGTTTTTCAGAAAAACATGGTCAGCAGCACCTGCATTCTCGAGATAGAGGTGAGCACACCAGCCTGTTCATTACTCATTCTTGACTGACAAGATGTGCCACCCTACCTGAGCTGGCTTTTCCTTTCCTTGTGCAGGCTTGCTCAGGAAGATGGACAAGCAGAGCCCAGTTTGTCTCAGGACAAACATTGACCATGGGAAGGCTGAGCCCCATCAGCAGGATGCATGGGAGCCAATTTCCTGAGTCTTGCATTTGCTTACCACCAATGAATGCTTGTGTCTGAGGTTTGGTTTGGATTGGTTTTCCTTTCTTTTTCAGTTATATCACCTGCTCAGTACAGCTCATAACATTGTAAGCAGGCATGAGGAAAATCAGGATGTCCTGAGACAAACAGCACCCCAAGAATAACCCTGAGCACAGGTTGATCCACTAGCAGCACAGTCCAGTGTTTCTCATTGCTGGACTACTCTGGAGGTTGCTATGCTACACTCAGGGGACCCCAGAGTAAATTACAGCTTGGTGAAAAATGGAGAAGCCTTATTGTGCTGTAAGGAGGCAGAGGAGGAAAAGGAGGTGGTTATTATAGATGGATAAACAAAACCGGAGAGTGAAAATCTGCATCTGTCCACAGCCATAACACTGTGGAGCTGTTTCTTAACTGATTTTCATGGCCCACTGGGTTTTGTTTTGGTTCCTGGCTTATACAAAGAGCTGGCATGCCCTCTGCCTCTTGCTAGTGCAGTTTAAAATAAGTACTGTGGGCTGGATGCTGGCCCTAACGTGCATGATGGGGTCTCTCTTTTCCTCGGTTTGCAGTTTGCACTTGTTTTATGATTTGAGAGGATTTCACTCTGTCTATTGCAGTTAACAAGCAGTGTGGAGAAAAGAGAAAGCTTTTAGCTCCAAGGTGAAAAGAGAAAAGAAATGGTTTCTCCTATTCTTTAATGCAATTTAAAGGAGATTGGAAGTTAAAGAAGCCAGAAAGTGAAAGATGGAATGGCAGAGGGAGAACAAAGAAAACCCTAGACACCTTTAATTTTTCCCTAGAGGAGAATTAGGAAAGAAAGATTTTATTTTTCCCCTCCAGCCCCCAAACAGAAGTGTTTTTCAGATACACGATTGGATTTTTTGCTTTCCCAAATCATCTTGGCAAGGTAAAGATACCTTGTAATATCCTCATCATCTTTCATTATCTCTACTAAACCAAGTCTTGTGTTATTTAATTAAAAGAGACACAAAAGGATAGGTCAGGCAACTCAAGAACAAAGGCAGATACCCAAGACAGCTCCTCAATTTGGCTGGGATGCTGCAAGGCTTGGGGCCTGGGAAAGAGGCACTGCAGTGAATTACCTGAGGTTAAGAAAGCCAATCTTACTGGGAAGTGAAGGAAATGGATGGGATATCTGGGATAACCTGGTCTGAGACTGCAGATCTGTTGCTGAGCAGAGGCTATTGAAAAGGCTTGAATATAGACTGCAGTTTTGTTTCACTGACCAATATTTTCTGAACCCTCTTGGAACTTAAACCATGTGCACCCTCATTAATTCACTGGCAGGTCTCATCCTCCAGATGTATTAAGCCACTTTCTAGATACAGTGAAATGAAGTAAAAGAGTCAGGTCTTTGTGCTGGACAACATCAGACCTCAGTGAAAATATGGCATGCCAGCCAATCCTTGCTCCTTGCTTTTTTCTGGAGATATCTCTAAAAATCAAGAATACAAATATGGCTTTGAACTTCTACTGTGACCTGTAAAGTCAGGTGATTGAACCTCTTTCTATTGACACAGAAATCAGGTTGAGCAGTTTATTCATTACATAGGACCTAAGGTTTGTTAAATTCAACAACAAGAAAAAAGTGCATGGGATTATCGGTCTTTGGTTCGAGACCAAAACAATCAAACTTTTGTGTTGATGAAGAAGGGAACCCTTCCAGTCATCCTGCATCAAATTTTCTTTTCATTCTGTTATTGGTTTGTTATTGTTTAAATGCCTCAAACTCTAAGAGAAAAATACTGGTATTAGAAAGACAAAAAGCACAGGACATTTATTCCTGAAGACATTGGTTCCTCTTACTTATTACATCTGCTGAAATGTCTTCCCTAAATACCAGGAGAAATAATGTGATACAGTTGCAGTAATTGTGAAGGCAATAAAGAAAGGAGCGGAAGAAAAATTACTGTTTCATTTTTTTTTGAAAAGAGGCAGAAAGGACTCATACACAATTGTTTTCCACACCCAGGTCAGCTTTGAACTCTGCAAACAAAAGTTTTAGGCCAAAAGGATATTATTTTTTAAAAGTTTTAAGCATCTGCAAGTAAAGGCTTAGGATTAAAGTGCCTTCTCAATCATAAGTCACTCTAATTAGTTCAGGAAAGTGACCAAAATGTTTAAATGAAGTTTTATTATAAAGATTGAGAAGGTGATTTCAGGAAAGTGAGTTGCAACCTTCCAAATTAAGACAGGAATAAAAATCAAGGCAGAATTAAAAAAAAAAAAAGGAAAAAAAAAAGAAAAAGTACTTTAATTATACTTTGTATTTTTCCTCAAACTGGTTGCAAAGATATATGGGTAGTAGTCATCACACACACTGAATTTGGGATGTGATACAGCAGGACTTTGGTACCAACAACCCATATTATTCAGTCTGGGGACATCAGTGGGCCAGCAAAGTCAAGAGCACAGCTCTCCTTGATTTCCATGGCTTTTGAGGTATGGAAGAGTCAGTGATTAATGAAAGCTTCTCCATTTTATTCATAATTTTTTCACCTGGCCACTTCCTAATTGTAAAGTTTTTATAGTACGTAGGCTCTTTGCTCCTATATACACTCAGGATTGATGGATTTCTTCATCTTGACCCTCCCATTCACTCCAAACCTCTGGTTCTTCTAGTGCATTAAAGGTCAGGCTTCAAGCAATTTTCTTGCCTGGGCACTTCTTATTCCATCTCAGGTATTTTATAATTAGACCATACAACATGGTGATGTATGTGAAAGGTGCTATATAAATCATTGTGTAATAACAACATAACAATACTGCATCCATTTGTTAAAGAGAGAAGGTATTCTGACTATCCAGAATATAATTCCCTCAAGGTGAACCCAAGGCATGAGCCAGGGTTCCTGCCAGGCCTAAAGAGCACCATTTCTCTGCAGAATTGCCATCCCTATCTATCCTGCCACCCCAGCAGAGAGTGCTGCGGAGGCTGAAGCATAGAGCCAGACATTCTCTCACCCTGGTTTTGTGTCTGGAATTGCCACCCATGTGTGAATAATAAAGTCACCTCTAAGTCAAAAGTCAGACTTTCAAGGGTGTCAGGACATCTAAGGGTAGTCAGTGGTCACTGGGATTTTCACACCCAGCTGCAGTGAATGAGAGATGGTGCATAAGTGCACTTTAGACAACCTAATGCCTCTGAAGACCTGACTTTTCATTTCCATTTGCTCTTGCTTCTCTGTGCAGCAGAGGTAATGCTGCCTGCCTGGCAAAGGGCTGACAGTTTTCATCCTGTCATGACCACATTGAATCTGTGTCAGAAAAGTGCTGTTTAAAAAGCAGAAGGTGTTACTGTATTTTTGGGGAATGCTAATGGCCACGACATGCCAGCCTTTGACATACAGGTTACTACAAACACAGCTACAGCCAAATGAGGAATTAAGCTGTCCTTCCTTAGGTAACCACACTTGTCATGATGCACAGGAGGCAGAGATACCCAGGCATGCCCTGAAGCAAGTAACCCTGCCACCAGCAGCCCAGTGCCACCAAACTTGGATGTGAATACTCACTTGGTGCTGTATCCCCCATGGATGTGGCTCCAACAGAATCTGATGAGGCTGGGGTGAAGCCTCCCAGGCTGCTTCAGGCAATGAAGGGGTGGGAGGTTTTAGGGACAGCCTCCCAGCTTTGAGCAGCAACAACCCTGGGTATTCCTCAGTTGTGGCTACCAATATATGCAGAGTGTTTATGTGATCAATTCAATGGGTAGAAGAGCAAGAGAACCAGCAAAAAAGGGCTACGTCAGTTCTTGGAAGCCTTGGGAATGGAAGAAAGATGCCCACCATTTCCAGTACCCATATATACACATTTACTCTCAAAACATGTTATTCCTACATTCAGTTCTGTGCTGCTCCATGCTTTCATCTTCCTGAAAGCAGCAGTTCCAGTGACAGGGTGCTTTGCACCCTCAGGCTGGATGCCAGCTGCTGTGTGATGAGTTACCCATCTACAGTCAATCCAGTTTAACTGCCAAAAACTTCAGTTTTAGCTGGGAGATCATCTGCTGATGATATGTCCGCCAGCTATAAAACCTGCCAGTTACAATATTCATCTTTCTACTGTGGTCTTAAGAGGAAGATGAATTAAGATTTTAATGCCCTTAAAATGGCATATTTAAATAATCCTCATTATTACATGGGGTATTCTTTTAGAGCTAGAAGAGTGAGGATTTCTTCAGAACTGCAGCTAAGTACACGTTGGGGTCCTGGTCCTCACTCTCCCTCCCCACAAGAGACAGACATGCTCACAGCAAGGGGGCTGTGTGCTGCAAATGTTGGGCGGGAGGGAGTGCTTCAATGGCTTATCCCTGCCGAGGAGAGCTGAAGGAAAGACCCATTTCCCCTTCTCTTGCCATCCTGGACTGCCGTTGCATCAGAGGAAGGAGACACACAGAGACTGATTTATGCTACTATTGCCTAGTGTTTGAGCTAGCTAAAAAACAGCCCCAGGTGCTGCTGTGTGACAGTACAGAGCTTAAAACATGGAGTAGAAACAGATGGGTGGTTGTGCAGGATCTAACCTGGTCCATTTCTAGAAACTGGAGGACTCTGTAAAATAGGTCTGCTTTACCATACTCACCAAGCAGATCAGGGGACTGCAGGCAGTATGTCCACAACTCATAAAACTTGTCAGTTATAGTATTTCTATTTCTACCATGTATTTAAAATAAACAAACTTAGAGATGGTTAATAAATATTGTGATGCCTTTAAAGTGATATATTTAAGTACAGGGAACTGATCAGGCAGGTCACCGTGCACCTCAGACTTCATCAAGTGATTAGCAGAAGTAGCGTCAGGATGTGGGGATCAACCCCAGTGCCTGAGGTGCTTCTGAGCAGAGCAGGAAAGTGATTCAAGGCCCATGGCTGTCATATCCCCACTTTGCATTGGGGACCTGACCAGACCAGAACACAGCTCTTTGTAGCCCATGTGTCTGAGCTTCCTTCTCACAGAAACCAGGAGAATGGGCAGGAGTGGAGTCAGCCTATGGATGGGGTATCTATCAGGAGATCTTCTGAGCTCCTGGGTAAGTCCAGAATTGCAGGCACAGCTTTCATTGCACTAATGCATCACGTGTGACACCTCCTGTCTAATGGGAGCTTTTGAGATGGGTCACCCAGATGATCTTCTGTATCCCATTGCATCCATGCAGCTTCTGCAGATTCTGAGAGCTGCCAGGCTGACCAGGAATGGTGATAAAGGCTCTGCAGCTAGCTAGCTCATGCATGAGACTTACACTCCCTCTATGGAAACACCACATATTAAATAAAATAATGGCATTGATTTTTGTTTTCTGTTTACTGCTGTCGACTTTGCTTCCCTCTGTATTTCTGGTTTCTTTTTCCTATGTATCTAATAAGGTTTTTGAAATCTTCCTAAAGTACCAGCAAATAACCGTTTTATAAGCACATGTTGTGGGTGCAAAATCTTTGCCAGAGCTTAGAAAAAATGCTAGCTTTTTAAGCAAAAATATTTGCCCCTTCAACTTTTGTCAGTTTTAAGCCCTACTCCATCCCCAAAACTTTGATTTATTAATTCACTAAGTCGCAAATAGTTTTTATTGCTGTTGAACTCTGCAAAATGATTGAAGGCCTCATGCAAAAGTCAGGAGTTCTGCCTTGTGCCTGACAGGCAGGGTTCAAGCATGAGATCGGAGATGGTGTGGAGGCTGGACAGTGTCAGCTACATCTTCTACGTGGGCAGCTGCACACCAGCAACTGACTGGGTGTTTTCACATAGATGTGTCACTGAGGAAGTCATAAGGGGGAGGCAAGTGGAACTTTAGAGCCCCTTCTCATCATATTTGTGGGATATTAGGATGCTTTATTGCACTGTGAGAACGTAAGAAAGCTTCTAGGGAGAAGAGTGCACAGCTCCCACGGCAGGAACCTGGCAGCTGAGCATGTGTGCAAGTATAAAGGAAAACCAATTTTCACCTTTCACTCTCTGCTCTCCTTCTCTTGTGTCACCTGTTAACAGCTTTCTGCATGCTGGAAGATTTATGCATCTCCCCATCTCTGACTACATCAGCTGTACTGTGGCTTTCCACAGTATGGCTGGGGTAAAATTAGAGGAAACTGAGAGGTTATGTTCACATCCTACCAGGGGTTCTAATAGTACAGAAATTATAGGATAAATCACAGCTGCTGCTCTCTGGATAGGACACAGCTGGCATGCTCCACAATGGTTCTTCATACAACAGTAAGCGCCTGCTAAGGGGGGTGGAATGGGTCAAATATTTATTTGCTGTCCTGCTGCCTGCCCAGTTACTCCTGGTTTTGTTTTGCCATCCTTTAGCATTCCTTTGCTGGGCCTTTACTGATTTGCACTTACTGATTTCATGCCACCTCTTAAGCTTTTCAGCACCTTTAACATTGCATCCCTGTTTTTCAGGATACTTACAGTATCAGTTTGGTGCTAGCCCCAAGACCATTAGGTGTGCATTACTGTTGCATTCCAGTGCATCCCAGATTTTACTGAAAATTATGAGTAGAGCCTGATTATCCACTGAATAGACAGCAGTCTTTATAATAATTATATAACTTAAAAAAAAATAAATTATAACATGGCTTCTAAAAGTTATCTTACCCTTAGGATTGAAGCTGGTTTTGATGGATGATATCTATTTTTCTTTCAAAATGCTCGGTGCTGATCACTACCTAGGCTCAAAAGGCAGTGTCTTCCCACCACTCACTAGCACATTCCTTCCTGGCTTTAATGAGAGAAAATGCTTCCTAATATATAGCATATGTCACATTTACTTAAGTTGTATTTGGTTTTGAACAATATTTCTAGGTAAAATAAACCCAGAAATGTTAATGTTGATTTTTACCTGTGGCAATGTGTGTAACCACAAGTGTGTTCCCTTTAGTTTGGGTGGAAGCAAAGCAGATCTGAGAAGAGTCATAGAGCCATATTAATGAGGTGCTGCACCCAAGGTTTGAAGATTTCCTAAGAGAAAAATGTGTAGCCAAGTCAGAAATTATTTTTATTTTACTTCCTGCAGTAAACATGCAGCAAGAGTATCATGCACTTACTGCTGGATGTACCTACATCTGAACATGGCTATACCTGTTGGGACACATTGGTTTAGTGTGTGTGCTGCTTGTCAAAGTGCCTAGAAGTGGTAACCAAGGAGACTCTAAGAGCCAGACAGTTGTACTTGTACTTTGCCTGGTATTCTTCAAGCTACCAACTCTGTCAAGCTCTGGGACTACCCACAGAAATGCCTACTACTTGTCTGCTCAGTTTTCAGCTGGAATAAAGTTAATTTTCTTCTTAGTTGCTAGTACAGATCTACACTTTGACTTTTGAACAGAAGGAACAAACGAACAACCAACATCCCTTTTGCTAATCTTAAAGTGAGAAGGATTAGTAAACTGTGAATTTTCAGGGAACTGTTACTCAAGTGAAGTCCCATCACCTTTCTTTTTCTGCCTGCAAAATCCCTGAGGGATGCAGAGCTAAAAAATCGCACTCAGGGACACTTCAGCAAATGTTGGGGCAGGTTCCCTAAGTATTCAAAAGTGCAATGGTCCTTTTGTGTGATTTTGAGAGTTATCACTTTGGAACTTTTTTCAGAGGCAGCAGTCTCATTGAAAATGAAGTAACTGCTATAGCTTTTATAATTTTAGCTAGTATGTTCTCTAACATTCTGCTTTCAGTGACATCAATATATTTATGAAGACCAAAAGTAGAGCCAGACTTCACTGGGGATTTCTACAGTATTTTTTCTGGCACCCTTATGACTGCAGCATTTTCATATATATTTTGTCCATAAGAAGAATTCACATCTCTTTCTCCATGGTTCCTCCATCTACTTGTATTTCTATTTCATGAAGTTATTCAGTTCCCTCTGATTGTACATAACAGTGCTTCAGCTTTCTGAAGACAGTTCATCCCAGGCTGCAACAGCTGTGGAGAGCACAGTGAAGGATATGGCAGGTGGGGAGGTGGTGGTGACTCTCTGCTGACTACAGAATGATTGAGACCTGTACTAGAAGCCTTTTCAGATGGCTGAAAGCGAGATTAATCTCTAGGCATCCCAAATGGTCCCTTTGTCTGTTCTGTGCCCCAGAAAGAACATTTCATGAAGCTGGAAATTCACAGCACAAACCTCCGGGACTGGGCAGTTTGTGCCATGAAGGCTCAGATTCCCCCACCACAGACATACTGTTGCTTGTGGTTTCTCTTGAGCTGGGGAGAGAGGTTTGTATTTGATGTGATTCAGGCCAGACAAAGAGTCCAGCTATCCTGCAGAAGTGTGTGAGAGACAATCTGACCCCCTGAAGTGCTGGGACTTCATGGTTCCCATTGGCTTTGTTCCAGCAAACTGCTGATGAGGGATGGCACTGCAGCAGTTCTGGTCTGAGAACACAACTAAGCAGTGCACCTTTTGCTCTTAATCCTTTGCTACATTGGATATTCTTCTGCCTGGTTTGTTTCATTTTATTACCCAGAAAAAAAGATAAATAACCCAGAAGGCATTGTGACCAAATTGCTGAAGTTCGGTGAAACTTTTCTATTTTCACAGAGTGCTTTTCTGTATTTTGTCATACTTACCTGAATGCTTCTCATGTGGCAGGAATGGAGTTCATAACACTAATTAAACTCTCAGGGCATGAACAGAAACTGAAGATGAGCTGTCAGAGACATTTAACTGGTATCTATAATCCCAGGAAAATGCATAATTTGTCTCATTAGATTTTATTTTATTTTTTAAATTAATCTACTTCCTTTAAGTTTCTCCTGGGAATTCAGTTTCTATGATATCTAGGGTATCTTTTCATATCTGAGGAGGCTGGAATCATTCATCCTTTATAGCTTGGAAGTATTTCTGGAAGAGCAGACTAAAAGAGGAAGAAATAATCATGCATGTCTCAAAATTTTATGTGGCTGAGACATATATGTCACTTGTAGTTCTAAAACAATAATTTTATAAAACAAAAATCCAAACAGATATATTGCTAGAAATGAAAAGTCAATTAGTGGTTGCAAAATTAACTTCAGGCTGCTAATTTGTAAACAAATATTTTCAACCATAAAAGCTACATTAGGCATCTCTAAAAATATTAAAGAAGGAAGATAACCAAGTCAGAGATGATATTATGTCTTTGTTTCCTGTTTACCAGATACTATATGTGCCTGAGAATGTGGCAAAAGACAACATTGCCCTATTACAATTTATAATGGAGAGGAAATTAGACACAAAGACATTGCTTGACTTAACAGTCAGAGCAACAACACCACTGATTACTAGAAACTAGTTCATCTGAATCTCTTTTGGTCTCCTGAGAAGCTTGAAACAAAGGTGAGCACTAGGAAGGCAGCGGGCCAGTTCAACACGATCTCCCCCCAGTTTCTTTCATTTACTTGCTGAGTTTGAAATTTCATTTATGGATCCATATTAGAAAAAACTAACAAATATGCAGAACTTGAATTTCAGAGTGTGATTTCAATCTCAGTAACTCAGCTTGGCCTCAAAGCCAGCAAGTACGACTCTCTGTAAAACCAATCACATCCAAGTCTCCCATAGGCATGATTGTTCAAAATGAATGAGTGCTGTTGTTCTCCTGAATTCTTTAGGGCTTTCAGAATACATATAATATTCTGGTACCCTGTTTGAGTGCTGCATTGAGTTTGGACCTAAAGCAAATCAGGTGGAAAAGGCTCCCTTGGACAAAGCTGATTAAAATGTCCAGGGAAAGAACTCTGTATTTCCCTCACTAGGGAAGGGAAGCTGCTCATGGCCACACGCCTCTAAATTGTTGTCTCATGGCTGGAGCACAAAGAGCCCTCAGGCTTGCACCAAACCAAGCAAGGTTAAAGGGAGCCTTAAATCCAAGGGAAGCGTTGCTTGGTTTGAAAGCCACAGAGGGCACTTTTGTTTGGAGATTCAGGGGTTTCCTTTTGACTCCTGGAGGGTACTTCTCTGCAGCAGGGGAAAGGCCCTTCAGGGTTTTCTGGGAGCTTTTGTTCTTTCTGAATGAGTCTTGTCCCTTCACTTGTTTGTCATTCAGACAGCAGCCTTCAGGGAAATGCCACAGACAGCAACAGAGGATCTGCAGAGAGCAGCAAGGGCAAGAGCACCCGCAGGAAAATGTACCTTCATTCTACTCTCTGATTTTCCACAGAATATTGGTGTGTCTCAAAGATTTGTCTGGAGCAATGTGGGGAAATGTGCTTTTTGAAAGTGTTATTCTTGCACAAATCTTTTGGAAGAAAATATCCGGGGAGAAGAACAGATTGGTCATCAGAAAGTGCTTCAGTGAAGTGCTGCCTGGGCAGGACAATTGTGAAGAGAAGGGATATTCCTTTCAATGAAAGGGGGAACAAGCTGTGGAACAAAAAAACGAGTGCAGTTATGCCACAGGAATATACAGATGTTAGGTGAGCATCATGTGAGGAAGATTATCAAGACAAATCAATCCATTGAGTTAAAGCCCCACGACTGCTGTGGGACAGGACTCACAAAATTTTACCGTATTACAATTTTTCTCGGTAAAATCCATAGTACTTCCCAAATCCCTTGAACATCTGTTTTGAGGAGTGAGCTCTGGAGAGCTCTGCCTAGTAAGAGCACTTTCCCTTGGAAATTCCTAGGGATAGCAGATGCTTTAATCTGCAGTGTTTCACAGGTGGGTGGCCAGAAGAAAAGGAAGTTGACAGGAAACCTGTTTTTCCTCAGACTGTTAAAAAATCAATACAAACTCCTGGCACACTCCTTGATTATTAACTGGCAAAACAAAAATATAACCAATCTTCTGTTGAAAAACTTTGTCCAGATTTTCTTGAAAGACAAAGGTGTAAATAAGGTCCGTGAAAGGCATGGGACATGGCTGGGCATGGGACTTGGCTGCTATTCAGCATGTGATAAGAAGTCACCAGAGAAGAGTTTCTGCTGTAAGGAATTTGATCTGGTGCTCAGTATATTTTCTCCTGGCTGCAAACAACTGCCCATGAAAGATTACTTCAGTGGAGCCAGCCAAAATATTATTTTCTCTCAGGGTCTGCCTCTCCAGAAAGGTTGTGCTAAGGCTGGGTTTTCTGCATTCTTGGGGAAGTTTGCACTTTGAAACAGCCATAGAAGTACTGAGGACAGCAGTTTGCAGCCTGCAGGCTCCCCTGGGGCTCTCTGCTGTTTCTGAGGGACTGGTGAAAACTGGCTCAGAATAGAAAGGTCAGTACACTTGAAGTAATTTTTCAGTTCTGCTAGCAAACCGCAGGGAGCCAAAATTTATCATTCTAGAAATAGTCATGGAATTAAAGCATGGGCTTGATTCAAACACTGATGCTTGTGCATGTGCCTGTGGCCCCAGCAACTCTCATGTCTGAAGCAGAGCTGTCACTGCTCTCCACCACACACTGATGCCCAATCTCTTGGAAAGAAGACCTCCACATTTCTCTGTGCCTCTGGCCATTTGTTGATTATTTGTCTCCTAACAGTTCTCTAGCAGGGTTCAGCAGTCAATGAGACTGCAATTTTTAATATTATTTTGTACACATCACCCTGACCAGATGCTCAAAGAGCTCATGTCTCTCTCGTCGCCCAAGTTTTCACCAGACTGCTGCTAACTGGCATGGTGCACACCAAAGATCTCGCTGTTGTATTTGTGCCTTGAGCATGAACCAAGAATTGCTATAGCTCAAGGTACAATATCTGGAAAAGCATCTTTAGACCTTTAAAACCACAAGTGTCTCACCTGCAATCACACTAGAGATGCCTGAATCATCAGGTGTCCATAATCGGATGATTTTTCTCTAAGAGCTTCAGCAAAACCAACTAAGTTTTACCACCTGTATCAGTAAAAGCAACATTTAGTTCTGAAGGTTCATAGAATTGTAGAATCACGGAACGGCTTGGATTGGAAGGGACCTTAAAGATCATTTAGTTCTAATACCCCCTTCCATGGGCAGGGACACCTTTCATTTGACCAGGTTGCTCAGAGCCACATCCAACCTGACCTTGAACACGTCCAGGGATGGAGCGCACACAACTTCTCTCAGCAACCTGGTCCAGTGCCTCACCACCCTCACAGTAAAGAACTTTTTCCTAATATCGAATCTAAACCTACTCTCTCAGTTTGGAAGCCATCCCCCCAACCCTTGTCACCCCATGCTTTTGTAAATAGTCTCTCTCCATCTTTCTTGTAGATTCCCTTCAGGTACTGGAAGGCAGCAATTGGGTCACCCCAAAGCCTTCTCTCCTCCAGGCTGAATAAACTGAATTCTCTCAGCTTTTCCTTGTAGGAGAGGTGCTCCATCCCTCTAATAAACTTTTTGGCCTTCCTCTGTACTTACTCCTACAGATGTATGTCCTTCCTGTGCTGGGGACCCTAGAGCTGGATGCAGCACTGCAGGTGGGGTCTCACCAGAGCAGAGGAGAAAGAAGCAGAATCCCCTCCCTCACCCTGCTGTCTGCACTGCCCAGGATTCAATTGGCTCTCTGGGCTGTGAGTTCACCTTGCCAGATCATGCTCAGCCTCCCACCCACCAGCACCCCCAAGTCCTTCTGGGCAGGTCTGTTCTGAGTCTGTTCATCCCCCAGCTTGTGTTGATACCGGGGTTGTTCTTACCCAGGTGCAGGTCTTGCATTTGGTCTTATTAAACCCCATGGGATTTCTGTGGGCCCACTTCTCAAGCTTGTCCACATCCCTCTGGATGGCATCACATCTTGAGGAGCATAATATTTGACTTCTCAGTCTGTACAACACTTAGATCACTCTTATTGAACCTCTGATGGGCACTGTTATATAAATAATAGCACTAAGAAGAAGGGAAAGAATTATTCAAATTGAACAGTAGCAATAAAACAAGGACTAATACATTACAGCTTAAAAAATTAAATTTACGTTATTTAATTGTGTAACTGTATGATTTAACTCAGCAAATTGCTTAAGAGTCCATTTCGCATGAAGAATGCTCTAAAAGCTGAGCTTTATTGTCTCACATTTATCTTGAGTTTTAAGAAAATTTTTCAGAGGCAGCAAGTACAGTGAAAGAGAGACTTTGCCTAGTGGAAGAAGTGCAATTTGGACAATGATAAATCCATGCATCCTCTGTTTTTTTGCAGGTGAACAAATGACTATTTAAGACAACGAACTGAGTGTGACTTGTGCCTTAGGAAGTCTCAACGCATTCACAGATCCATGTGGGCATCACAGTGTGCTGGCTGTTTGTTTCGTTCTGTGCATCCTCTCTTAGGCACATCAGGAGAAGGAGACTCAGTCAGGTTCAGCATTACTCAGAGCCAGCCCAGCTCTTCTTTCATTTGTCTGAGACATTTTTACAGAGTATGTTTGGTCTCTGAAAAATTTCTTTCTTACGGTCTCTGCAGTCACCTTGAATAACAAAATTCGTGTCCTTTAGTGTGAGGAGTGATTGAGAACATTTTTCGGAATTAAAAGCATCAGCACTGGTAAAACTGGGAGCTGTAGCTCCAAGTGTGGTCTCATCCCTTCCAGCTAGAAATCACTGGCACAGGTAGATACCTAGATACACATTCCTACACAAGCCTTACATTAGTTTGCTTATGCTGTGGGTAATGTATGCACAGACACTTTTATCTCTCTTCATTAGTAAAACCCAGAGCTTTGGGTTTCCAAGCACTAGTGGCCTATTGTTAGACTAAAAAATCTTGACTTCAGAGAGGTTAAAGACAGGGTTTTTGGTGATTACCCTGTGTATTTCCCAGAAGGACTAGTGAGGGGGAAGAAAAAAAGAGGGATGGGGAACAAATATTGCCTTGTTGCTTGTGTTTGTCCAGTGCCTAACTAGGTGGAATCTCTATCTCTTAGTTTATTGCAGCTTTGAAGTGTAATATTGGTAATCATAAATAATAATATGTTCAGCTTGTCTCTCCCTTTCCCCTGTGTAGTTTCTGGTCTCTGCTAAATGCACTTAAAATGACAGTAAAAAATATTTCTGTCCAGGTGTAAATGATGCTTTGATATGCAGAGTGCAGAACTACTGCCACTGAATGATTTTTCATTCCAGGTAGAATTTGGGCACTCAGAATTTTGTCTTGGAATGGCTATCCTTTCTTGAAAGTTACTGACTAGTCTCTCTCTTTTATAATATTCATGACAGTGTTGTTTTTTGATCTGCAATGATTTTGAAATCCCGCAGGATCCTGTGTGCACTTTCAGTATATTATTTTGTCACTACAGGACTCTGTGCAGTCCAGTTCACAAAATCCCTGGTCTAAAAGTGAGAGAAAGCCGAACTCAAATGTTCTTCAATCTGTTAGTGTTTTGTATTCCTACAGCTATTTCTAATAGATATTGCCTTTCTTATACAGCCCAACATTTCTATATTCTTCATGCTTTCATGTAGGGAACTCATTGATTTATTCATATTTAGCAGCCAAAAATATCTCCTGTTTCTGTCTTAGCAGCAATACTTCTTTCTGTCCATGAAAACATACAAGACAAAACCACAAGCCTGCATTGTGCATTTTAACTTCCATATACCAGAGTCAATATTTGCTTTCAGTATGTTGTTCCCCTGACGAAAAAATGTACATAATTGTATTTGAATAGACTACTGTTTTTAAAGAAGGCTAAATCAATAAAGTCAATATAGAATTAAAAGTAAAAAAACACAGTTTTGGTAATTTTTAATTAGATGACATTTTAATTTTTTCTGTACTTCTTTATTAGCCCTTTATTTTTATTTCTTTAACATCTCTAAGCTTTACACCAAGACCAATATCAGGATATGAAGACATGAAGCTTCCTTAACAGGTTTAAGACTAAAGAGATGGGCGACTGAGCTGTGCCTTCCCATAACAGCCCCTTCAGCCCAGAGTGCAATGATCATCTTGTTAATCACAGAATATCATCTTTCATTTTAGGAAACTGCTCTCAGAACCTCGGGAAATTTCCTCTGAATGAATCACAAAAAATCATTTCATTTCTAAATTACAAATTAGACAAATGACAATTAATTCAGCAAATAGCTAGCTCTGTTACTGCCTCTCTTCTTGCTGCCTGTGGACCTCCTCCTGCTCAGGCCTCCCTGATTTTCTTGCCTCAAGATCCAGCTTGTTCACCACAACCAGCTGCAGCTTCTGTCATTTCCTTTCCTTGTTGGCCCAAACATTTTCTATTCTCTTCACTCACCAGAAGCTTTCTTCCCCTTGCTCTCTTCCCTAGCTGAAATGAGAAAGGGTGAGGGGTCTGCAGAAGTTTTTCTCCAGACCATGACTTATTAAATTTCTACAAAATGTTTTACAGGCATTTGGCTTCGAAGAGGCTACCTAATGCCTGCTGCTGAGTGCTATGGAATAAGTTCTCCTAACTTGGTCCCTGCTGTCTGCGTTGCCTCTGACACTGAAAGTGTGCTGAGATGCTCCTTTTTGCCCAGCATCCCCAAACCAGGGTGTTCCCACCCTATCAGTAACAGTGAGGAGCTTCTCAGAGTGGCCTGAGGGAGGCAATGACAGAGTGCAATAAGCAGCAACAGAGGTGGTGGGATTGCCTGACAGAAAGTTTGAGTGAAAGACACCACCTTAATTACGTTTGTTCAGTTGGAACCACAGGCTTCCTTCAGCCCTTGCTCATTGTTTCAGTATCTTCTGAGTTTGTGTTATTTTGAAGTTTTTGAGTTTCCAAAAGGTGTGTTCCCTCTGAGATTTTCCTTCTCTCAAGATTGATTACAAGATCTTTCTACTAAACTTCATCTGAAGTTTCTAGGACAAGCTGCCTTGAGAATAAGATGCAGTTAAAAAAACCACAAAGCACTGAAAAAAAATTCAGGATCTCATATTGGTGAGGTTTACATCTATTTGGAGACTGAGCTTAGAGGCTGTATCAGATATTAAACCTTCAGTTGCATGCACCACCTTTGATCCCTGGCAAAAATAATGGTGTTTTGACAATAGCAAATGATGAACAACAAGAAGAAAAAAAATCTAGTTTATTTCATTTTTGTCAGTGTAGTTATGGACAATATTCATTCAGAGGAAGGAAAGAAATCCCATTCAGAGGCTTGTGTTAATTCCAAGTGAGCACATAAATCCAGTTTGGGGTTTGTACTTAACATGGAACTTTTCTCCTGAGATAAGATACTGGTAAATCTTGAACTGAAGATTTGTGCCCTGCTCAGATAGATTTTTGCAGAAACGTAACTTAAGCCAGAGCACAGACACCCGTGTGGGAAAGGAGAGAAGTAGATTTATAAATATTAAAAATACAGAAGGAGCCTAAGTGATGAGGAAAATGGTATTATGGGATTCTGGAATCACAGAAATGCACTAAATGATGGAACATGCACCCTGCTCTCAGAATTAGATGCTTCATTAGCAACGGCTCTGCTCAGCCAGGGAAGTTAATTAGAGGCTGCAGCCAGGCGTGTACAGAGCGAGCAGCCACTGCGCAGGGAGGCTGCTGCTGCTTCATGCAGCCGGCAGAAGAGATTTTGTCCTCTTTCACCTCCGTGTCCGGAGCAGCCATGTTCCTGTACCTTCACCAAGGAGATGGCAATCAGTCCCTACAGCGATTGCCTCACCTGCGATGGCGTGTGCCGTGCTGTGCACTGTGCCACAGAAGGACAGTCACTGGCGCACCGTGCAAGTGTGGAGCCTTCACTGCAGTGCCAAGCCCAGAAAGGCACACGACATATTTCGGTTGTCCGTATGGATAACTGTGGTGAACTGCAAGGTTGATGCAATATCCCCAACAAGGGAAAATTTAGCCCCTGTTATATTTTAGGCAAATAGGGTCAAATTAGTCTCCATTGCTCACAATGCATGGGGGCAGTGCTTTTCATGAACGTACATGGGCACATATAGACAAAAGCTTGATAAAATAGCTCCCCCAGCCTTTCCACTCTGGCTTTCTATGGGTCAGCAGAAGACTAGAAGCAGGTGGTAGAACTCAGCTTGTGAATAAGCGAATGCCATGATTTTTATCCACCATTTTGTCTCAGCTGCTCTAAGGCTTAGAGCCAAAGGACTCTCCAGATTAAA
Source organism: Bombycilla garrulus (assembly GCA_013400315.1). Classification (NCBI taxonomy): domain Eukaryota; kingdom Metazoa; phylum Chordata; class Aves; order Passeriformes; family Bombycillidae; genus Bombycilla; species Bombycilla garrulus. The sequence continues at coordinate 417,280 of VXBU01003598.1, forward strand.
GAAGTGGGAAAAACTCAGAAAAAAAACCCAACAAAATCATAAAACAATCTCAGAACAACTAAACTGAGTTATTGCAGGATTTCTAAAAGTAAATAAATAATGTCTTCAGGGCTTTCAAGCTTTGCCACACTTTCCTTGAGTGACTTGGTAGAGCTCAGCTGTGAAGGAAATAAAAAAAAACAAACAAAACAAAAAAAACAAAAACAAAAACAAGAACAACAAAAAATGCAAACCCACAAATCACAAGCCAATGACCTCTGATACCTCAAGCGATTGCTCCAAAGCTGTCATCACTGCCCTACACTTGGCAGTGTGCCCCAGGTCTGGCTTGCTGGCTGTCCCCTCATGCTTAGATGATTCCTGAGCCACAGCAGGGACCCAGATGCCTCTCCTTTTCTTCCCTGAAGCTGCCCCATGTGTGGGGTCTGGGCAGGCAGAGAAGTGCCACCTGCACCTTTGGGGAGCCCGAAGGCAGCCATGAAGTGCCTGCAGTGGCCTGGGCCCAGCTGTGACTGCCCTACAGGGTGCATGGGGGGCAGTCATTAGAAAAAAGAAAAGAGAGTGAATGTCTGAGTTAGATAAATGAAAATGAAAACACAGTTAGTGTGAAGGGGAGACCTCCCAAAGAGGCAGAGAAGATGGCTTGGAGGCAGTCTCTCAGTGATCCAGTGAGTGACTTGGAAGTCCTGAATAATGAAGTAGTGGTGGTTACACCGTGACTTTCAGTTGTTCTCCCTCTGTGTTATTTCCACTGAGAGACACTTTCAACCTTCAGACCGGCAGTGAGATGAGGCACTGGACAAAACAACACAGCAGTAGTCCTGGACGAATCCAGCAAGTGCTTTCCATTGAATGCAAGTTTGTTTCCCCAACTGTTTTCTCTGTATTTAATATCATTTTGGTGTTTGCTTTCTAGAAATATTGTAGCAAAGCATCTTTGCCAGAATGAAAGCTCATGAAAAATGAATGTTCAGACAGAATCTGCAAATATGCACTGAGAGTAAATTTCCTGTTGTTCAAGCAATTGTAAAATTCATAATTTGCCTTATATTTTATTATATAAATTACACAATCAGAGCTCAGTAACAATATGAAGTGAATTATGTATCTAACCAACACTGCATGCATTCTAAATATCCTCAGCAAATTACTGATGAACAATCTACAGGCTGAGAATTATTTGCTTGCAAAATGTATGCATCTTTTCAAATAACAAAGTCATTACAGGAAATTCTTTTCCATTCCCAGAAAAATCTGTAAATAGAGAGAGAGAGTGAAAATTGAGAAAATAAAGAGAGCCATTGTGCTCAACTCACTCAATCCAACTCTGTAATTGACCATCCATGTGATTAAAAAGCTGTCAAGGGCAGGCTCTTGAGGGTGGAGTACCTGGTGTGGATATCAAACTGTGACAAAATCAGAGACTTCATTTGGACAATCACATGGACACCAACAGGCCCAAATCTAATTTTGGTGTGAAGAGCTTCCTGCAGGGAGAAAATCAGGTTTCTTAGCAAAGATCTGCAAGGCTTTTTCAATTCTGCCTCCTTTTTGGGAAAAGTAAGACACAATTGCGTAGAAACCTTGCAAATAATGCCCTTTGGAATCTCACCTCATCCAGGGTTAACCAGCTTCCAGCTTTGCTGAGCCAGGGAGATATATTTTGAATCTTCAGTTGTGTTTGTGACCCAGCACTGGGATAAAGGGGCAAGATGGTCTGAGTGCTGTTCCCCCTCTCTACTTTGAAACATGTGCAAGTAATTTCACCACAGTACTGTTTTTCTAATTTCTCTGCTTTCAGTTTGCTGCAGCAATTAGAATTCAGATGAGCTAAGAGCTGTTTCTTCCTGTGGTGCATTAGACCACACACCAGGGCCGATTCTCACCTCAGCATCCGTACACCAACACAAGATTCTTATTTACTTGATGGACAGAGACACCTTCAGAACAAGATTGACTCCTTTCTAAAACACCTATTATAGAATGGGCTGGTTTGCTGTTGTGTTTTACACTGTAGAGAGAACCCTTTCAACAAGCACTGCATAGATGTGTCACTTTTGGATGGCTAAAATCAGCTGAATTCCTTTCCCCAGATTCACACAGCACCTTGCACAATGTCTTGAGACCTGTAACCATTAGTACAGATTATAATCAATGAGAGAAAACTTAATTAGAAATTGCCCATGGGGACTGCCTTCTATTCTAGGTATTCAAGGCTTTTAATTTAAAGAAGAGAATGATTGAATCTTTCCATCAGTAAGGTAGATAATCACCCTTAAAATTTCTTCTGAAATGAAAAGTCTGAAAATTAAGGTAAAGAAAGACAGAAACTGAATAGAAACACAGACACTAATTCTGCCTTCACATCCCAAAAAGCACACTTAGCAAAGATACAATAAAACCAGATAATAAAATAAGGCAGATAAATGGCTTGTAAGAGGAAGACAACTTCTTGAAGTAAGTTTGAATATTCATTCAGAAGTGTTCCAAAAAAGGAAGGGAAACTTGGTTTTGTGCTGTTGTGCTCACAGGCTGGTAGCTCTTGACTAAACTCAGAAAACCCACAAGGAGGTGTCATCACTTGGTTCCCATTCCTATTCCTCTATCTCTTTTCTTTCCTGTACAAACACTGCGGCTTCTCCCTGAAATGATCTCACTGCAGGTGCTGCCTTGTGATCCTAAAGGAAGTGTGTATGTGTTCAGCTTTCTGGGTCCACCTGGCAGAATCCGCTGAGAAAAAGGGATGCCTCCAAAGGAGAGGGAGATACTTGAGTCAGCACTGGACACTGCTCTCAGTGTCCATGGCATCTTTCCAAACCCTCTCTCAAGGCTTCAGCTGGCTGCCAAATTAGAAACCATTATGCAAGAGATCTCACTCTTAGTCTGGCTCGTGGATCTGAGCTATATTTCCTTCCTTTAAAAAACAATCTCACATTTAATGTCCACAATGCAAAATTACATCTGACACGTAATTTAAAAACCAAGCCTTGTTCCAGTAAATGGGATCAAACAGCAGGGCATTTCATTTGACAGAATGGCTATTTCTAGTTTTAATATTACATTAACTTTTCCTCTCCATGCCTCTCATGGATTTTTCATTCTTAGGAAGCAGTGCCTGACTTCTAACCAGAGTTGCCATTCTGACTAGGGGTTCCCCAGGATTTCAACAGTTCCCTTGAGTTTAGAGAGGGTTCCTAGAGAAATAACATCAGGTCCCTGTTATTGCCCATACCTTGTTTCAGTTGTGCCAGATTCGAAACTTTGATCTTTGAGGGACTGGAATGACCCCATTAGGTAGAAATTATATATGATTAAATTGCCAATAATGACAACTGCTTAGAAGGCTGCTGCCCTCCAATTAACACAGCTTGCAAGAGGCCTGCAATATCACCTCAGTTCAGGGGGCCTGGTAGCACTTCCAGATTGTGAATCGTCTTGGTCTTGCATCTTCCTAGTTCAGCTTACAGTTAAATATCATTGTCTGCCTACACAGCAGGCAGTCTAGACACAGTAGTCTAGACAAAACCTCACGGCCTTGTTTTCCCCTGTGACTTCTGAAAACTGTGTTGTCACAAGGAGAGTGTCTAATAGGAGCTTCTTGTTCAGTGCTAGCGTCACAGTGCAAGCAAATGTGGGGTTTTGTACTTACAAGAAAGGGATTAGCTACAATATGGATAATACAATACCTCTCCAAGACACCCTGGATGACAGCTCTGAGTAATTACTCCAGCATGATGCAGTAAAGTGCTCTAGCTACATGCCTAAGTGCTACATAACAGGGTTTTGGTTTTTTTTTTTATTAAAGTAACCAAGTACCTTTAATGCTGGGTAAAAGAACTAAATTTGAGAATGTTCTAAAACATTTTAGACATCAGATAAAGATTTGTCTTTGAAAACATTTTAGACATCAGATTAAGATTTGTCTTTGGTCAGAGACAAAGAATGGAAAAATTAGCTTGACAAGTGAATTTAAGGAACACAATCACACATGAAACCAGGAAGGTTTTGTGGAAACTGCGTCAGAAAATTGACAGGCCCCACTGAGCAGAAGGACCAGAGTACCTCTGTTACAGAGATAGATCCCCAGAACCTGTGTACATCTTCCCTACACAGCCAATGCCGTGTTATTTGATGCTGCCAAGAGAGAGAAGGGGTCCTCCATGAAATAAAAAAACAGCTCCATGCTGTATTGACACACATCAGATAACCAGCCCTGATCTCAGATCCCTTAGCATAACAGATTGTAGTAATTTAATCATGTACCATTAGGTGTTTTTCTATCAAGCCTAGTTGCTGTAGTTGAATTTCCAATATGATGCAGAGTGTTTTCCGTAGGATCCTTTATATTTTTGACAAAGAGTAATGTCAAGAAAAACGCCTTCTAACTGCCTCTGCCAAAAAAGGGAAAGAGAACAAAAGAATTGACACCTGCACATGCTGTCTGTGGCTTTAGGGATGAAATTCATGCTCCATCTGGGTGATGCAACATAAGAATATTTCCTCCCTCATAAGAAACTCACATGACCTCTCTGTCTTGCTCACAACTCACCAACTGATTTGAAATGAAAGCCACTGGAAACAATTGCAGCATGTGTCTTCAAATAATGTATCCTGCGTGCACAAAGCTCAACCACCACATCCTGTCTGCTCTTGCATCCCTCTTGAAGAGCTGCTTCTGCAACATTTACAGTGAATCATGTTTTCTTGAGCATGACTAATTTCTATTGTGTCTCCTTGCATATTTTCCCTTTGCATCCTTGGACTATCTGCTTTCTATGGAGGCTGATTTCTCTGAGAATCAGAACCCTGAGTCAGCCCTGTGGAGACCATTAAGCTCACTTTTAAATAACCACTTTAGGCAACTGAGCAGTAAAGTGTGTTCAGCCACCAGACATTACTCTGGGCTCTGGGAATTCCTGGGTCACCTGTGTTAATGCACCTGGTTTGTTAACTGTGCCAAACAGGATGGATTTTTCAGTGTTTATGCATTGTCCATTCATGTTTGAATGTATTTTGCATACAGAAAATACATTTTTAGTCCAAACTAATAAATTGTAGCATTTTTAATACCTTTGAATCATAGAACACTTTGGGTTCGAAGGGCCTGAAAGACCATCTCGTTCCAAACTCCCAGCTGGAGTAAGGGACACCTTTCACTAGACCGTGTTGCTCAGAACCCTATTCAACCTGACCTTGAGGATTTCCAGGCATGGGATTCTTCTCCTATATTTTTAAATGGGAAAAAAGAAAAAAATCTAGATTCATTGCATTAATTATTCTTAATCCTTCCAAGTCATTGAGGGGAATTGGTTTCTCTACAGCAAAATCACCAGCTGACTTGACATCTAACATTATTACAATTTGGTTCTTATTATCATTTCTTTGTCCTTGTAGCTATGCAGCAGTTCATTTTCATCCCTTTAGATTTTCCACAAAGGCAAATCCCCTTGAAAAATTCATGTCCCTACTTGTTTTGAAGAAAATGGGCTGTAATTAAGTGAAGTTATGTTACTTACAAAGTTGTCATTTGCATCACCAAGTACAAAAAAGCAAGGGAAATTTAGGACATAAATCTTCTCTTCTACCCACCTAATAGATAAACATATCTTATCAGGTACAGAATACAGCACACTTCATCAAACACCAGGAATGTAAATTCCCACCTGTTATTTCAACAGCAGTGTTACAACGAAGAGCAAAGCTTTTCCTTAAAAAAAAAAGTCCTAAAACCCTAGACTCAGATTCTTACAATGACATAAATGGGCAGAGTTCTGGCTTCATGAATTGAGTTCTTTAACATTTGTTGAAAATGTGACACATTATATGTGAAGTTCTGTATTCTGCTCCATAATTCTCTTTCTCATTTGGAGATAATATTCTCCTTTGACTCCTATGTGTTGTGAGCTGGTAGGATCCTATTTCTAAATCAAAACTGGAGTCTCCTAAAGATGGATTCTACATCACACCTGAATTAATTCAGGACAATATTAGATGGCTGATCCGACTCCAACACCTTACTTGTTCCTTTTCGCCTCGTAGTGAGGGAAGGCTTTGGAAGAGCTCAATATGGTGGTGTAGAGTGGTTAGAAGGCTGCAGGCTGAATCACAATGTCACAGTGTGTAAGGGAGTGGAGAGTTTTGTGGGATGTTTTGCAAGAGTGTCTTCTTTCCTACCTGCAGTCCCTAGGTTCTAGTGACATTCATCTACCACTTTGTGATTCCTCTCCCTTTGTACGAAGGGCTCTGTCTCCACCAGTAATCCATGGCTCATCTATTTTCTGGCCCTGCTGCCATTAATAACCTGGCTGTAGTTTGACCTCAGAGCCACACTGTGATTGAGAAACGCAAACAAGTTTCAGAAAATTACTGGTAAAGTGGATTAGAGCAGATTTTTCTCCTGTGATCCCAAATGGCTCAGAGACCGTAGTTTTGAGGAGACACTCCTGAATTTGCCCCCACCTCAATCTCTGTAGCCTGACCAGAGGACAGGGCAAGCTGGTAACAGACATTTTGTGTGGTGGGTGACCATGGGAAGAGCTTTGGGCTGCAGCTGGGCTGACAGTGATAGCATGTCAAGAGGCACAAGAGCCAAAGTTGATGCAAATAGCCGGTCACTGTCAAGCTTAGTGTGATGGATACTTGTGAAACCAGAAAATTCCTCTTTCTGTGCTTTTGACAGCAGCAGCAGTGAGATGGTTTGCCTTTCATAGCTACAGTCAGGCAGACTGACCCACAAATTTGTTCTCATTACTGTTGTTTGCATTCTTTGCATCCTTCCTCTCTTTTGGCTCCGTGAAATCATTTCCCCAGGGTGCAGTCATCAGTGCTGGATCCAGATGCAAATGCAGCGGTTTGTACTTTAGGGGACAGGTTGGTATTGTTGGTACTGAGACAATACTGGGCTCAGGCCTCTCTCGCTAGCTGACTGTCTTCAGAGAGCTTTCTGGTTGAGGACATGACCCTGGCCAGTTGAGTGAGAGACTATATAATGACAAAAGAAGTAACATTTCCAAGATAAAGTTTTCATGCTAGGTTCCTCAGAAATTTCATGGATGTGTAACCCACCTTTCCTGTGATGTATGCAAATTGCTTGGTGGAGGAACCTTTGGGCACAAATAGCAAAATATATTCTCAGTCTAGGCATCTCACAAAAAGAATTCACATAGAAAATTAGAGCAAGTTAAAGAGCATGAAGACATAGTTTAAAAAAAAGAGTAACTATAATTTTTAATAGCAGTAACAGACAATTGCTGTATTTCTTAAACATCGTAAAAGTTTAGTTACTGGTAAGTCTGAGCCAGAACACATAATTAAGGCAGAAGTTTAAAATTCAACAGTTAATCATAGAATATTAGAGGAGAGATACAGAGAGGAATAGTCGAAGATGTGAATATCTCTACTTCTTCCACGCTAGGATGTGGGTTTGTGAACTGATAAAAGTCCTGTTGGAAAGATTTTGGTGAGACACAAAGCAGCACACAGCTTTTAATAGGTCTCCTTATTGATTTGAAGATTATTTGAGAGAATGAGATTCAGCTAATGAGTAACTTCTCCAGAAGAATGTGCTACAGGGCTTTAATTGGGATGCTCCCAGGAAAATCGCACAGCTACAGCAAATGAATCAAAAATGAAAGCTGTCATTTGTACGCACTGATCATATTTCAGCTGGTGGTCTCTAATCATATATGCAGGCTGGAAATGCACTTAGACCTTCACTCCTCTATTACTCTTAGTTTTTCCTGCCTTCTGAAAGCTGTTTGCGCACTTTACAAACCAGGCTGACAGAGCTATTTTTACATAAGCGTCATTTTGAGTTTCAGGTTTCAAATGAATTAAAAAGCACCGAAATGGTGGACTTATGCTTAAAAAAAATTCTGGCAATTCCTGGGAATTAAATACATGGACATTCAGAGAGGTCTGGATGCTCATCATAATGGTGCCTTTTCAATTTTTATGCTCATTACAAAAATAAATGAAAACAAAACAAGAGGACAACTATGTTTGCTGAATGTTGTGGATTTTAATGAGATTTTGAGCAAACAAAAACAGTTGTTAAAGAACAATAACAGCTAAATCCTATAAAAGAAAGTAAGCAACCAATGTGACTTCAGGTTTCATTTACACATGGGAAACAGACTTGCGGAGTGTCATTTAATTGGAATTTTGATTATTAATACAATGTGACATTAACAGCATGATTAGAGGAGACCCATGCAGGGCTGAGCTGATTAATGGAGCTGACTAGCCCATTGAGAGATGAAAGTTGCCTCACAATTCAGCCCATTAATTAGGAAGATGCCGTATTTCCTCCCACTGGGCTCTGCCCCATTGAATTCACAAAAGGTTACAGCTCCTTCTGCAAGTGTTTTCAGATTTTCGTCTAGGAAGTTTTCCTTCTTCCTAAGTTCATTCATGTCAAAACATATCAAGAGCTGTATTGCCACTTAAAAGGCACCAGCAGCAGAACTCAAAGGGGTATTTTTGCAACCACTTAAGTACATGTTCTCAGCCTGTCCTCAGTGCACAGGATCTCATTGCTTTCACAGCCTATGCAAACTTCGAGCATCCATTATTAACTCTCACAAAGAATCCCACTGCTTACTTCCTTTCTGTGAAGAACCAGCTGATGCACCCATGTCACTTTCAATTTTCATTTCCCCCCCCCCCCAGAAACAGGGGGTAGAAGGCTGCTATGATCAGGTTGGTCATTTGGCTTTTAACTTTCTCAGAAGAATACTCCCATCAACAAAATGTCCCAGAAATAAGGAAGCTGATAATTGGCATAAAACACCCTTAGATTCAGTAGCTACATCAAAGATATAAACCCTTCTTTATGAAAGTTGCTATAGTCATCCAATGGACTAAATCTATCACAGCAAGGCCGCTGTGCCTTAGCGTCTTCTACAGTGTGATCTCAAGAAATACAGGAAAATAATGATTTCTTCTTAGACTGCATAGTTGCGAAGTTCTACAATGGTATATAAACTTGAAACTGCCAGACATATTTTCACTGCCTCAACAGAGAAAGCTGTCAAAAATGAACATGCAACACAAAGAGACTAGAAGAGAAATTAAATTTTCTGGAACAGGTTTGGAAACTGCTTACTTTATTTTCAAAATCTGCACAACAAAAGACTAGAAAAGACTAGAAAGCACAAAGACTAGAAAATCATACAGAAAGAAAGAAAATTAATTTGGCCAATATACCTTTTTTGTAAATGCACAGGATGAAGTTGTCTTGAAATCTTGCTCTACATATACAGAACAATAAGCAATCTTTTCTATTGTGCAAGGCTGATGCATGCTTACACAAGCTGTAAATCAAACCAAAAGTCTTCATAAACATGCTCTGAATGGACATTGATTTCACCTACATAAAGCACTGGGATTTACAAAACCCATCTTGTCCTTTTCAGAAAATTCTTAAATTCCACAAAGCAATCAGCAGAACTGGTGAAAGGAAATGAAAACCAGTGGGAGGGTTGTGGAGATGTGTAAGAGGAAAGTCTGTCTGTGAAAAGGCAGCTGAAGAAAAGCCACACAGTGCAAAGAGCATTATATCTATGATGCCTTCAAAAGTGCCTAAGTGACACTAGAGATCCAGTGAACCTCCACAAGAACATTTCCACGCAGACCTGAAGCAGGATGATTTCCCACACAATGTGTTTTTTCTATTTATCTGACTCTTCTATCCTGAGAGTGGGTACAGGTGTACAAAGCTCGTGCTCCATCCTCAGAGGTGCTCAGACCCATGACCACATTATCAGGTGTAGCTGGTTTGTCAGCTGCAAACCCAAGCTGCTGCAAACCCAACCTACTGTAAACCAAGTTTGTTTCTCCAAAGAGTGGTACCGATTGCACTGATCAGTGGGACAGTCCCAAACCATGCAGAGCTGTGAGACCCCTGGGTGTGCTACAGGGATGAAATGTGAAGGCCTTACAGTGAGAAGTGAGGGTGTAGCCCCTGCCTTACTTCTATGTCAAACAAAGACTCAGAGCTTCTATCTCAATCCATCTTGAACCATTACTTATCCATCTGAATAAGGCTCCTACACTCCCAACCATGGCATTTAGACTCCTACTTACATAATGCTTCATTTTCTATGGTGTTTCAAGTTCTCACAGGTGAAGGTAGCACTTCCTTAGGGTTTTGTAAAGCACCTTACGAGATTAAGGGTGATTCCAGTGGGGTCTAAGCACTTTATTTGCACTTTTAAGAGCACAATTAGGCAGCAGTGTATGTTTTTAGGTACATAAATACTGTGAGAATTTGGGTTTGGAATGGAGTGGAGCACATGGTTGATGGGAGACCATGTTGTCCATAAGAAAAGCACTGCATTTTCGTTTGCTCATGATCCTAATGCAATTGGAAAAGAAGTTCAGATACCTGGCCCCTACCACTTCAACAGACTATATGCCTGATACTCCTTTGTTTCTTTCATCATCTAGCAAGAGGAATCCACACAAATGGTAGGAATTTCAACACCTATTAATTCTTCACAAGCCTTTAAACACAGGCCTCTCAGTTTTAAATACTCCTTTTCCTTCAATAATACCGAGCTTTTTATAGTATATTACTTTGCTAATGCTTCCAAAGTTCTTTGTGAGTTTAATAACTCATTACTATTTTATATATGGGGAAGCTGAGGAATAGACATGTTAGGAATGTGTACATTCATTCATCAGACCTAAACTGAGGAGAATGCTCAGGATATCTAGTTCAGTGCCCTGGGCCAAATTTTACTTGCCTTAATTTCAGTAAATTCATCACATAGTCTGACAGATGTAGTACATGACCCAAATAAATAGTTTTTTAAAAGTTGGGGATTTTTTTAAGAATTTGTTGTTCAGTTTTCTACCTCAGTAAGGGACACTTGTGAGCATCATAAAGACAAAGCCATAGTTTAATAAAAAAGTTGATCACAGTGAGGTAAGGTAACTTTAAGAGAAAGATAAGACCACAGCAACTTCAGCATTACAGAATAAATAAGGTCTCTTGCATCTACTGGTGTCTTCATTCCAAGCCAGGTGGAATTTGAAGGCCAAAGACACATTATAAAAGCAGCTGGTGACTCCTAAGGATATTTTATGGGTAGACAGATTATGTACTGCATGAGGGATTGTAGGTGATGATGTAGCAGAAAGGAAGATACCAGAGAATTTCTTGTTTGTTTCTTTGTTTATGGCTGGGTATTTTTAAGTTAAGACAACTTTTTTTAAGTTAACTGATAGCTGAAAAACAGACTGGTGTAGGGAGCCATAAGGATAAATTTTCTTTATGGCAATAATAATTCTCTGGTAGAACATGAAAAACCCTCTTAGATTTTAATTGAAAGTGAATTCTAGACAATATCTCATGTCTTAGCTTCTCTAACCCTTCAAAGAGACAATATGAACTCCAAGCTGATGTTCTTTTCCTCCAGTGTGAACAGAGAAATTAATGAGAAAACAAATGTGGTTTCCATCATTTTTAGCACACTACGAAGAGATGATTTACAGAGAAGTGAAAGATGAGATGTCTATAGTTTAGATAACTAGAATCCTGAAATAGCTGAGATGAGAGCAAGAGCAGCAATTTTCCACTGATAAGCTAGAGATGCAAACAAAGGTCTTGGGGTTGGGTCTCTTTGTGGGCTTCATCTCCTGAGTCCTATCCCGCTGGTGGACAACCAAAAACTGAAGAAGGTGTTGTAGCCGTGTGTACCATACTCAGGGTAGATTGATTTTTGGTGTCATAAAGGGGGGAAAGAGCAGCATCATGGAAGGTAGCAACTAAAGCTATGTGCTCCCTCTCTTCTTTGGGTTGTTTTTATTTATGGTTTGCTCCTGGCTCATATCAGGATATGCCTTCAGGCGTGTCCCTACACAATAATTCTGCATACATGTTGCGATCTGTGACCAGCTTTGGTAAGTCTAGAGGTCATAAAGAACCAGTTCCATATATGCTTTTGTAAGTACACTTGTTTGCAACATACCTTAGAATCTCTCTTCTGCAGGAAGACTTGAAGGTCAGGCATAACCTGGCTTCAGAAGTGCTGTGGGACAGATCTAAATGTCCCGATTGCAAAACCTCAATTGCAGCTCATGTTTTGTCATTATGCGTTATAAGCACAAAGATAAAAAAATATGTGGTGATAAATTCTGTCCTTGCAGAATGACAGATTTTCCCTTATCCTTGCTAAAGAGAAGGTCTTGCCTAAGAGGGGCCTGTCCAAAGAGGCTTCTTGTACTTCCCTGTCTCTCCAATAAAGGCAGAACTTGTCTGTCCTTCTGAGACCTCCTGTCTAGAATTCTCCAAAACCTTTCAGAGTGAAAAAAAAGCCTCTTTATCAAAGTGAGTAGAAGACAACAAGACAGCAAAAGAGATTGATGATCCTAATACACTCCTCAGAATGTATGTAAGGCTACTCCTTATTTCTAGCGCCTGTCCCTTTCTTATAATGCTTGTGATCAGTGATTTATTGGACAGCTTTTTCAAATTTGGATCACAATAGATGCTACCATGAAAAGTGTATGTGGCTTGTTGAAATATCTGGATATCATTGCTAAAGGGTCAGGGACTGTGGTAATGGTACCTTTAGAGAACACTTAATAAAAGTCCCCAAGCATTGTGGTTACTTGGATGATATCAGCCAAATTCTGCTTGTAGCTATTTCCAAGGGTGAATGAATCTGAAAGCCAGTTGAAAGGCTTTATTCAGTGTGGCATTTTCTGGTTTTGAAAACTAATTTTTCAGTATTGTGTATGAGACCACCCTGCTTTGCTGTTTTGGACAGTGCAGCTGCCCTCTCCACTGAGCAGACGCCATCAAGGCAGAGGGAGGAAACACTCTATTTTCCTTAAAACTCTTCATGACCTTCTCCACAAAATACTGAGTGATGAAAATGCTCGTCTCCTCACTCCCTGCTACCATAACTGTTCCTTCAAGGGGTGTTCATGAACTTTTTCTCTCCCTTCCTCTCCTGAGTAACTTTGGGCCTGCAGTTTAGTCTTCTATAAATAAACATTGGATATTTAAAAATTTGTATATATATTCAAAGTGTGCTTGCTGCACAGGCAGAGGGTCTGCAACCTTGGCCCAGGAATATATTACTCCATTGAATACCTTCACCAACAGCAGTGGTGAAAACTGTGAGAGAGCAGCTTTGGTTGGTGCCTGGCATTCAGCCAGGGTCAACCCTCTAGAACACTGTTAAACCCCTTCTGAAAAGGAGGAGAGATCTGTGTTATATATTTGCAGGTGAGGTGCAAAGATTTGGATTGCATGACCTCCTGTATGGGGAAAGCCCACAGGAAAAAAACCTGTAAGAAATCCTCTAGGAAATGCCTAACCGCATAATTTGAACCTGGCACCAAGGATGTGTTCAGCATTTTCCCAGCTATCCATTGTGTCAGTGGGGATTTGCCTTCCCCAGAACAGGCAGTACATTAGAGACAGGATCGCTGAACCTGCATTGGTGCCCATCTTCTCAAAAAGTCTTGTAGATTTTAATTTGAGACAGCATATCTCCTTCAATTCCTGTACCCGTGTGCACCTTGTCTTCCAAGATGACCATTCCCTCCACAGATCTTTCTCCTTTTTGATTGTACTGTCACAAGGGACATAATACATTCCCATTTCATCACATTCTCTGCAACAGTAATACTGAAACTCAGGGATGTATTATTGTCTAACTCATGTTGATCCTGCCTACTCTTGGGACATTAATCCTGTGGATGAGCATCTCAGTTATCTTTTCTTTAATCAAACAATGCTATTTATATAATGGATGTGTTGTAACAAAGGTAATGACAGTTGCTTTTAAATTTTTATTTAAACACCACTGGTAGAAGCTTAGAAATTTAATCTTCACTGCTGATAAATAATCAAGCACAATTTTGGTAAGGAAGAAACAAGGGAAAAAAAAGAAAAAAGGGAAGGGTTTATGACTGCAGAGAGAAACAATACAGGTGAAAGAATCCTTAGGGAGTGTGGGGTTGAGTGGTTACTTTTCTGGAGGGGATGTTGCTACTTGGACCCTGTAAAATTTGTAATCGCTTTTAAGTATAGAACAATTTAAGGCATTCTGGGGAAGACTAGAAAGAAAGTAGATGGTTTCTGGAAAGACAGTCTGGGAAAGGAAGGAGAAATTAAAAGAGAAAAGCAATAATGAAAGTAATAAAGAGCCCTTTTTTCCCCTAAAATGGGAAAATAAAATAAAATGAGATTTTTTTTTCCCTAAAATGCATTAAAATATGCACATTTAATGCCTTTGAGTGTATGCAAGAGCCTGAGTTTGTATTTTTCTGGTACATCTGGAATACTTTCAATTATCTGGGCCAGTAGGCAAAATAGAGAGAGTAAGGTTTATTTAAATTAAAAAAGAAAAGATTAAGTTGGATGAATTAAATATAAAATTAAATAATACATATTGTGCAGTAACCCTTGAATTTGCTTTGATGTGAAATGCAATTTTTTTTGCATCCATTTATTTTTCCTGTTACAGCTGCAAGTTTTTATTCTTCATAACACAGAACCCATTGCAGGATTTGTCAGGAGATAGATACGAGGCTTTTATCTGAGAAGAAAATTATGAAATTGTAATCCTGCTATCTCAATCTGTGACTGATTGCTACTAGTACTTTAATTCCACTTAAAATTTTCAGCAATTGAATAGACTGAAAGATAGTCATATCAGTGCCACAGTCATGCTAATGCTAAGAGGCAATTGATGTTTCTGGGCAGTGACATTTGTATCCAAGTCAGCACTTCAAAATGGCTGCTGATGAAAGAAGTGACACTGCATTTAGCGATGCAAGTATTTCTCCTCCTGTAGGCTACTTTAGTTCTAGCTGAGCGTGTTTTTTGTCTCAGAGCTCAGTTCTGCAAGGTGGACAGATTGCTAGGTAAGAGTAAGGAATTATAGCTCTTGGCATCTAAATAAATATCTGGTGGTAGAATTGCCCTTTGGATTTCTGATGTCTAGTTTTCTAGTGAAGTGCCTAACAAACTGGAGTTCTTACGAATGCAGCTGTTTTTCCCATGGCTCTGAAAATGGGCACATGAGCAATGAGTACTGACGTTAGAAACTCCCTAATATCTTTGTCTTTGCTATGATTGTTCCCATTCATGCAAATCCCAAGGAAAAGTTGCCTGTAAGGTATTAGCATCTTGATTTGACATCACGAAAGTGGTGCAGGTAAAGATTTTGGTATTTGTTTTTTACTTCAATATTCCTTTGACATCAGATACAGGTCAAAGCTCTCTATTATTTTTTGCAGTTCAGAATGTGTCAGTAAAAGAAAAGAAACCCACAGGCTGCAGGTTTTCTTCAAGTAAATCTAAAGCCCTAGTAACTGCCTTTCATATTTTATTTCAGAAAAATAGTATATTCATGACTCAGTATGATTCTGTAGAAAAGTTAATATTAAGGGAAATGCAGAGGAAGCTACAAGAACACAGAGGGAAGAAAGTATCTGGGAAGAGCTTTTTCTTTCTCTAATGAAGAGAAGAAGATGGTAATGCCTCTAGATGACGTTCCTAAACAGATGTGTGCAGAGCTGTACGCAAACTAATTTAAAGTAGGACACAGATGTTGTCTGAATAATTTTCCCAACCCTTTTCAATATATGTGCATGGCGAGCTCTCTGTTACTGTAGTTGTCTCTGCTAGTGGTGATGCCGGAACTCTTCAGTCTGGAAATTTCTGACTCCAAACTGAGACTGATATCCAGGAATGAACAGGAATAATACTACTCTTTAAGATAATACTGTGCCTGTTACCTTTTGGTATACCATTGATTCATATAAGGCAATTGATTATTACTGACCAAGCCAGAAACCTGGGAGAGATTGAGCTCTATCTCCATTCCTAACGTGAAGGCTTATCAGAGCAAGCAATTCTACTCAAGTTTGGATTAAATTTCTCTGCATCAGCATTTCAACTATGTATATTTACAGATATGAACCATCTAGCTGAAAGTCATTTATTCTGTATGAATAGTGAGTCTTTCAAAAGAAGAGCCTTAAAGCTTTTATAATGATTTAAGTTTCCCAGTTGCTCCAAGAGATGTATGGAGTCAGGATGCATGTGTATGTAGCAATTACACAGATGTTTTGAGCAGGATAAGATACACACAACCACAACTAGATGCAAATATTAACTACACTTTTTGCCTGCCCTCCCCCAACATTTCTCTACACACTTCCAGTACATAACTACAATATTTGCTAATCATAACTGTAAAAAAGACATCCAAACAAATATTCTTACCTCAGTAAAGGCTCACAGAGTACACTAAATGCATGGAAAACTAAGTGAGTTTCGGGTATGGAGGAGTGGAGTACAATGTGCTATTATTTTCATATGTGAGAAAATTCTTTGTTCCACATTGCATCTCTTTGTTCATGGGCATTTTAATTGTCCCCCAGTCACACTGATTTCTCTTGAAAGATGTCCCACTTCCCTCAATCATTCAGTCTTGAGGACTCAACACAGGCACTTACCTGAGCCACTGATTCTCTTTGCACTTAATCCCTCTAATGAAGTGGGAAGTCAATCTCTTCTCCTAAGTAACAAGTGAAGGGATAAGAAGAGATGGCCTCAAGTTGCATCAGAAGAGGTTTAAATTGAATATTAGGAAAAATTTCTTCCACAAAATTATTGTCAAATGTTGGAACAGGCTGTCCAGGGAAGTAGTCGAGTCACCATCGCTGGAGGTATTTAGAAGACATGATGATGTAGTACTTAGTGATATGGTTTAGTGATGGATTTAATAGTGCTGGGATAACAGTTTGACTTAAAGCTATTAAAGGTCTTTTCCAAACTAAATTATTCTGTGATTCTATCTAGAAACTTGTGCATCTGGATCATGGCTTCTGGATGACCCAACTCGTCTTTAAACCCACATCATCTTAAATACAAAACACAGATTATTCACACATCCTCCCATAAACTGTCTCATTGATCACAATGATCTGCAGGTATTCTTGATTTATACACTAATTTCTCTAGCTTTAGTCGGTGTCATTGTTTAACCCCAGCCAGCAACCAAACCCCTAGCAGTTGCTCTCACACTCACCCCAGTGGAAAGGTGGAGAGAATCAAAGGGAGAAAAATCATGGGCTGAGATAAAGACTATTTAATAGGTAAAGCAAAATTTCACATGCAAGTGAAGCAAAGCAAAGCAAAGCAAGGAATTCATTCACTGCTTCCCATGGGCAGGCAGGTGTTCAACCACCCCCAAGCAAGCAGGACTCCAGAACACATAATGGTGACTTGGGAAGAAAACCACAAAATCACTCTAAATGTTCCCTTCTTCTTTCTTCTTCCCTTAGCTCTATATACTGACCGTGATGCCACATAGTATGGAATATCCCTTTGGTCAGTTGGGGTCAGCTGTTCCCATTGTGTTCCAGTTGCTGTTCCAGTTCTTGTGCACCCTCAGCTTCCTCGCTGCTGGGGTGAAGCAGAAAAAGCCTTGACTCTGTGTAAGCACTGTTCAGCAGTAACTATAATATCCTTGAATTTTCATAATGATTTTCAGCACAAATCCAAACCACAGCACCATACCAACTAGTGTGAAGAAAAGTAACTCTAAACCAGCACAAAAAAAGTATCTGGGCATATGACTTCACTCCTTAGAGTCAGAACATTTTCCCTTTCTCCCAGTAGATTGTTTTAGGTCATGATATAACAGCCCTTCTAGTGACCCAGGTACAAGTAATATATTTAGGTCTTACTAGAAGGCAGCATATTTTCTCATTGAAAGACACTTGCATTTTTTCTTTGAATCTGTGTCAAATTGTCAACAGATAGTCACAGTGTGTTCTTCAATAGGGGCAGTGACAGGCTGAGATTGTTAACTCATTGGTTTTGTTGCATGTGCCTGAAGCCTCAGTATATCTGTTTTGGCACAGAGATTATTTCATCCTTCCTTTTATCATGCTGATGATTGAAAAGAAAGAATGCATTTGGTTTAGTGGCACCTGTTTGTTCTTTCAATGAGCAAGGCTACTAAATTTGGCACCTTTTAACACAGTCTGTATTTGTTCTCATCCAGTCTAAGATAAATTAAATTGGTCTGGTGATTTCAGTCTTGAATTCCTTTGACCAGCAAGCATTCCACTATTGCAGTCATATCTCAAAAGTTAATATCTTTTCAGTAAAACTGTAGTATGACCACTTTAAGAAAAGTGTCAAGGCCTAATTTTACCTTTTCTTTATTGCATTCTACTTAGAAAATGCTAACTGAAAAAAAAAATGAAATTGAGTAAGATCAGATGTCTTATCTGTTAGTGGAAAAAAGAGTTTTATCTGTTGATTTAAACTCTGAAACCTTTTCACCTTTTCACCTTTGAAACAGCAATTGGCTAACTCTACACCCAGTGTTCATAAACACACATATACACACACCCACATGGATGGTTTTGCCCAGTTTGAGGCATCTCTACAGCTTCAGCCAAAAGATGAGATACTCAACTTTCCTAGAGGACTGCTTCCAGCATCCATATCTCTTGCAAAGGATCTAGTCAGACCAACCATGCCTGGAAACTAAGAGCACAGACCAAAGCTTGCCAGAGAATATCCTGCATGACAATTTGTTTTCATAGGCATTCTACAGCTCTTGAAAATTTCTGGGCATACTTGAATACTACATATAGCCCTAATAGAATAGCAAGTAGAATTTCTTGGACAAAGTGTGGGTTCAGGGAATATTGATGCTTCTAGCACTCTGAAATACGCAATTTCTCCTTTGGGTGCTAGGGCATAAAAGTATTGAGTACCTTTGTTCCACCTACGTAAAACTGAGGTATTGGGTGACTAAAAACCGTGCTGGGGCAAAGTCCATGCAGCCCATGAAAAGCTTCAAGGTTCTTAGCACATTTTCTTTATCCTTTCTTACTCGTTCCCTGCAAATAAAATGAATTTCTTTGTAGAATGAAGAAATATAACTAATCACAGCTATTAAAATTGGATTGATATGAGCATGCTCTCTTCACAGTGTTAAAAATGGATAGGTCACTGAAGTCCTCCAGAACATGAGAATAAAAGGTAAAGACTTGAAAGTTCATCTCAGCTCCAGCAAGAGAAAGGAAGCACCAATATTCCAAGGTGTTTTGCAGAACTTTTGGGTAACAGGCAAACACTGACACTATAATTTTGATGATTTCATAATATGCTCTTGAAAGAATCAACTTAACCCACAAATCTTCAAAGGGAGACTTCCTTTATCCTTCTGACATCCTCTATCAGACATGAGATACTGAAGAGCAACAACATCAGAATAATTCTTGTTGGATACCTAGTTCCAGCCTCCACTGAAATTAACAAAAATGCATATCTTCCCTCTAAAATGGTTGTCAAGGTCATTGGCAAAGACAGAAGAGACTTGCACTCCTTATGTTTATATGGGATTGTGTAGGATAAACCTTCACACAACCAAATAGGAGATTTACATTTGGGAAAGAATGCAGTGTGTTCCAGTCCAAATGATTCCTCTTTAGTGCAAGTCTTGACTTTTATAGGAGAAAACATCTCTGATTTGCTGAATGTATAAATCAGCAATGTAAGTTATTCTGTTAGCAGTTTTGGTTATCTCATTCAATTTCCATTCCATGTAAGATCAAGATAGCAACTTTTTATTTTCTGCAGGCCACTGCACAGTTGTTAAAGATAAATGGTTTTCTGTTTGCCATCAGACTGACCAAGCTGACAATCAAAGCTTAGAGTGTTAAAGCAAAAGATTTAATGGATACATTGTGGTTCAGTCCTATCCTTACAATGCCAGGAAGCCTTCCAGCTGGATTTCAGAGTGACAAAGAAAGTTAATTTTTTTAAATTGTTTTTCCTTTCCCTGTGGTTATCATGTGTTTGGTAACCTCATAGTCACATTACAGTCCTTTTTTTGTAAATTGGGGAGATAAAGGAGTACTTATCAAACTAAAGAGTATGTAGGGAGAACTAAAGCTAGCTAGTTTGTGCACATTGTTTTGGAGTATAACATTTTTAGACTACTGTTATTATTTTTACATATCCACAGTATATTGGTTGTCCAATGTGCCTCATAAAGCTTTCACATTCTGGCCAAAAAAACTTCTTGAAAGAAATGAGATGTGCTGACTTCATCTTCATTTGGTACAGAGAAGGAAAACACTGTTAGACTTGTTGAACAAAAGACAGTATGGGAGATGTCTTCACGAATGTAGAAGCATTTTGAAAGTGAAAGGGTAACTTTTCCTCTCGCCTCAGTAAAAAAAAACTTCAGGAAAAAGTAGAACATATTTTCAACGTGTGACAGTAGTTTTTTTCCAAGGTTACACCTAAAACAGGACTATTAGTAGACAGGTGGCTACACAGATTTTTCTAGCTTGTTCTGGGGTTTCATTCCTTTCTCTGGTGGTAATGTGTGCTGTCAATACCCTCAGTTTTGAAAATGGACTTTCTTTCTGGAAAGTGATATCATTCCTTTATACCCAATGCTGTTATTATATACTTGATCATCATGCAGGCAATTTTACTGGCATGCAGTTACTGTGATTATGATCGACATTTATGGTGAATAACTGGCGTAGAATGAAAAATGCCAGAGGGAAAGTGGGGGTCTAAGAGGAGAGGGTAAAATCAGACACACCTTTCCAATATTTAAAAATATCTCAGATCATCTGAACTTTAAAACTAGTTTCTCTGCTAGTTTAAACACCAAAATTTGCAGTGATTTTTATCTTTGGTGTGCATTTTGGAGTTACCGGGTTATCACGATTAACTAACATGAGGTGAAGAAATGGGGGAGTTGATTAGGGAAGTTACTCAGTGAGAAGGAAGGAAAGCGAGAAAGATGCTGGCTATTTGGTGAGATGGAGGATTATGTTTCAAGGCAAATTTGCAACAATGGATGTATATGAGAGATGCAGTAAATGTGCTGTTGTTCTTTTACACATATGATACTTATCTCCCTCCTGCTGTCTTTCAAAACAGTTTTGTAGGTAGGAATAAGGCAATAACACTCTGTACCTTACTTCAGCACATGAAGCTGATTTTCTCCTTGATGGCATTGAAAGTTCATTATGAATTCAACTTTCTACTCTCAGAGCATGCATAAGTGAAATGACCAATTCACCTCAACCACTGGATATGAATAAGGTCTAGGTCGTGCTGTACAATGCCTCAGGTAATGCAGTGTGCATAAGAAAAGAGGGACTTCACTGCATGCTACCATTAGAGAAAATTCAGCTGCTAAACTCAAGGTGGGCCGGCTAAGATTTCTACCAGTCTATCAGCCACCTTCTTTTTTCTTCTTTGGAGCCTTTGCACATTTGAAGATGCACAAGTAGCTACTGGTAGAAATATGGAACAGCAACCAAACGATTTAGGATGGAAATAAAATGGGGATGGTAGTTTTCAATACTTCCCAGCTACTTTAAACACTTTCTTTAGGAGGAAACCATGAAAGCAGGATGTAGCTCTAGATTTTAATTTTTTTTAGAAAAAGCTTGGAACCTGTACCTCCTGGTATTTTAGGCTATTTTTGCCAAGGATCACTTTTGTGATTTGCGGGCTGTATTTTTAGTTTTAAGTTCCCATGTGATGATTTGAATGGTCACAGTCCTTGCCTCTGCCTTCAGTTTTCCAGGTACCTCTTTCTTGAAATGCTAGAAGACTTGTTGCTAGCAGGCAGAGATAAATGCCCTATAAGGAACACAAAAATGAGAACAGTATCTTACATGGATTATCTGTGTAGTTAGCACTCACTGGAGGAATAGACTAGAGATGAATGACTCAACAAGAGGTTGGAAAACCTACTGCTGAATATAAACTTAAATTCCTTTCAACTTTTTACACAAGTTATAAGGAAAGAAGGCCAGTTTTTAAAAGTTATTCTTTCAGTTTGTGAAAGGAGCTAGGAGAGGCAAACATACTCTGAGAGAAATTGTAGTGAAGATTTAAGCCTGGTCCTGTATTGAAAGCTGTATTGATAAATTCCAACTGATGGTGAGTGAGTGAGACTTATAAAGCAAAGCCCCCTTTCTATATTAAAACCACCTCTGAATTTAACCTTCTTTTGAATACTTTGTTCTGTAGCTATAGTTGCCCTGCTGAGCTCTACAATCGAACTCTGAAAATTTCAGGAGATATGTTGCACCCTCTACTGAAATATAAACGAAATAAAACATAGATAAAATTATGCCTGTATAACAAGTTTTTTCTTCCTGGATGAAACAATTTAAATGACTGCTATGGCCCACTGCTGGGAGGAATCTGGCCTCTTCCTCCAATACCACATGTTGTTTGGAGTGACATGTTAATCTTCTTATATGTAGCATGATAGCTCATGTTTTCTCCAGGGGTCAGTAAAAAAAGAACTTAGATACTTCAAAACTAATCTTATAGAAGAGCATTGATATCTTGAAAGAAAATTTTGCAGGCCATAGTGAACTAAATTGTGGTGTAACATTCATTCCTGTCTGTGTTTAGATTTTTGTAAGAGAAGATATTTGAAAACACTATCTTGCACCAACATCCCATAGCCCAAACAGAACAAATCATTCAAACATACAACAAATAGGAAAAGCTAAAAATCTATTATTTGATCAAAGTATGTTTTTTACCATTTCTCTCATACAATGGTTTTAGAAAGAGAGGGCAGAAAGGTAAGGCTATATGCTAACCTGAGGCTTTATTTATGCATCTTGGTTTGCTATTTGCCACAAAGATTTTGCCCCAAGTTTCAAAGAACTACATCCCCACTGAGAAAAAAAAATCACTCAGTCATTTGCATCTATGAAAGATTTATATTAGCTAAAGCAAGTTCATTTTTTATCTTGTTCATACCCTCTATTCTTCTGCTGGCTCTCCCAAACACAGGTTTTGAAATGCTAACTCGTAATCCCCAGCACGAGCTTATCTTTCCTTTCTTACATTGCCTGGAGATACTCTGAACTACTCTGGGCAAGACCTTCAGCAACCTGCTAAAAGATGGTCCTGCTTTAATACAGACTGGAACATGATGTCCTGTGGAGTCTCCTCAAATACGAGTTATTCTGTGATTCTAATAACATTATTAATTAGACTGTGGTTTGGCATTTAGAATGGCTTAAATAATGGTCAGTTATGAGCATAGCAGGAAAACTCTGACCCCAGGTTTCCATGACAGCTCAGCTTCCACCATCCCAGTCTGGACCTTACAGGTAAATCTTGTAACTTTTGAAAAATCAGCTCTTTGACTGTCCCAATGAATTCACAAATAAAACCTAGCTCTCAAACGTCTCTCCTTGCTGTAACTGGTACCAACCCAGAAAGATTATCTCCACGCCAGTTCTTCTTGTTCTCGTCATCATTGTGTATTGTCAGACACACTTCTCTACTTACAAACAAGACAGGAAACTTGTGTAAAATGTTTACGCTTTTTGAACCTGCGGGTAAAAAGGCCTCACCAGAAAGTTCTTGATGAATAATGTGACATGCTTTTCCTAGCTCTGCTCCTAACAGGTTTGGAGATAGGCAATGTGTTGTATAGGTTTTAAGTCTGCATGAGAAAGCAGACTGTGTTTTTGACAATGGGATTCAGACATGCTTACACTGGTAAGCTACAGGCTGATCATAAGAAAGAGAAAGATGGGTCTGATATGGAAGCATTGGTATCGACTTCCACTCCAGGGAGAGAAATCATAGCTGGACCACCTGCATCTTTCCCCTGCGCCATGAAAAGGAGCAGCATGATGGCAAACCACTGTGTTTCCTCATACTTTGGAAGAAAAACACACTTCTCAGTCTGTGCTGTGCTCCACACACTCTTTTCTCTTCTTCTAATTTAGTCACATTCTGTTTTTCTTCCTGCTGTTACCTAAAGACTTTCCAGCTGTGGCTGGGACTCAGGTAGCTGTTCTGTGCATAGCAAAATCTACAAGAAGATGTGAAGTGTGCAAGAAGCCTTTAGAGAGGGTGTCACCATATAAGTCTGCCTGGAAGAAAAGCAAAGGTGGTTATTAACTGAGCCACAAATCAGGTCTGAGGAGCTCTCCCGGGTAATTGATATTCTTTGGATCATTCAAAAGAAACACACAACACTCAGGTTAAACAGTGGAGAAAGCTACTTCACAAAGCCAGACTGAGACATAAGGTGCACAGTGCCCTACAGCAAGAAAGCTGGTCACTAAACTTTTCCGTTTGAAAGGGAACAAGCTAAAGCAGTATTGCTCTGAAGGGCCTTCTTGGGAAAGTCCTCAGCTGGAACCATCCCCTGAAATGGGTTTTGGTTTTATGTTACAGTGCTGGCTGGCAGAGGCCAAAACCCTGTCAACACGTATTCTGAATTAAAGCACGGGTAATAATGTGCAAGAAATGGCATTTTTGCCCGAAAACAATACATATATAAAGCACACAACATGCGATAAATAGAAATAAACATTCTGCAAGGCCCTCTGGCCATATTCAAACCAAAAAATCTGCTGCAGTTAGAATATAATGCTCTGTCTAAAGACTTATTTTGGCTAAGGTTTTTACGTCAGAAGTCTAAAAAAGGTTACTCCAGCCAGCTCTACTCTTTCCTGGTGCAGGCACCTCAACCCTGCTTCTTCGTTTTTTCTGAATTAATAATTTTCAAAAGATAGTTTTCCTAGGCCTGTTTTCTCCAGCATTTTCTGAATGGATAGCTCATTTGTGCTTGCCGATAGATTTATTGTCTGTGGCAAAAGGGGATATTATGAGAAAAGAGAATGTCCATGGACAAAGATATGAACGATTCAGTTTTTATGACTTACATGTAAGTTTGGTGAATTTTAATTTATGGCAAGTTGTTGCTGTTGTATAGCAACACGTTCACACACAAAACATCCACAATCTCCACATAAATATAATGCTAATATACCAGGAATGAGGCTAAAAAATAGGTGACCAAGTTTACTTTGTCATAAGATTTCCTTGGCTGGTTTTATTCTATTACTGTCTAATTCTTTATCATGCCTTGTCAATTACATTTTTAAATACTTCTAATTTTCTTATGGAATGTAACTGTGGATAAACTTTGATATTTCCTCCTCTAGGGTGCACAGCAGTACCATTCTGGCATCCTAGCAATCCTTTAGAATCTGTTTTTAGTCTTGATTAACATCAAATAGTTGGAAATACCAAGGGCAATTTGAGCATCAAATAATTTCCTAGCCACTGATCCTTTGGCAGTGACCTGGTAGTCACCAGTATGGCTTCCGCTCAGTAGCAGGAGATGAGCAGTCCCTCCACCTCCCCAACCATGCACTTCTGGGTTTCCTTCTCCTGAGCCTAAACTATGCTGCATGCCTGAAATCTGCTATGCTTATCCTGTTGGCATGGCTAAATGACCAAAGCTTTATTTATCCTTTGTTTTTTTCTTTCACTACTTGTTTTCCTCTGGTGCTATACCTACATCTTCCTCAGAGCAATTATTGTCACTAAAAAAGCATGTCTGCCCCTGTAGTAGGAGACCCCCTCAAAAAAAAAATCTGAGCCATCAGTTCTCAGCTTGTACTGTTCCATGGGACTGTCATATTCCAAAGATGGAATGAAGCATTTTCCCGTACTAAACATCAGGGAACATCTGTCCAACCATTCTTCCATTTTATCAAGAATGACAACTCTGTAGTCCAGTGTTTTATGTGTTCTACACAATTCACAGTCATCTGCAAACTCAGCAAACATTTATTCTGACTCATTACTGAGGTCATTAATGAAAATACTGCAAAGCATCTGCCCCACTATTGACCCTCATAGCTGGTAATTGACTGTCAACAAATTTTGAGCAGCTGACACCTAAAGTGAATTCAGCAGTCTAGGTAGTTTCTGTACATTTTTAAGTCATGCATTAAAATCGTATTTCTTTATGAAGCTGTTATTCCTAACTGTAAAACCATATTTCTTTATGAAGATGTTATTCCTAACTGTCAAATATCTCACCAAGTTCAACCAGTGGTTCTCTCCCCTCATCCATAACAAAAGAAAGCAACCAGCTCTGTTGGGACAGCTTGTCCTTGGTAAATCTGTGCTGGCTGTTCCCAAAGACCTTGTTGTTCCTATGTCTGGACATAGCTTCTAGAAAGGTTTTCTCCATAATGTTTCTAGAGACTGAGGACACACCTGTAGTTTCACCTATCTTTTTGCTCCCCTTGCTTAAAAAAAATGAATTGTTCTTTCCTTTCTGCAATATAAGGAACATCTTTGAGCATTGTGATCTCTACCGCTGAGAGTAGCCTGCTCAGCAGCCCCATCAGGATCAGAAGGCTCTGTATGTTTACTTTGCTTAAGTGGTCCTTATTTCAGCCTTCCTCTGCTGTGGATAATGTTATTTCACAACCTTCCTCCTCCATCTCTGCCCTGGGTGTGATTGCCTGTGAAGTCTCAGGGAAAACCCTGTCAATAAAATGGGGCTCTCCAGATACAATGACTGTTTCAATTTCAAGCAAGATTTGGCATTACCCATACTCTATACATGTCAGTCTTCTGTATTTTTCCTGGATAGTTTGACCCTATTTTCACCTTCTGAATGCTTCCTTCTCTTGTTTGTGTTCAGTCAGACTGGCCCATTGCAGCCAGACCATCCTCCTGACAGACTTGATCATTTTCCTGTGAATTGGAATGGACCAGTTTGGGGCTTCAAGGACCAACCAGCTGGTTGGAAGACCAGCCAACTGTGCCAGGGCCCATTACCTTGGAATGCTGCCTCCCAGGGAATCCTTGTGTCAGTTCCCAGAACAAGCTGAACTTTGCTTTAATGTGGAGAGATTGGTGATATTGCTGCTGGCCCTCATTTATTGGAAATTTGCATACTACCACCTTCTAATCACTGCAGCTTTAATCATAAAATGGGTTTTGGTTTCCTGATTATTTCTGCTCTACCCATCTTTTCTGTTGGCTACTCCAACACGTACATGAATAAATTCTCATAATCAGTTATGGAGGTTTCTGGATTGTTTGTGTCCGGCAGTGTTCACCTCCAGGCATGTGCTCCCCTGATAGTCAGCCCCTTTCTGCATTTTTCCAGAATGTTTTCCCTTGCTGGATGAAGGGCTTAGCAATGGTCACCATTGGCTTATTCCTCTACCCTGCATGGTCCCCTCTGAAGAGCAAATACTTTTGCTTCAGAGGTACACAGAATGCTCTTCTAGCCATGACTACTGCCTTCCTTCACATGCACACATAACCCGATGTCACTCGCCCTCCAAAACAGTTGAACTAGAGATAATGGTGAAGCAATTCCTTATGTTCTGATCACATAGGCCCTCTTAAGGTCATTTCTTCCTGCAAAACAAATTCTCTTCAGATAATGTAATCTTATTTGGAACAAATAAGTTGCCATTTTCTTTAAAAAGCAATGTAGGGAAGGGGGTTTCCCTTTAGAATTTTTTTTATATTTTTCAGTTTTTCTGAGAGAAAAAGAAAGGAAAACAGCAAAATGACAAGAAAAGTAGACCATGAATAATTGCTGTGTTTCAAAGCCAGTGAAAATTAGACTAAGCCAAATGGAGATCATAATTGTTCTATTTCTCTGATTTCTCAGATAAGCTTAAGAAAGCATCAAGAACAGGGGCCAAGCTGTGGTGTGTTAGAAAAATCAAAAGCCTAATCAGAAGAGGACCAGACTTCAGCACACCTCAGAGGAGAAAAGCTGAAGTTTGTCTACAGCTTATTCCTTACGAAGAGGATAAAGGTGAGCAAAACACGTAGAATGCAAAGACGCTTTCCAGTTTTGGAAGGGAAGCTAAGCCCATAGGGTCGTCTTGCTAGGTACACCTTTTTGCTTTGATGTCACATAGTGTGCTTTAAGCCGAAAGAACATGGCAAAATTAAAAGAATGAGCAGGATAACGAGCTTTAAAAGTTGTAAAATATAGATTCAGGCAGGTCACGGTGAAACACAGGATATGTAATAGCCCCCAAAACAGATGTCAGAAAACACACTGCAAGTCTGATCCTCTTACAGAAGGTACCAGTCACAAATTAAATAAGCAGAAATTGCCAGGTCTTTCATAGTGCTTGATTCTTCAAGCAGAGGAGATGGCAGGCCCAGAGAGTTAGCATATTTCACATTGTTTTTGGGAGAAACCCCAGGCTGAGAATTTTGTTATCCAGAGAATCTGAGACCCGGGGCCTCATTACTCATGTAGGTTTAGCTGCAGGAGGAGAGGGGAAGTATTTTAGTGTCACAGACTATCCTTCCACTATTTCCAAGGTTACTTCACAAAGGAACAGCATTGTATTTTTTCACACTTCTCATGAAAGTTTGCTGTAAATATCAAAAGGTACAGAAATTAACCACTGCCAGAGAAAAAAAAAACTTACACATCAAGAATTTTAATGAGGTGGAAACAGTTCAACAGATGTGCAGGTAGCTCTCTACTTGGGAAAACCCTGCATACCCTTTTGCAAAAAAACCCAAAATTATAGATATCCTGGGAATATCCGGGGGATAGGATAATGGTTTACCCAGTTACTCCATTCTTTCTTTAACATGCCTCAGGGTGACCGTAAGTCCTTGTGTTTTAGTCAATGACGTTCTTAGGATCATTGCATAAAGGTATTCATGCATGTAAAGAAGTTTTCATGATGGAGCTAAATAGAAAGTACCCTCTGAAACAGATTAGCTTTGGAGGTTGAAAGTAATCTTTCCATTTTCTAGCAATGAGGTCAGCTAAACATTTTAGTACCTTACTTGGAACGCAAGTAGGATTGTCTTTACTTGGGCTCTTTGAAGTCAGATTTGACATATTTCAGAATGATAGTCTATCTCTGGGGTTTTTCTTAACTGATTTTAGGGGAGAAAATGCATTTCTGAGTCTTTCAGAGGTCAGAATAATTTTTCAAGGGGATAGCGATTCCGTGGTTATAGGATGGGTACTTAAGGTCCATGACAGCTCATTTAGATTTGCTCTTTAAATCCAGCCTAATATCTCTACTATGGGCATAGAGAGGGACTGGTACAGTACAGTCCACACAGTGAAACAGTGGCTTCTGTCTGGTCCTAGAGAGAAGATACAGAGGGTACAACATATCCACAAAAACCAGAAACTTCATCAGTGTCTGCAGTGGAGAGGAAAAGTGACTTGTTCCTTACCAAGAGCACAAGAAACTGCTGCTTCCTGGGAATATAATGAGTCTGCTAAACTGCAAATCAAACTATAAGAAATGCCAGGTGAACAGCCTGGAAAGTTTTCATTGTAGCCCTTTCACAAAGGCCTGCTGTAGCCCCTCCAGCAGCTAAAAAGAATCTTAATTGAACCACATCCCTAAAGAAGAAGAGATTTGCTAGCACTGGACAGTCTGCTGTGACTTAGCTCCTCCTGGCTATGCAATGGCCTCTGGACGACCTACCAGCGAATCCTTGGCCAAGTGCTTTAATCATAGACTGAGATTTTGTGAATTAGCATGTACATTGCTGAAATTCACTTTTATTCCATTGCCTCTTCACAGTGTGGGCTCAGTTTTAAGTGAACAGGAAAAGAAGCCTGTCAAAGAGAAGAAACCTAAACAGAGAAATCCAGAGTCTGTTGTTTTACAGAAGGTACTATTTCCACCTTACCTGTCTGTCTAGTTTCTTGAACTACGCCCCATTTCCAATGATATCCTCTGTAAAGAAGTATTGCTGGAGTAAAGCCAGGCAGTGCTAATTTTGATGCTACCGAGGGCTGGCTCCAGATGCCGTGTACTAGCTGCAGCCACACAGCAGAGCACCTGCATGGAGCCCCTCTGCCTGTGGTGGAACCTGACTGTACCACAGCATTTCAAAGACTCACAATGCACTGTATCACCTTTGTATCAAGACAAGTCGTATTGAACTTAAAATACACAGTTGTATTGAACTTACTTTTGGTCCTTCTGACAATGATCTATTTGCTTTTTGGACTAAATAGACTTTCCTGTGTTTCTTCTTGGACCTGGGGAAAAGCAGATATCACCTGCCCAAAACACCTTAGTGGGTATCTGTGTAATTTGCCTGCAGACCAGAACAAGACTGCTGCCAGAAATGGGCTACCAGATCACTGAAATTAGGTGACACAGAGCCTCATTTCCCACCTCCACTGGTCCAGTTTGTTTGGAAGAGATAACCTGCAGGAAAATAGACATTAACAATTGTTCCTGGGTTACATCTCGATTTTAATAAACTGGACTGCGGCTCCATCTCCAGACATTCACCCAGACTTGTCAGCATGGGTTATCCTGGCTCAGAGGAGATAAATCTGTAATTTAGAGAGATGCGGTGGAAGATTGCAGAATAAATTTGAAGGAGGAATAATTTTGGGAAATCGAACTATAATCCCCTTTCTGTATTTCTCGGATCCAAATTCCACATGTGCATAATTTACTTCAAGAGAAGAAAGTAGACAGAGAAAGGAAGAAATATTACTGTTTACAGTAATAAACAGGAATCACTGCACATCTTAAACATACTTTCTCATGCACACAGTCACAGAGAGAGTTTATTCAAAAACAATTCAAGGCCTAGGACAAATCCTTATTTATACTCAGTGGGCTTTCCCTGCTTTATCCCCTCTCCTAGGCTAGAACAAAAGTCTTCTTGATGAGGAACTGCTTTTTACAGCCAACCTTTGCTAGGCATCATCCTTTAAATCCATGCTTACACAAAAAAATCTCCACAGTCTGAAACCCTGAACTATGTGTTCATCATAAACACATGCAACTATTTTCACGGAGAAATCCTTTGGAAGAAAATTGCCACAGGTAGTATTGAGATTTACAATGGATGAGCAAGGGAGAAGCTATAGAGTTTAAACACTTGCTGTTTTCTCCTATAGTTTCTGAGTGCTATAAAAACATTTGGTGTGTACTTGAATGGAACATTGCATTGCTGTTTTGTCATGCACCGTAAGCAAGGAAAACTACAAGGCCATTAGAGATGGTAACAGTATGCTGTCTCAGCTGTGGAGTTCTCTCCTTCTGAATTTCCTAGTAGTCTTTGATAGAACCACCACTTCAGACACAATGTAGACTTCTTATCTAGAGGCTTTCTTCCACTGTTTTTTTTTTTTTTTTTGCTTTCCTTCTTTTGCTCTCCCTCATGGAAAAAGACACATTTTGTCTCTGTTTAAAGTTAAGGATTCCTTCCTCTCTCCCTGCTTAAAATCTGCATCCCTAAATTAGGACTGACATTATTCAATTAAGACAGATGTAAAAGAGAGAGAATCCCCCAGAGAAAGGCTAGAGTAGGAGTAACTGGAGGAGAATTGTGTTTCTTTTCAACCCTGTTCAGGCATAATCTTAAAAACAGGAAGAAGCACACATGCCTACCAAATATAGTTGTTTCGCAATTTAACTGTGCATTAAAAGACAGCAGAGCCACGCTGTGCTCATTATATTCTGTTTAAAGGTGGTTTTATTGCAGTCAGAAGGCAAATCATACATGCCTAGACATATGGTTGAATGGGGAAAATTGCCTCTTTTTAGGAGGCATAGGAGAAGTCATTTGCTTTAGCATGAGTGTGTCTTCATGAAAGACCGAATACAGAGCATAAATTGCCTTTCTGCTCAACTCAAAGTGGCCTTTCGAGAAGAGGCTTCTTTTCTGAGTTTTCAAGAAGAGAAGGTGAAGAGGGCCTTGCTCAAGCAATCAGTTCGTTTGCTGGACTGATTGGCAGGTAACAAATACCTAAAGGCAGAGGGTAATGCTGGTAATGGATTTTTTCCAAAAAAAAGACCCCATCAGCTTTGAGGAGAACACAAGTAAGATATTGTTTGAAGAGTATATCCAGGGAGAACTTCCATAGTTGTTAAACACAGACTCCTCTTGTATAGGAAGTGAAGATCTGGAGAGCCCATGTGCATGGTTAGAACACATTTATTCTAAGAGACTGAAAGACAGGTATTTTATCTCAGATGGTACTTCTGTATTTATAGAAACAGGCCAAATTTATGAAAGACTCAAACATATTTGATCACAAACAGCAGACTTTATGTCCAGCCCTGGTGATACAGCTAGTCTGCTCATTTCAAAAGGATAAAATTATTTTTGTGGATTTGCAGGACTTTATACTAAAACTACGTCAGCCATAATAAGTTTTAGAGTTTGATAAAAAAATTCTAATTTGTCATAGCTGTTTTACAAGCATTTGGTACATGAGATCCAGTATTCCTATTATAGGTAGCATAGTGATCCTGCTTGAGGACGGTCATACTCAAAGAGTTCAGCTTTAGTTAAATTCATCTATGAAAAACAAGGAAAGTCACCATAAAATATGACTCCTTAGATATCTTCCTTCTATACATCCTTTGCTTTTTGTGAAATATGTTTACACTATATTCTGTGGAGGCTACAAAGATCCCAATGAGTATTATCCCAAACTCTATTATAAGATGTTATTTGTCCCTCAAATGAAGTTATTTATGGCAGTTTTAGCCATTCTATGACAAGAAAATTTTTCTCTTTTTTTAATCAGATTATTCTCTACCCAGCTAGCTCCATCCTCACAATATTGGAATATATGTAGGATTCTTTTACAAAGGGTGCTCCATGGAAACATCTTTGCTTACAAAGGTATTTGCATATCTTTCTTTGTACTAGTGATAGCATGTGCAACTGGACACATTACCCTGTGGTTTTCCTGTCTGAATATGCACTGCTAGGCAGTCCAGGACCATGACTAGTCTAGACAGACCTTGCTAGGGACAGTGAGATGGACTGGTAACAGAACTGGTTGGAAGGGAGAGGTCAGGTCTTTGTTCAGCAGTGTTCCTCCACAGCCTTACCTTGGTACCTCAGATGATCACCCATGGGAGGAATTCCTCTCCTTTGGCCTGATCACTATAAGAGTAGACATTTAAAGCTACATTATGCAAGTTACTGACTGATTTCTTATGTTTGCTCCAGATAGGCTCAAACTGCCTAAATATGAAAATTCTGCAAGAGAACCTGCCCTGAACCATTGCTTGTGCACCTTCCCATGTTATCTGGTGCTCTGCAGAGCTGGGGAGTGCTTATGGCTTCACAAGAGATAATGCAAGTGTGAGTAGTCTGTGCACAAAGACTGAACTTGCCACCAATGTTTTCTGCTCCACAGAATAGCAATCCCCAGAGCCTGATGCTGTCACCAGCTGCTGAATAGAGTGCCATTAAAGTACTTTAAGTACTTATACATTTCCTTAGATAACAAAGAGAAACACGGCAGCATTTTGCGTACCATTTTTTCCTTGAGAGCAGGAGGCAAAATCATTTCATAGCAGCCTACAGAGACAGAGGGGAGTTTATTATAAAAGCCTGACAACAGTATTGCTGCCCCACCTGATTCCCAGCCCTAAGCACATACCTGAGAGCACACCAAGGGTCAGTCCATTATAATGTTGTTCCTTTGCACAGGCCCTCACGACTGATGGTGGATATCTTACTTGTCAGTACAAATGCTCAGAGAGTCCAGATGATTGATGTTCATGCCCTGAAAAGATTCAGTACATTTGGTTTTTTTTCATTACATCATTACCTTTCAGAAGTTCCCATCAGAATAAAATTTTCAGTCAGAAAATAGGATATGTCCTGTTCTATTCACCTAAAGATGATTTTATAGCATAAAAATCTGAGTTACTGTCAACAAAAAATTAAGCAAAAACCCCAACAAACAAACAAGCAGAACACCCACCAAAAAAGGGACCCAGGTTATTGTTTAGTCTCCTCCTTGCTGTCTGAGAACCATAAGGCTTTTTTTACAGGACAGCATATAGATAAATGGGCAGTGCGAATAAATATGAAAAAGTTTTTCATCCTGGTTACCAGCAGTCTTAGAAGTCTTAGCCAGCATAATTATACCAGCACATAGTAAGACTCTTCCATCACAAATCTTTCCTCACCATTACCATGATCCTCTCAACAGACACCTCGCCTTGTGTAATTTCACAAGAATCCTGGAGACAGTCTGATGCATGGCTGTTGGTCCAGTAAAGGTTTAATTTTTACTCATAATATCTGGAACTTTCAATGCCTAGATGAAACTGCAGTGGCAGCTCACTTACTCTGAGCATTCACATCTTCAGTCCCCTACAGCAGGCTTAAGCCCAGAAGACAATGGTCCCAGTGTCAGGTATCCTTATTGCACTCCTCATACATGGTAAACATAGCCCAGTTTCTTTGCCCATCCCTCATTATTTTCTCTTTCTAGGGAGTGCTACTCAAAACTTTCCAGCTAATGTTCTTCACCTCTGTAGAAACACATGCACCTGCTCATGTAAGAGAGTCATCTTGCATCAGTTCAGCTGGAAGGGTGGCTTGCAGTGGGCCCCAGATATAGCAAGTACCATGTCCTCGGTACACTGCATACAGCATGATTTGAGCCATCTCTCTGACCCTCAAGAGACAGAAGAGCAGCTTAAGTTATTTTATCTGGCATGATATATCTGCTCCAGCAATTTGAAAATGAACCAGTGTTCAGCAACTTGTGTTTAAATATTTTGCACTGAAACACTGTGTGAAACACTGTCTTTTCATGAGACTGTGACTGCTGGTTTGTTTTTTCTCAATATAAAATGGCAGTGGAAAAATACACCAAAATAATAGCCTGTGGAAAAGGCTGAAAACCAGTCAATTTGAATTTAAATTGCAGATTACCAAAGTGCACTTTGTATTCTGTGTTATCTTGTGATAGTATCTGATTTCTTAAAATCCAGCCATTAATTTTTGAGACATCTAGCAAATATATTAAAGGCTTCAGAATCATTAAGTTCTGCAGATACTTTTATGAGAGACAGGATTTAATCGAACAAGAAGCTTAACACAATATGGGAGCCTTGACATTAATATTTCTTTCAAATATCATGCATATCCACTAAGGGAACTACTTTTCCTCCATGGTTTTAAGGGGAATTGTAACTAGAGGAGCTTTAAGGTCCATTCCAATCCCAACCACTCTATGACACTGTGATGAGCTCAGTCAAACAGGCAGGACACAATGAGTCTGTGTTCTGTGCTAGATACCTGAGTGCAGTGGCAGTACACAGAAAACAGAGAAAACAGAGAAAACAGAGAAAACGTATTTGTAGAGGATGTAGGGAAACTCAGCAGAAACTGAAAGAGGAAACAGCCTAAATACATATGCATATTATTCTTGGTGCCATTTCAAATGCTTATTTCTTCTCAGGGAAGGAGAAAGCACTGCAGAGTCCTTCAGGCTGAGCCGCTAAATGAATTTTTCCTCATGAAATTTGAGGGGAATGAGGTTGCCACTGACTCCCATCCTCAGCTATAGAGTGTAATTGTGCCCAGGCCTAGGCAGCTGCTGCCTCCTCCCTCTAAAAGGAAAGGAAGAAGTGCTTGTATTCTTAAGGATGCTTTTGACTGAAGCAATTTAGAGTACTTCCAAAGTATACAAATAGATTTAAATGAAAAGGCTCTAGATTCTCTTCTTCACATTGGAAAGAGAAGGGAAATCTGAGAGTCAGCCAGCCAGCTGCAGCTCTGTCTTGCCTTGAAAACACTTACTAAGGCAGGAGAAATTTGGATTAGCTGGAGACAGAAAGGCAAAAAGACTTTGAGAAGACAAGACATTAACTATGTGTTGGGAAAGGGGAGGATCTATGACCCATTTTGTCTCAGTTCCACAGGACTGCCTGTCCCTTGCTTATGCTTTGATGTTTGACCAAGTAGTGACATCAGTATGCCATGCTTGTCCTTATTGACAAGGTTAGCAGTCACCATGAACAGGTGTCCATCCCTAAAAGTGCCACAGAGCTCAGTAATTCTATGTTTAATCTACCCTTACAAAATGTGTATGTAAAAATGTGTACTAATATTTTGTACTCCTATAAAATTTCTGTGCTGTGTCACCTTGTGCTCTGCGTCCTTGCTATAGAGGTTTCAAAGCACCATGGTAAAGGGATATATGTGCCTTATCCAATGTTTTCTTCACTCCATGACTCATTTGTCATGCCTTGGTCATTTGCCTACCACTTAGGATGGACTTTGCCCCTTCCTGCTCTCTTCAATTCTTCACAAACACAAATAGGGAAGTGCAACCGTGAGGCCAGGGCAAACTGTTTTATAACACTGACCTGAAACAAGAGGCATCCAGAGCTGGTGAAAGACTCTTCATTTAAGAAAATATATAGGGAAATGAGATCTATATAAAGTATTAAAGTATTAAATACTTAAAGTATAAAGTCTCAAAGGCTTAGTATAAAGTAAACCAAAAATCATTTAGTCTCTGGTAGTATGTAAATCCAACTGCACAATCTTTTCTCCTCTTTTTTATCTGCACTGTTGAATGAGCAATCAGATTTTCTGCTTAGGTTATCTATTAAGTTAACACAGTGCAAACTCTTTAGTAAATGGTTTTAAAGAAAATATTAATACTGTTCAGCAAAGTGATATGCCCTGATAATTACAGATATTGTCCTATCAGCACATAAGTTACTTGCACCAACAGGTACCATTTATTTTTTTCAAATCCAAGAAACACAGCCGCTGCAAAACAGGAGAAGGGAAGAAAATAATAATTTTTGTTGAAAGTTCTTACATATTACCCAAAAATGATGCAGACTGGTTTGTTGTAAGAAATAGTGAGGCAGATTTGGGGTATTTAATTATTAAATAAATTTGTTCTAAATCTTAATATTGTTAGAAGTCCACCTGTTTGTGAAAGAAAATGTGGAAGTCCTAATAATCTTTTAATACAAGGTTGTTTCTTACTGCACTGAAAAATAAATAGATAAAAATAAATAGATATGGAGGTCTACATATCTTCTTCTCTTTGTATTATGATATCAGGCATTTTCTGAACAGAATTTCTGTACAGGCAAAAGCAATATCTCTCCTTCCTTCTCTGTTTAATTTCTCTATCTTTTTTGGCTGACCTCTGATTTTTAGTTACAAAGGTTTCAAATAGCAAGAGATGGAAACAAATTTCAAAAAGACACTGCTATGCCCTTCAACTGGGACCAGAGGCTGCAGCTTCTCTGTAAGTCTTCTCTGTAGCCTTCTCATGGAGGGGCTGCTGGAACAGTGGCCTCACTTCCAGGTCTATGGCTTCCTTCTCTGTTCTGGACTTTGAAAGCTCTTAGGGGAATGTGAACAGACTGCCAAAATTCCCTGCAGAGGCTGGAGCCACACATAAAGTGGCCTCACAATTTTAGTTCTTCTCCCAGCACGTGCTCGATCCTGATGGATTTATGACCTCTTCTGCAAGATCAACATTCACATTCCTTTCCATTTTCTGGAAAACACCGATGGGTCAGCCTCATCTCGTGCCTTTGAAAATCACAAAACACATCCACTTAGAAGCTCTGCTAAGGCACATGGAGAATAGGGAGGTGATTCAGGACAGCCAGCACGGTTTCTCCAAGGGCAAGCCTTGCCTGAGCAGCCTAATGGCCTTCAGTGATAGAGTGGCTCAATCAGTGGGCAAGGGCCACAGATGTCATCCATGTGCACTGGTCTATGGCCTTTTGTACAATCCCCCTTTAATCTGGTCTAAAGTTAGGAGAGATAGGGATTTGAAGGATGGACTGTTGGGTGAATAAGGAATTGGCTGGATTATCACATTCAGAGGGAATTGTTCAAGCATCCTGGTCACCAGAGTTTCCTCCTGCAGTATTTCTCTCTTTTTTCATGTTAGTGTTAGAAATGTGTATCTTGACTTCACACTTTTTCTACCCAGCAAATGGAGACAACTTCAGGTCACAGAGAGTTATCCTTTGACTACCATAATCCACAGTACATGTGGCAACACCTTGACCATTACTCATAAGTTATTGGATAAAAATAAATTCTTTTTGCCTCCAGCCATCCTGAAAACAGAAGTCTTGTTGCAAATGTATTGTTATCATCACAACATTTACAGAGGAAGCTGTGGCAGCCCCCCATTCATTTCTTCATTTGCCTTCTGTGACGTTTTCCCAGTCCATCTCCTTGAATTCCTCTTCACTCCTGTTTTTCTCTCCAAATGACACCGGTCATCTCTCTGTGCCTAATTATGCTCAAACTACAACTGTTGCAAAAGCTTTTCCCCCTTGTGTCTCTCACCATACAAAAAATCCTTTTTCTGGTTGTTTCTTTTTGCTTCACTGCTTCTCCATCGATTTCAAATCTCATCTGAAAACATCTCTGCTCCCATGCTTTTTCCTCCTAATTTCTATCTCCCTCTTCTATTATGTATTATTTAACTCTGATAAGTACCTTGGGATACCATTTGTGTGAAACTAATTTTACTAAATAAAGCTGTAGTCTACAGTCAGCCGAGCTTACTCAAATTATTTGCTTTTCCACTTGTTCTTCAGAAAATAGTAGAATCCCCATAATGATAGCAACAGCATTATGCTGATGACCACCCAGTAACTGGAAAGACAAGAGGTGCAGTGTTGTCTGCCAGGTTTGTGAGGAAGAGGGACTCTCTGAGCCCATGAGGTGGAACACAACTCAGCAGGATGAGTAGTAGCAATCCCTGGGAAACCTGGCAGAAGGCAAGGAAGCAGTGCAAAATATTGTGAGACTATAAAGCTTATTAATTATCACAACACAATGATTAGCTCTGCTTTCCTCGGATCTCATGTACACGTGAAAACACACAAAGCAGACACCTGGCATGAAGTGCAGATCAAAGACACAAATGTCTGCAACAAAATTATCTGAGCATTGCTGCAAATCAGCTCTAGGGAAGCCAACTGAGGGTAAAAAGCAGAGCTCAGCTAAAAATTGCAGAGCCAGGAGAAGTGCACAAAAGGCAGCTTGATGCAGGTATGTGGATGCTGGGGACAATTCCTTCTTGTGTCTTGGCTCTCCTCATCTGCTTTCTCTTAGCTATGAGCAAGTAAAACACCCACAAACATAATAATAATTTTAACAACAAAAATATAAAAATTACATATATTTTGTGGTCTTCAGACACTTCATGAAAGAGATGTCATTTATTGGTGGCTTTCTCACATCTGTTCTGTACCCTGAAGGAACATATCCTGCATCCTTTTTGTTCTGCACCCACTGTGGCTTACTGATTCAGTAAAAGATCTTCTACCCAGGAGATCTGCAGAGCAAGAGACATTCATATAAAGTCATTAAAAACTACACCTCAGTAATAACTGCTCCTTTGAGAAAATAAAAAAATGTTGAAAATATGAAGAATAAAAAAAGATAAATTTATTGACTAAATAATTCACTATGAATTAATTAGTCAGCTTTAGCATGTACAGGAATTAAATTAAAATATTCCCCAATATAACATATAATGCAAAAAAATAACAAGGTCAGCAGCAGAGGAATGTTGTTCAGCAAAGACTGCTGTGCAGCTGAGACACACAAGGATGGCCATTTACTAAATTTCAAAGAGGTGAAGCTTGATTCATTTCAAGACAGGAAATGAAATATAGGAATTTCAGTGAGTATCAACTCAGACAGGTTCTGGCCATTTCCTGCACTTCATGTCACAACATTCCAATTTGTTGCATTCACTTTGTTTCAGAATTTTTTAGATTTTATTTAATGTCTTCAATTTCATCTCCAGAGTCTTTCTTCCACTTTGTTTCCTGATTTCAAGATTTTAATAAGTATAATTTTTGCAAGTTTTAGTCCTTGTCACTGCACCTGATATCATCCCAATCCATTTCTTTCTATTCACTTCACCTCCAAATTTTTTTTAAATTGCATTTTACTTTATCATAGCTCTTTTTCACATTTCATTTCTTCAATTTCTTCTCCTGTCTCTTTGTTTACTTTTCTTCCCTGATTCAGGATTTCAGTGGGAATAATTTTGGCAATTTTAGGTCCTTTTCATTGCACCTCAAGTCATTTCAGTACATTTTGTTGTAGCCACTCCATTTCCATTTCCATTTCCATTTCCATTTCCATTTCCATTTCCATTTCCATTTCCATTTCCACTTCCACTTCCACTTCCACTTCCACTTCCATTTCCATTTCCATTTCCATTTCCATTTCCATTTCCATTTCCATGTTCTTTTTATTTTCAATTGCATTTGATTTGATCATAGCTCCTTTCCATAGTGTTTATTAGACTTCCTTCTCCTATTTGAATATTTTATTTCCTGTTATGAAAGGAAATTCTCCACAGACAGAAGCCAGCTCCTAACCCTAGCCTTAAAGGGGCATCATTAATGGTGGTGCCCAGGGTGTGGTTAAGGGCGCCGCTGGGAGCAGTGTGTGGAGGCAGCGGCTCCATGCGGAGCAGTGCGAGGGGAGGATGAGAATTAACTCTCTCATCCACTAAATCAGCAGTGAGGCTCCTGCATGCTATAGGGGAGCCAAAACTTCACGCAGGTTTCACCTTCAGTCTTAGGGGACAGAAGATGATCTGACCAAAAAGGTCCAGGAGACAGATGAAAAGTAGACCTTCTAGGCAGAGGCTTTGACACACTTTTATTGAACTCTTGAAGTGGCATTGACTAGTTTCAAAGTAAATTCCCTTCAGCTAGCTTTAAAGCTTGTTTAAAATGATCTCTCCTTGGGCAGTCAGTGGCCATCAGTCCCATCACTTTCTTGACCCCAAGCACGGCAGATGAGCAGTTGGGTGACATGAGGGCTGCCCTCCTTTAATTCAGTTTTACCAGATGAAAAATATTATTGTTCAGAGGGAAAGCCAAAGCAGTTCCTAAATAAAACTGACTTGACCATCTTTTTTTTGTGTGTGCTAGCATATGGAAATGGTGTGAGAGTGAGCAGAGCTGTTCTGGAGCAGCCAGGTGAGCAGAGCTTTGTACACAGACTCTGGAGTTCCCCACTTAGCTTGGTTTACTGAACCCAGACATAACAAATGAGAAGGCTGAAAAAATTTATTCCCTATAAAAATTTTAGCCTTCAGGTTCTAAGTTTATTTAGCTCAAGAGGTGGTAAGCACCAGCTCATAAACGGGAAGTATGTCCTGCAGTACCAATGTACTCAACAGGATGACATTGACAATAATGGTAACTAAAAGAGTATACAGCCCCATTAAATGAGGTGTAGTCTTCAACAGCCACGGCTGTATCTAACAGCTTTAGTCTAAGTTTTTTCCCCTCTATTCAGTATTTTGCAGTCTTTTGTTCTTTCCTGCCTCTTCTCCAGATTCTGGTGCTTTCTGTGTTGATGTTACAACAGCACTTTAGGTCTCTGCAAATACAGCACTAATAAAAAGTGCTGTGAATAAAGGGAACATAATGTCTCACATCATTATTCTGGTTTTTGCCTTGATCTCTCTAACAACTTCATATTCCCCTTGCTGGCTATGTTTTTGCTTAGCAATTATCCTTCTATTCAGAAAAAAAATACTTTCCTTGTTGATAGACACCAAAAATTATAGCTATAAAAGTCAATTTGGACCACCTACTCATAAAAACAGCAGCGAAGCAGTGACAAAGGAAATAGAGCTTGGGAACAAGGATCAGTCCTTTATTAGTGCAGTTTTTTGTGAAACCGGAGTAACTAGGTGCTTAAATACTTCTGAGGATCACAGCCTTAGGTTTTTTTCCACTCAGTTCCACATTTTTAAAACACAAATTATTTTCCTTCTTCCATAAGTGGTTAGTGAGGATAAATACATTGACATTCTGAGATATTTGGATACCAGAGTTAAGAGGATCAAGTGATTGCTATGTGTGTTTTCTGTGTTTTCTTATACTGCTTCGGTTTTTTTCAGTGCTTAATATCCTATCTTAAGCCAAGCTATGTTAAAGGAAAATATATTTCCCTTCCTATGAAAGCTTCAGCCTAATTTTTTGTTGTTGTTTCATGACTTGAAATATATTTTTGGATCCTTTAGAGTGTTCTCATCATTGTACCAAGATGTTTTCCTAAATCGTATGGTTAACCACTTCTGTCTTAAATTTCATCAGTTCTCATAAACACCTTGTGGAAATGAGATCTATCAATCAGCTGGTTTGAGGTTTTTTTGGCAGGAAGGAATTTGGGGTTTAGTATCTTTACATATTTTCCCTTCCATATTTGCAAACTATCCTTTTATCTTTGTACACAGAATTACCTTCATCTTTTTTATAAGTATTGTCTGGATAATTTGTTAAATCTAGTCCAATGTGCCTGGTAATGACATCTTTCCTTTGTTAACTTAAAATTGTTGGCTAACTCTATTTACAAATATCATGTTACTGTGACAGCTAAGCCGTATTTTTATTCTGTATAGTCTGAGGAACTCCATTCTTCCACTTGTTCATGAACACTGTTATTTTTTGAGACAAGTACTACCTCAGGTCTCAAGACATTGTTTTAGACAGAGCTACTAAAAACTAAACCACCCCCAGCCAGGATACACAATTTGTGCAAAAAGGACTCTAATAGCTCCAGTAATACTTCCTAGCCGACACTTTACACCCTTTGATTTCCAGCTCAGCTTTTTACATCACTGCTCTGTGAGGAATAGGATTCTTCACTGAATCATTCTCTTATGCAAATGCTCTCATTTAGTTGATTCTACTTTACTTAACTAGCAACCTTTTCTGGCTTAATGCTGAATGAATATATCCTCTTCCTCTCTGCATTTTCCGTCTGCATCAGGAGAGAATGAGCATGAGATTCTTGCCCAGAATGCACATGGGCTCTTCCCTCCCTCTGCTGAATTATGGCAAGAGGCCCTCACTGCTGGAGATCAGCTGTATATTTTGGAGACAGAAAATCATCTAGTCCCATTGATTGCACTAAAACCACCAAAGAAAAGAAAACAAAACCACCCAACAACACAAACCTGAACTTCTGCTCAAAAGGAGCATTAATACTGAAAAAATAGTGTTCATTCAAGTAAAGTAATATCCTAAATAAAGCTAATGTACTCTCTCCTGTTCCAATGAGCTTCATGAATAATGGATAAACAGAGCTTCATCTGGTTTAATTAATCTGGCTTCAAAATTAATTTGACACAACGCAAAATTAGCTGTCAATTTAGAGCTTTGATTAGTGAACAAGTTCAGGTTACATAAATTGAGTGTGTTAGCAGAAAGTGTGTAAACAGCAAAGGGCAGTATTTTATTCCCTGAAGTAAAAGGCTTGGTTAATTAACACAAAACAGAGGCCGGGAATGCATTTTCCTTGCCAAAATTAATTTGCTCTAAGGTTTTATTTGCAAATTTAGACTGGCATGGCTGTTCTTGCCTATTCCTGAAAATTACTGAGTTTCTTTTAATGGGTACCTGTCCTCTTTTTTGAGTCTTGCACTGA
Source organism: Bombycilla garrulus (assembly GCA_013400315.1). NCBI lineage: Eukaryota > Metazoa > Chordata > Aves > Passeriformes > Bombycillidae > Bombycilla > Bombycilla garrulus. The sequence goes on from VXBU01003598.1 coordinate 460,367, forward strand.
TGCAGAACTGACACTGCTGCCTTTTATTAACGCAGTCCCTTCTTCTGCCGTCAGAGAATGTGGCTTGGATCAGCCTTGGAGCTCTCCTCAGTCACCACACCAATCAGCAAATTCTTATGGCTCTTCCCCCCAGCAGATGAGGGATCCTCTGGTAGAAAGATGGCTCAGGATTTTCCCCAGAATGGATCCAGTGTCCATGGCATGGGTGATGTAAGAAGACTGTAAATCCCCTATTTTTTTTTTCATGTATTTAAAGGATTCCCCAGCTAAAAAAGAATCATAGTTCACATTTATGTTATATTTGCTCCACAACACAGATATACAAGTGTTTCTGTGGGTTAAGATTCTGTGAAATTAGGAGTTAGGAAATTAATCTCTGCCTGCTTGTGTCATGTTCCAGTTGTCAGGTGTGAAGCTGTGTTTTGCTTTGTGGTTTTATGCAGTTTAACTGTTATTATTTGATCTGTTGCTCTAAGGTGTCTTTGAGGTAAATGGACTTATTGCACCTTTACATGCCTTCTTCATGTAGTCAATCTAAATCTTAGGTGATAAAGACTAGGGAAACCCTGAAATTCACAGAAATTAATTGCTTTTGATTATTGGTGTCATAAGTATGCACATATAAATTACTTGCTATTGCGGATTTAAAATTAATACTGGAAGATGATGAACCCTTGTTTACACTGATGCTTTTTGGAAAGAATTTAAATGAGTGAGGTAATACTATACTGGGGCCAGTGGATTGCAGTAGTAAGTTCATTCTTCCTCAATATTACTTTTCTGTAATCTCATATGATTCCCTTACAAGGAAATAAAAGTGAAAATTTTCATTTTTTAAGAATTGTGATACAGTGACATATTTTGACAAGACCCTTCTTGGCTCAAGAGCAAGAAGCGGAGGCCAGTGCAGAACAGAGCACCAGCACTGCAATCTGAAGAGGTGTCTAGCTCCAGTGCTCCTCAAAAGTCCCTCTATAATGGCCAATTCCATAAGGCTTACTGTCAACACAGCATTGAACCATTGTCTCATAGATGTGGAGGCTGCACTTATAATTAGATTTTACTGAAAACAGATCATGAGGAAAATAAATCCCCTGTGAGAGACGCTGTGCTTGGTGGAAATATCCTGAATGAATTTGAAGTGGCATCTGAGCCTCCATTGGGCTTGCTGGACGAAAAAAAAAAAGGCAATAGAACTGGGAGGAACCTATTAAACTGTACTAAGTAACAGTGTTAAGACATCAATTTCCCTGTTGATTATGCTGCCACCAAACAAATGAGATTGAAAGGAAAAGGAAAATTAATGGTTTATCCTCCTAGATTTATGGAGCAGAAGTAGGTGTCCAATTCTGATATGTCCCTCTATACAAACAAACACGCTTTCTTCTAGTAGAAATTAACCCCATACTATATAATATTTGCTTGCTGATTTGAGTATTTTCAGCAGGCCCCTGCAGATGTTCCGCCTGAAAAGCATGTCCACCATGTGCATGACTGTGGCTGAAGCACATGGGGAATACTGGGAAAGAAAGAGGAAAAGTTAGAAAGGCTTCTTTTCTTAACATCAGATGGTGAGCTGGGAGAGCCAGCTTCCAGTATCTGCAGATTAAATGGGCTGCTCTCTCATACCACAGCAATCAGAAGGCTATTGCGATAGAGAATGATCAGCAAGGCACAGGAAAATCATATTCCCATACCTAATGGAAAGTACCTTCATGCCTCTTATCCCAGATCTGTCCCTGGAGCAGAACCAGCAAAGCAAACAAAACAATATGGGTGCGCAGAGGGGCCATTCTGCAATGATATCCTTATGCAAAATATCCTTCAGCATTGCTTAGAAAATGTCCAAGATTCACAGGACACCAGTCAGAAAAGATTTGACCCTATTGAGAGAAATCATCCTTGTGTTCTACTAAGAAGGGGAAGGTTATGATACATCTGAGAATTCAGCTGCTATTTGCTGATGGTCTCATCATACCTGTTTTAAAGAGATTTCAGGGCCTGCTCAGTCTACCGCTGTTTAATGATATAGGTTCCTCAGCCTTTTTTTCAAAAGCTGTGGGGCCAGTACGCGATCCCAGACTTCCTTGGAGCTCACAGAACTCAGTAAGCGATCACCAACAAAACACTTTCAAGACTTCTACTTTTCCTTGGAGTGAATGTCAAGGGTAAGGGAGGAAATTGTGTTTCTCTATTACTTGAGAGGTTTGGAGCTACCTGGAGAAATCAACATTTTTCAAAGACCTCAGTACTTTCAAATTTTATGTACCTACAAGGAGCTCCCTGTAAACACCTCACTTGCAAACAATTAGTTTTTATCCATTTTTGATGATTTATTCAAACCTGTGGCTCACTTGAGTCTTTAATACAGTGACATTCTTCTTCTTAACCTTGTCATTAACCCTGAAAAGTAGTCACAAATTACTATTTAGAGTGCTCAAATTGCCTTTCTTTTTAAGGGCCTGATTGGAAGTTTTCAACCTCCTGAACAAGGTAATAGCATCAGATGATTCCTTGCCATGGTCTGTGTTCAGAGTTGGACTAAACTTAGGCAGCTAATAAAATGCTGAGCTTTGCCTATGCAAAGGCTGAGAAATCAAACATTAATTCACATTTCCCTGTCCTAGGTTACAATGTAAAAATACACCAGAAGGTCTGTATTCTATCTCCATCTTCATTAACTGTTGAAACAA
>VXBU01003598.1:463409-651393 GCA_013400315.1 Bombycilla garrulus
TGGCAGGCACCTGTCTTTCAAAACCGAGACACTGCCATAGGGCAGGACTATGCATGAACAATTGCCTTGACGCAATTAGTGATCAGCACAGCCACCTTTAAAAATTTATAAAAAGATCACAACACTTAAGGAAAAAGACGTTGCTGATAGTCTCCCTAGACAGATTCCATTATCAGGGATATCAGGTGTTACAAACCTTAATCATATACAACTGTCCTAAGTCCTTTTTGTTCACTTATCTATGGCTTACTTGTACCTCTGTGTCAGAATCTTCCTCCTGGTTTTTTCACTTTTTGCCAGTCTGTTAAGGGGCATTCCCTCTAAACGTATCTGAATTAATTAGAAGGAGTCTTAGGTGATTTTTGTTTTCAGGATACTCCTCCTCCTAATGGCAAGTGTGGCTTCTCCTGGGCTAATCAAAGATTTCCTTGCAAAATTTAAATAGCATTAATATGAACACTATTCCTTAGGTAAAATTCACAGGAAGGGACCAGTCTTAGGGTTTGAGGTTATATGGGTTTCTTCTGGGGACATTTTGGGTAGATAAGGAAAAAGGGCTGGTGTAAAGGGCTATGTTTAAAGATATAGGCCAAGGCTTTTTTTGTTGATGGGAACGTTCCACTTTCTGTTTCACAGACAGAGAGGATTCTGTTGAGGAAGTCACTCCAACTCTCCAAAAACTCCACAATGGCCAGTAGAAAGAAATGCTTGACATTCTATCCAGCAGAAATGAAGATTTTTCTTACACTTTTTATTAGCCTATTTAAGCTAAAGAAAAATCCAATGAAAGTAAGGAAGCAAAGCAATAAAGACGAAGAAAAAGTTAAGTAAATAGGAAAAAGAAAACAAAAAGCATAAAAGGTTGGTGCATTAGATGAAGAATTTTGCATCATTATTCCTTTACCACACTTGAAGACTCATCAAATATTTGTGCTTTTCTGCACACATCCAGCTGAACAGTCTGGCAGCTTTTCTTTGTCTAGGACAGACGTTTCAAAGGTAGTATGTTCTTCATCTCATGCTACCTTACTCTGATTCCTCCTGGGAGAACAAAGCAGGTGACTGAAAGTGTGATGACTTTGATACTGAATTCTTGCAATTTTCAGACTTCTGCTAATACATTACTGGGTTTGCTCTTTGATTGAGCTTCTCTGTCAAGCTCTGTATCTTAACACTTTTACCAATACTTTGCCAGGCTTTTTGAGTTTTTTGATGCTATCAATAAGATGAGAGTAACAGAATATCATCTATTCCTAGCTAGTTATGATGGGGGAAGAGCTATACATGCTGATATATCAGCAGATCCAGTATATTGTGTCTCTGGGCAAGAATATCCAGCAAACGAACAGCTCTTATGCTCTGCTGAATTACATCAGCAATGCTTTTTTTTTTTTTTTTTTTTTTTTGCACAACCTGAAAATTCCTCCTAGCATAGAAACAAGGAAAAAATTAAAATGCCACATGCAGCTGTTGTATAGGCATTCAATTATTGTACTTAATGCAGTTGTTATTTATGGACATTTCCCAGGATGTCCTAATTTTCCTTTCCCATTCTGTAGCTTGTTATACTGGTGGGATGTGGTGTTATTTCAGGTAGTAGGCCTGAAGTCCATACCCTGCAATGAAGTATCACCCACTGTGATACCACTCTATAATTTTTAGTTTAGAACTGAAGATGTTAAGGCTTTGTTCCTCACCAGCTCCTGTTTACTTCTGCAATTTCTGAAGGTCTCTCCTTATTTCCCCTGCTTGGTACTGTCTATGAATCCATGTGTACTGTGATTGAATACAGTAAGATTTCTTCATAGCAGGCTGCAGAGTGCTGGATTTTGGATTTGTGATTTAAAATTTGTGGATTTGTGATTGCTGATAACACACCTCCCTTCAGCTATTTCCACATTGCTTGCACAATGTCAACAATGCATTTTTTACCCACTCTTCCAGCTTTGGAGGGTAGGCTGGGTAGCTAATAAATTGGGGGGGGACACAGAATATCTGACCAATGCTAACGAAGGAGATAATCCATTCAACATCATTCCATACTCAGCAATAAAAACTCAAGGAGAGGAGGAAGAAAAGGAAAATACTTTTATGGCACTTGTCCTCCAAAATAATCACTGGTATTCAAAGGCCCTGATATAAAGTTCCTAATTACTCAAGTGCATTTGTGTCTAGAATGTGTCTTTGTAAGAATCCATCCAAAAGAAGAGCAGAAATCTTTTAACTTCAAAACAGGTGGATTTTATTTGGCAATTAGAGGGATGGAGCACCTCTCCTACGAGGAAAGGCTGAGGCAGTTGGGGTTGTTCAGTCTGGAGAAAAGAAAGCCCTGAGGAGACCTTTTTGTGACCTTTAAGTTCTTGAAAGGGGCCTAAAAGAATGCTTGGGATAAATTTCTTAGGAACATTCTTGTGACAGAACAAGGTTTGGTTTTAATGGTTTTAATCTGAAGGAAAGTTATTTAGATCAGCTATAAGAAAGAAGTGTTTTTAAAATGAGAGTGGTAAAACCCTGTCACAAGTTTCTCAGAGAGATGGGAGATGCTCCATCTATGGAAACACTCAGTAGGTTGAATGGGGCTAAGGAACTTGATCTATTTTAAGATATTCCTATTCATTATAGGGGAGTTGGACTAGATGGCCTTTCAAAAGTTTTTCCAACTCAAACCATTATATGATTCAGGAATTCCTGCACCTGTTGGTTTGTTTTTGTTTTTCTTTTTTTTTACTCGAGTCTTTTCAGTGTCTTTCTTGGCCAATATCTGCCAAGTTTGGACTAGTACATAACTGTCTTCTTAGAAAAAGAGAAGACTGTTGTACGATTCTTATAGACATCCATTTCTTTCTTAAAATTCTGTTCTTTAGCAAATTCTTTTTTTTATTTCTATGTTATTAATACCAACTCTTGTTGCAGGAACTTTCCTCAAATAAATCTTTGTAGTCCAAGGCTTGTGCTTCTAGTGTGCTCTCTGGTCACTGTGTTTCCTAGTAACCAACATCCCTATATTGGGAGATCTTGCTCAATTTTCACTGTATCTTGAGAAGGAAAAAAATAATTTTTAGTCAATAAATAGATTCTGACAGCAAAAGTGACCTCTGCATCAAATAAGCAAGCTAGGAAAAAGTGTGCATACTATTTTTCTAAAGCCAAACCAAGGAGGGGTTTGTGGTGTTGTTTCTCCAGGAAAACAAAAACAATGTCAATTATTTAGTGATAAATATTAAAACAGAGTAGTTTTCAAAAAGGGCAACATACCAGGACCCCGTCTTACAACTGGAACGCTGTTGTAGAAACATGCCGTTGAATGCACATTTGAAGGGAAATGTGAAAAGTACTTAAGAGGCAAAAGAAAACATTTTCCTAAAGTCTGAGAGTTGTTTTTCTACCCCACCTACTAAATATTTCTGGAAGACATAAAATTTCAAAAGTCTATTTCAAAAGCAGTTTTATATTTGACATAAGACATTGTCTCATGGTTTTCCTTTCTCATTTCTTGAGTATTGTGCTTGTTTTGGTAAGTAGCTAAACGTTCTGCTAAAATTTATAGACCATTTCCCTTTTCCTTCTTGTGGAAACAGAGACATCTTTATCTTGGATTCCGTGCTGGGACAAGATCTAGGATGATCATGTGAGACTATTAAATCACTGCATTTACTCCAGCTTAAGAGACTTAGCAGGTAAATTTGAGGTTTACCAAACCATTAACTATGCCCTCCACCAGAGTTTCCTGGCTTCACCTCAGATAGAGTTACTTTTCTTCCCAGTAGCTGTCATTGTTCTCTGTTTTGGATGTCAGGTAAGAATAATGTCGCTAACACACAAATGCTTTTGTTTGATAAGCAATTGTCTGATAAGGAATATTTACTCTAAATGAAGGACTTTTCAGCTTCTTACACCACCCCCGCAGTGAGTAGGCTGGAGCACACAATAAGCTGGGAGGAGATACAGCCAGTACAGCTGTCCCAAACCTGCCCAAAAGGTATCCCATTCCCTATGACATCTTGCTCTGAATATAAACCAAGGGGGAAGCTGGCCAGGCACTGCTGCTCAGGAACAGTCTGGGCTTAGGTGAAAAGGTGGTGAAAAATTGCATCAAACATCGCTTTTTTGTAATATATAATTATTATTATCTTCACTTCACATTTTTCCCTATTAAATTGCCTTTATTTCAACAAATTTTACTTTTTTCCTAATTTTGTCATTCCACAGGTTTGGAACAGGGAGTAAGTGGCAGTGTGATGTTCAGCTGCCTCTCAGGTTAAACCACAGCACAGAAAATTCAGCAGAAGTGTAGTGCTCCCGTCCAGTTGGCAATATGCAAAAGGCAGGTATATTGCCAGTTCCACCTGCTCCCTCCGAAGTGCTATGCTGTAAGCTCCTCACCTAGATTGACTTCCCAGTTTCTTTGTCACAAGTTCATGTCCATGAGGAGATGACCAACACCAGGTATTCTTGCTTTTTTTTAAAATTTTTTTGTGTGTCTTTTGGAAAGCTCATGCACAGAACTGATTCCAGTTGATTTGGAAAAGAGCTTTGCTGGAGGTGACTGGAAAGGTTAATTGCAAACAACATATTGATTTAAATTGTGTGGCTGTGTTGTGCTCTTACATGCTTTTTATTTCTTGCAGATGTGAGGAAGGGAGAAACTATCTCCATTTAGGAAAGTTTACTCATGAAATATGCACCAATTTTTGTAAAACAAACTCATACCTCATATGCCAATGTCAGAAAATATCTGTGCAAACACTGGGAAGCAAAAATGGAAAAGCTCTGCCATAGGGCAGAAATGGTAGTCCCCTGAGACACTGTGGAAAGCATAATGGGTATAATCTCTCCTGTTCTGGACTTCTTTGTGGTGCATGCAGACAAGTTGCTTCAGAGTCTGTTTCCATGGGGATGCTCTGGGACTTTCTTATTACATGACTTAATCAATATTATGTAATGCATGAATTATAAAGTAGATTAGTTTCATCTGTCTTCAAACTCTCCTCCACTAAAAAATAACATGTCAAAGTTCTGAGGCACATGATAACCATCTACAAGCTTATTGCTCTAGCCTAGAACTGAAGTTGCTCCTTAATATAAAGAAACAAAAAAAAAGTCTTTCTCTATATTCACAGCTATTAAACACTGCCATAATGGGAATTACCTATCATATTCAAGAAGAGTATGATTAGATGAAATGGGGCTGGATGATTTAAAAAATGTCATAATATAATGATAAAGAACAGTTCCTACAACACTGAGGTCAATTATTTCCTCCACCCCCAGAAACACAGAAGCAAATGCTGTAGATTGCTGTTGGGAGTGTCCTGGAGCTTTTGGAAGTAAGCTACATGGACAAATAGAAAATCATAGGGTACATACAAAAGCTTTGGCAGCTCTCTAAACTTTAGGGTCTTTCAGAAGATAGTACTTCCTCTACAGTCACAGCTATGGCTACCCCTAGGCTGAGTAATAGTACAGAAGCCTTTTTTTCCTGCTCAGTTATGCCAGACACTATTGATACACCCAACTGAAAGGCCTCCTATGGAGTTCTAGAAAGCAGAGGTCAGTGAAACTCTTCAGCTTCCCAGGCACATTTCCAGCTTAGAGCAAAGAATGCTCCAGACCTTCAATAGGACACTCAGACGCCTTAGCAGGTAGCAAAATGCTTTCTCCTTGAGGCTCAGAGAGGAGGCAGAAATGTGTCTTGGCAGCCTGAACAGTCTGCTTTTTTCTGCAGCCAGTTCTGCGTGCAAAGAGCTGTCATGCTTGAGCCACTGCCATCTGCTGGGTGTGTATGGCCCGTTTGCCTGTCTGGTGATCACTGATCACTGATTAGAAAAAGGGAGAAGGCCGAAACTGTTGCACAAAAACCTATGCATGCCTGTGCTTGGAGATCAAAGCATGGGACAAGGCAGGGTTCCAGGTTATCGTGTTAAGTGTTATTTTTGTATTTCTAATATTTGGTGGGTAATGATTGTGACAGCGTAATGTGTTACGAGTGTGTGGATCACTGTTGGGTAAAAGGCAAGGAGGAGCAGCAGAAGTTTATCATAGACAATGGCATCAGAAACAATATTTTTAGCACTTTGCAATTCACTCCTACTTTTGTTACACTTTCTGGCCTTCCTCAGTCTGCTGGGTGAACTTTGGATGAACAAATTGAATATGAAGGTTCTCTTTTCAACAGATGAGAAGTGTACTGGCAGATCCACTCGGTCCTCTGGAATCATAGTTGCCAGTGCAATGCACTAAGATCTGTATTAGTGGAGGAGAAGAATAAAAGAGAAAATGAGGATGTGAGGATGTCAATCTCCTGCTGTTATTTCACTGCACAGGTGGAGCACAGGAGCTCAGACTGTTTAATGTGATATGCTTGATCCCACTTTCTGCATCAAATGCTGAACATTTCAGAGTTTATTGCACCTAGCACTGCAGACCACATCTAAAAATCTGTATCTTCCCTGTGCCTCAGCTTGCCAGGCTGAGAAAGCGGTGGATGATGTGTCCATGATTAGTTTTCATGTATCCATTTTCTAAGCACTTGGAAAGTGGCAGAAGAAAAGCCTTTTACTCTGTGATTGCTCTGAATGATAAAATTACAAAGAATGTTGTTTGAGCTCCTAATCACTTAATTAGGTATGAAATTTCTCCTTGCAATTCCTGCAGCAATTCCACAGATATTAGATTAGCTAGGAGGTACATCTTAGAAAAGCTCTTGATTGTAATTTAAAGTCTCCTGTTCATCACAGACTTGACTATTTTTTTATCAATAGTTTAGGGTAAAGCAGTTAATTAGTTAAGTGGAAAGTGATTAAGGGTTAATTACATTCATTCCATAATTTCTTAAAAATATATTCTTTCCAGTCTGTTCTTTATTTCACCTCAGAAGTAAATTATCTTGTGTTAATTTTCAAAGATTTTCTAAAAACTGTGTGGATTTCACAACAGGATAGTTCTAGATAACTAGCAATAAATCACTTTTAACAGGAAGTAGGGGGTTTTAATCTGCCAAAGTTCAAAGATACATTATTGTACATAACAAAAATATGCCTGTTGCTTATGCTAGCTTCTATACAATATGGTGAAATACTAATTAGTAAGTTGCCCATAGACCTACATAAGCTTCAGCACTCTATAAGCAACATATCTCAAGTGACTGAACGGAACAATCATTTTAGTCCTCACCAAAAGAAAATTCTTCTTCACCAGCCTCAAACACTTTGAGAAAACCTATCATAGTCTGCCATAGCTTGATTTTCCCTGGGTTGTGTTTCTTTCAAAATATGTTTTACTTACATAATAAGGAATGCATAAAGTCCACAGTAGAGATTCAGCAGTACATTTCCAAAACAGCAAAAAATAAGAAGCGAAGGAAAAGCTGTGTGGGAGGTGTAAATAATGAGTGGTGGAGAATTATACAGCACTGGAAGACTCATCTGAACCTGTTAATTCTTTCTTTCAGACTTCCTCACATTTTGTTTTTGTGAGGTTTTCTATTCTTACAGAGAATGTGTAACAGTGGTCCTCATTTCTTTTTTTATTTCTTTGCCAATTTTTTTTAACAGCAGAATTTTTTAATTCTTTGAGCTTTTCATATCAGCATCTTTTTAGTGATATTTAGCATACACATCTAAATGAACAGCTGGAAACTGTTTGCCAGCGGCATACTCTCCTCCATTGCATCAAGCTAAGAATCGCTGGCTCCCTCATGAGTAGTTACTGAGCTGACTTTCATCAGTTGTGTAAATGTTTTATTTGCCTGTGTGACTGCTTATCAATGAGAGCAACAGGTTCTTGTGAACAACCTGAGTAAAGATCAATGAATCAGGGGCAGAGTTAAGAGAATATAGCTTGAGTCCTGGCAGATCAGCAAGAAATAATTCAAAAAGCACTGATTCACTTTTTCCTGAGTCAAAAAAGGTTTTGCTTCCTAGAGGCTTGAAAAACACAATCAATAGGTCAGGTTTTGAGAGAAAGAAGAGTTACCTGTATAGTGACTTCTCACTAAGTTTCATGCAGAAATCCAAATTTATCTGGGCTGGAAAGCAGCAAGTGAATACAATCAGTCGAAAACAATATGATAGTTTGGAAGATTGAGTATCGCTATCAGCTTGCAGCAGTGAACAAGGCTGATGGTCATTTCTTTACTTCTGTCATTTTTTAAGAGCAAATATTTTTCATCAGTTCAGCTGGAATCATTCATATCTCTAAACTGATATCAGACTTATTTACTCCTAAGTAATACTCCCATATGTGTGATTTTATGTTTTCTAATGGTATTGTTCTGATATTGCTGTTCCCTGTATAAAAAGCCACCACATTCTTTAGTCTTTGAGGTGAGATACAAGTTTATATTCACCAAGATTAATGCAGTGATCAGAGAAAGGTATTAAATATGTATCATTTCATGCATAACTTTAATAATATTCCCAGACCCATTCAGACAAATCATGTTTGGCTTCACCATTTAACGTGCTTGTTGCAACGGAGAGATGTTCTTCAGTGACACGTCCAACACATGAAGACAAAATGGAGCTTCTTGTTGGGATACTTACGATGAGCTGTGACTGACTGTACTGAATGAAGGAAAAAACAGAAGAGCCAGTGTACCTTGACTGAGGCTCAGTGGCCATCATCTCATCAGTTTGCACACTGTCCTGCTAGCCCGATGTGGGAAAGGCTCATCTGCTTTCCGTTTGGAGGTAGTCACTGCTATTTGCCTTTCACTTCTTTTATAGACACTATATTGTCCATAATTTCAGTACATGTACTGTGGACAAAATAACCAATGATACCACTGCAAGATCTCACAGAGGAGAAAAAGGTGTGATGCTTAGGGCTGGAGTAATAAAAGCAAGAAAAGAAAGAGAAACAGTAGAACAAAAACATTTCGTTCCTAGCAGTCTAATTTTAAAAAAGCACCAATTTCTCTGGGTTTTGGTGCCACTTAATATCAATATTAAAATTTCCAGTGAAATGCTAATATTTGCCTTCCATCTCTTCTTAGCATATCCCCCTCAGTAAATCAAATTTTGTTAAGTAAAAAACATTATTAGAACGAAAGAGAGAGAATTTATATAAAGTGATGCAGTTCCTCAGTAATGGACATGAGAAAGCACTCCACTGTCTTTTTGAAACATGGTAATGATGCTTCCTTTTCTTTCTCCCAGCATAAAAGCATTTAAAGCAATAAATGCTGGGAATCTGTATTGGAAGCAGGGTTAAAAACTTTCTTAAAGACTTCTTTATGGCACACAGGAGAACACAGGGATTTCTTTCTTTTGCAGGGCATGAGTTAAAATCCACAGGTCATACTTGAAAATGCTGCTAAACACCCACTCAACCTGTTCTTGTTCAGAGCAATGAGTACTCCAAATGGTACAACTTCCTACTTTATCTGAGAAATTCGTCCTGGTGTAAGGAGGGAGTTTCAGACATCTTAATGGAAAAATTTAGCATAAGTCAGATGTGTTTCCTTGTGGGAAAGGTAAACCAGTCATTGGACTGCATTAATTTCAAGGGAAGACATTTTTCCATCTCAGCACTTGTGAGACAATTAAAAAAATTCCAATTAGACACTGAGAAAAATTAATTCCCAATGGAATGTTAGTGGTCAAATGTGGGGACAATAGCCTAGAAGATACTGGGGTGACTGAGCAGTTGTGGAACAGCAGAGACAGTGTTTAATGACATCCTGCTAGAAATTCCAAACACACTGCCTTGCATGTTGCAGGATTTCAGAGTGTATATGGGCATATTTTTACCTCCAAGGCTGAAAAGGTCAGGTAAATTAGTACTGTATTCATAGTGGTGTCTTGACTCAATTTAAAACCGTGAGACAAATGTAATCTTGCCTAACACTTCCCTTCTAGAGATTTTTTTCTTCTGAAAGACCTTTTTGATGGATTGGCTTTTGCTTTTCCTTCCTATTTTCCCTCCAAAAATCAACTCTACTTTTTATGATATCCCATCAGATCAGCAGAATAAAGAAAGCATGTGGGGATATTCATGCATCTTTAGACCACTGAAATACTTTTTTCCACCTTGATGGTCTAAAACCCAGTAAGAAAGGCTGCTGAACCCTCTTGCCTTTTTCCACCTTTTTTTAGGGAAAAGTCAGAACTGGTGCTCACAATGTTTACCTAGAGATCAGCTCCCATGCGCAGCCATCCTCCTTATTTGCTTGCCATATCTTAATCGTGCCAAACAGAGATGTGGGTCTTGGCTTCCATAAGGCTTGCATCCATCTTTATTTTGAGGATCTGCTAAAAGCTGACCCAGAGATGAAATAACCATTAAGATACCATCGGTCCCATTTTATGAATTCACTAAATGTTCTGAATAAATATATAGATTTTTTTGTCAGACTGCACAAACAGGGCCCTCACTGAGATATTGGAATTGATGCTGGCTGAATCTGAAGTGACTGCAGAAACAAGGAAATGTGGAAAGCATCTGGTGTTGGTTTCAGGGATGTGAGAAGAGACAGTGGTAATAAATCATGTGTTGAAACAAATGAGTTAACAAAAGCCAGTAAATCAGCTCTGATTTACCTTCCATGGGAGGACATAATTCTGTTATTCTTAAAGGGCAAAGATGGCCTTTCACTTTATTCCTTCTGTCCACCCTAGGAGCTTTGTCCTGAGGGACACATTTTATGTGGGACAGATACACGTAATAGGAAAGGTGAGGAAACATTTTGTGCAATAAATTAAAAGAATGAAGATGAGAGTGAGGATAAAAGATAACCTGTTAAAGTCAACATCATCAAGAAGTACATGTAAGACATAATGTCCCATGTTGAAATTCAACACCTCAAAAGAAGAAAATCTTGTGAGTGACTCTCAAAAGCAGGCTGTGACCCACCAGAACAAGAGGCGCAAACAGCTGTGATCTCAAGATGCATTGAGGTAAGCTGAACACAAATGAATACGGCCTGGAGGAGTGTTCAGTTTTGGCTATCTGTGATGCAGACAGATTAATTTAAACTTGAAAAGCCACAAAAACAGCTTGCTAAAATATAAGGGAAACAGTGAAGCCTTTTCCTGCATAAGACAGGAATCAAGCTTGGCTTATTTAGCTCTTACTTAGGTCTGATAGATAATAGTGATGGCTGCCTAGCAATACATCATATGGATAAACACTGTAGGAAGGGAGACTGTGGTCTGCCAAATATAATGGATTTCAATAAAAGACCAAACAGTTTTAAAGAATGGTCTCTTGTCAGCCATGGAGGAAAGGAAAGAAATAATCTCCTGCTTGGCACTTAATCATTCAATCCATAAAAAGGAATGACGGCCTGTTTGCAAATGATGGATGCAGAGGAGATTAAATAATTCAGATTGCTTTCTGTCCAGTTTCCTCTCTGCTAAGAAAATCGGGGACAAACAGATGAGACTCCCTGTGCTCCTCACGCAACATCAGTTAATTCTTTCATCTCTCTCTACTACAGAATAAACCACATGCTCTCTTCCTTTCTTCAAGATATCTGAACTTTGGTTTCATACAAAAGCCTCCTGTTTTCTTTCTTAAATAAACTCTTTAGTCCTGGAGAGATGAAGAAGAGTCAATGATCAAATGAGGTTCCATGGGTCTAATACAGTTCTCTGGGATCAGTGTCCTTTGTTTCAAGGAGTCTGTACCAGAGCTGTGTGTGCATCAATTTTAAAAGAAATCTATGAATAAGAGTACCATGTAAAGTCAATACAGCATGATTTGCAGAGCTAGCTCATGCATGTATTTGTAAGTATTCCAGTATCTTCCAAAATTGAAGATATTGGTGAAAGTCAAGGATTCAAGTCCAGCCATAGGTATTTCATAGGCTACAAAANCAAAAAAAAAAAAAAAAACCAAAAAAAACCCCAAAAAAAACTTAAAGGAGTGTAGTGATCCCAATTTAATAAACTTTAAAATTATTTTACTATCAATTCCAAAATCAGAGTCACACAATAAAAACTGAGCTATGAGGCCAAAGCTCATATTGCAAGCCCTAATTGCAGACTAATTTAAACCATTTAAGAGGATATTTATTATACTTTGTACTTCTCAAGATAATAAGGAATAGATAGTTGATCAATTCTTTTGCCAAAAGGCAGATATCTTTTTAACAACTGCTAGGTTGTTTTCTCCTCTTTTTTCTATCTCATCCACGTAAATCTGAATCTGCTCCTGTTTTTAATGTAACTCTTGACTTGGACCAAAAACACCCATAAAATTTCTAAAGAATACCACATATACCTGCAATATTTATTGTGTTCCCTGCCTCTGGATGGACTGATCCGATATTTTGAAGAATTGATGAAAAAGTACCCTACTTTCACTAGTTCATTGATATTTACCTCTGGTGAAACTCTGTGAACTCTATCACTGCACCTGGAACATCTCAACCAAATTTCTGTGTTCAATGAGGGCCAACCTTGAGAAGCCGATTTCTCTACCTAGGATAGAAATGGTTTCTTAATGGACTGGTTTCCATCCGGACTTATATTTCCATTCCTACATTTGTGGCTTGTTTAACAAGCAGCTTTAGACACACAAGAGTAATGAGGTGATCATGTTGTATGGATCATGCCAGAAGACCATGGTCCCTGGCCTCAAAGGATATGCTGTCAAAGTATGATAAGTAACAACAGAATTTTCACTTTTGAGGCAGAGTTAACATCCTCTTTTCCCTATTCATTTGTCAAAAAATAAGTATGGAACAGCAGAATTTTGGAAGGACAGTTTTCATGCACGGTATTCATGAAAGGATAAATATTATATTTTCCGAAACTGACCTGTGGACTTAAGGAACACAATATATTCTTATCCCTAAACATCTAAAAAATCTTTAGAGTCCAAAAACCTGTGAGTGTCCTGCCCTCTCGTATTACACTCTACTTGATGTGGATACTCAGGTGAAAAAAAAGCACAACTCTGACTCATTACCTTTAAAAGAACAAGGAACTAAGTGGGTCATTTTTACTGAAGCCTCCCTTGTCACTCTGTCTAAACATGGAACCTGCTGGACTACACCTCTTGTGTTTTAACTGCTCTTTCCCACATTAGAGACTGAAACTAGGTTTAATGGCTGGGTACCTCTAAAAAGTTGCCCTGCCATTGTAAGAATGCTGGCAAGGAAACCATCTTTTACAGGGATTATTTCAGGTTGATAGCAGCAGAGTGAAGTGCTGTGATTGGGAAGACTAGTTTCTGCAATGTCAGTTCAGAGAGATTATTAAAACAATTCTGCCATAGTAAAGGGATGTGCTTTGCATAGAGCACATATTACCTAAGTGGTGTTCAGGAGAGGTAGATTAACTGAATTTTGCAGTGGTTGAGGAGTTGTGATCTACATCTTTCAGCACAGAGAGGGAAGGAAGGAAGGAGCATTGTTAAGGAAGAGAGGGCCCTGGAGGTCTGGAATTCCTCCTGCCACAAGCACCGGTGACTGCTGCTCAGCTTGCTGGAGGAGAAGGTTCTGCTTACCATTCTTGACCCTCCCTGGGATGGCCCACATAGCCCTTGGAGAATCTCTAGAAGAAATCAGTAGAAGAACAGTCGAATATCAATTTCGTCCAATATCAATCAGGTATGAAAGCAGTAGGAATCAGTTATGAAAGAAGTAGGAATCTTAAGACGTTACCTTCCATTTTATTCTGTGGGAAGGGACAACTCTGCAAAGAAAAGTGGAATAGCTATCCTAAAGCTACAGGTCATCCATTGCTGGGACAGAAGCTATGTGCACAAGGAAGAAATGTGAAATCTGCTGAAATCTACTACTAAGCCTGACATATGACACAGCTGAGAGTCCAAGTAAAAGTCCACAGGATTGTAAGAAATATTGCATTTTTCGTTCTAGTGTCGATAGAAGTATTTGGTTTTTCTTTACCAAGGCAGATATTCTATCAGACTCAGGACCTGGGCTTCTCAGAAGCGTGATTCACTCTTGCAGTATTTTCATTAAAACAGAAAGCACAGATCTATAATTATTTTAGCTGGTTTTACCTATACAATGCCAGGCAGGCAAAATTAATAAGGCATACCACACTTTTCATGGCAAAACCAGCTCTTAAACGAGGTGAGAGGAGAGGAGAGGAGAGGAGAGGAGAGGAGANAAAATTGTGACTGCCCTGCATATCCACACAGGTGTGCAAGTTAATTCCTGTTCCCACTAGCACCTTTCTTTTCATCCAATGCGGTCCCCAGTCATCTTTATTACTTAAAATTTATAGCTTAAATTTATTATGTTTGGTTTTTATTTAAAAAAAAACTGCAAGAAGCAAATTCATAGGAAACAGTAATTAAATTAGCCTGTAAAGACCAAGAAATGGTCAAAGCTTGTAGCATTCTCCAACAAATATATGACCACTAACTCATTTTTTATCATATTTAAGCTGCGTATCTTCATGCCTGTTCAAGCTCTTCTCCCCTCCATTATAGTGTGTGAAGGCAAATGCACACACAGGCAAGCCGTGCAAACCTTGTCAGCATATTCATCAATGCTCTCAACCTTCGCAGGAACAAAGTGTCCTCTGTATCCTGTGTAACCTGCTTTTCAAAGCTTCATCATTTTTCCTGTAAATCTGTCACTGGTGCTTGCTCCACAACATACTCCCATCTGTATCCCCTTCTCTGCTAAACACACAGTTTTGAAAGTGTTCACTTTATTCTGGAATGAAGAGTGGCTTGAGCAGAAAATTAAAATTTACTTGCAGATATTTTCCAGGTTTAAAAATAGTATACAGGGACCTACTCATTTCCAGCAATGAGGTTTTGTGGCCTGTTATTGACCTGGCAGGGGATAGTTATGGAATTTTCGGCAGTAGTGAAATATTTATCAGTTTTAACCTAAGGGATTTCTAATGAAAAATTCATGCCTAAGTGCAATTCCTTCTGATTTTCTGTCTTTGCATTCTTTTAGCGGACACGTTTAGTGGTTGTTTTTTGGAATCCCATATAATATCTATCCATCTGACAGTCATTACCCTTGCCTGTTCACTACCTTTTCCCATCGAGTATGCTCTTGCAGCATGCGTGACTGGATTTTTCCCTGTATTTATCCATTAGCAAAGTAGTCATCTTCAAGCTATTGGATTTCAACATTTGAATAATATTACTTATTTATAAGTTTTAATTAAAAATGAATGCTTTGTGTGCTGTACTGGATGCTTGCTTACAATGGCAGTATTTGAAATGTGAAATATATAAGTCTAAAAATTCTTAAATTTCCTAATATGCAGACTGAATGCTGGGCATGCTGACTTTGACTTAGGGAACATGAATCAGTCCAGTCTGACCTCCCTCTAATAGAAGAATTCAAAGACTTTAAAGGGATTTAGACATTATCTCATAATTTTTAGGACCTTTGAGGAATAGTACATCGACTAAAGGTGTCACAGGAAGGCTTGGAATTTGGGTGTCAATGACTGAACACAGTACAAGGGTGGGTGGGTAGAACTAAACAGTAATGAATATTTCCACCAGAAAAAAAAAAAAAAAAATCAAAACATTGTACCTAAACCACTGGTACTGGCTTGGTGAACCAGAGCCGCTCCACTCCCACATAAAGCATGGGGCTTGCAAGAGACTGCTGCTAGGGTTGGGTATTTTTGAGGTTTTGCGGACTTACAGGGTTGTATGTATGTGACCGTACACAGGTTGGGAATATCACCCGGAGAGAGCAGCCAGAGCTCCAGGACAGGCCTGTATAGGGACAGTGGACATGTTATAGCTTCGTGCAAGGACAAAAGCATCTATCTCCTACTTCCATTTAAAACTCTGCATATAATTGGGCTTTGCTCCTTAAAAAGCAACAGAGCACTGTTGGCTGTGCCACACAGTGTTTGCTCTCCTCCACGACCTGCCAATGATGTTTTGACTGGCTAGACTTTGTTGGCCAAATGGCTGGTTTTCTGCATGGGTTGGCCAGTGTTTGTGCTTAGGCCTTTTGACATTTTCTGGCCAGAATGAAATGACTCTCTGCAGAGATATGGATTTTTTCTGTTATATGTGCTATCCTTTCAGAGCAGCTGGGAAAGAAATATACAGCACTGTATCTGCACTGTTTTTAAGAAGCTGCAAGAGAGGGAAATCAGTATCAGGACTGCTTACAAATAGAATAAATCTCCATTAAACAAGTTGGAGGGAGAGGGGGAATTAAGGGGGCAGCTAAGTTAAATAGCAGAAAAGACCTAGCTTTAAATGCTCATATGGAGAAACTCATATAGATTAATTAGATACCCCATGAGCTGACTAAAATGCAAGAGCTGGCACTTTTCTGTTAAACATAATCATAGAAATGTATTTTCCTGACCCTATTTTCATTATATTATGACTTTATACTGTAAGACTGCTTTTACCTCAGGCTATGGTCTCCTACTCTCAGCCTTAAACCTAGTGAGGGATAAGGGTGCCTAAATAATCTCCATGTGCCAGGCACAATCCTCCACTGGAAATGAAATGTTAAATTCAGAAACCAGCCAGGTACATGGAATCACCAAGATATTGTTGAGAGAAGCAGGAAAAGTACCAAATCATGCGAGATATATCTGGTAGCTTCTATTTTTATTAACCTTTTAGGAAAGCAATGAACTGTGGAGGGGAGGAATTCCGGGAGCCACCATGTACTCTCTACAGAGGATAAACCAGACCTGCAAGCATGGAGAAATGCCTGCACTCCTGCACATCTTTGCTGCACAGAGAAAAGCTGTTAGCACAGGGAATTTGTGTAAATGCCGTGGTGTCTGGGGATTTCCAATACATCTTTTTTAAGAAGGCAGGCAGAGGGAAATTACTTAAATTGAAGTAACAAGTAGCACAGTTTGAGCCTTTACAATCTGATCAAACTGAAACAGAAGGAAGAAAGTGGGGGGAACCAAAATGGAAAGGATTTATAAAACATAAATCATAAAGCAGAGAGGAGAGAACATAAAAAATCTCAGGCCAGGTGCATCTTTCCTAAGTGGTGCTACATTTAGCCCAAATCTCTCATGTTTTTTCCCCCTTGGCCATCTGCACATATATCGGTATCCTTCAAACAAATTATAAAATAAGGAGGGAGGAATTCTGTTGGTGCTGTTCCCTTGCAAAAAAAGTCCCAGCTTCTGGTTTTTACTGTGTTTCTACTGATCAGGAAGTAGAGGGAAAGCATCTGGGATTTGTAGGGGACAATGGGCTCTTCCACCAACACATTCACTCTTTTTTTTCTTCCCTCTAACCTCCCACTGAACTATCATCTTTGCTTCCCGTCATGTTATTTTAAATACTGGCTGCAGGGAAATAAAATGCTCTTTTTCTTATGACTGTTCATTTTCCTTCTCCCCACGTTTACCATCCTAGGAGGAAAGTTAGAGCACAACTCAATATAACACTTGCAGACAAAGTGAATTTCATGCAACACCTTTGGCTGATGCCTTCTCTAGCCTGCCCCTAGATGAACTCCTGCTCATCATTTCCATTTAACCTCTTATATATCTCTTCATTTCTGAAGACCAGGTGTCGCTACAGGACACAAAAGAACATAGACACACACTGCAGCTCAGGTGATTAGAAGAGAAGAGAGTGTTAATTTTTTTTTACTCCAGTATTTATAGTTTTCCAAAAGTGACAGTGGATTGGATGGTGGCAGTGCCACCTCTCCAAAGACACTGGACAGACAAACAGTCTATCAATTTTTTTCCTCCTCTATGAAGGAATGCAAAAATAGTGAGCTGTTTACAGAAAGTGTGTGAGAAAGTTCTTCACAAATATGTAAATATTAGAAGGCTTAGAAAGTCTTACAAAATCAGGGCGACAACCAGGCATGGAGCTTTATGTGGAAACTGGGATAACCAAGGCCATAACCACATAGCCTACCAACACCATGAAGGATCTAAATCCCTTTTTAAGCTGAACTTGATAGAATCTCTTTGTTTCCTTGCTGCCCTTACTTCTTCATGCCATTGCCAACTTCACCGTTTACGGCTGAAGGGACAAAGGCTTCAGGTCCAGGGGGGTAGGATGATACAAGTGTCATCAAGGAGGGATGGCAGGGTTCTCTGCCTTCAGGATGACTGAGGGATGAACTGTGTCTTTGCAGAGCACTTGTGCACATTTTACTGACTGGGTGAAGAAAGACCATCACATTCTGCAAGTGCAGTTCAGTCCAGAGATAAACGAAAGGTGTAAACTTAAAAGCTACAACTTCACAGGTTCCTACCCCAGTTAAGAGCTCTGCCTAAAATTCTCGTGCACTTCATCCCCATTTAAAAGCACAATGGCAAGAGGGGGCAGTGGGAGGGTGTGGGGAGAAGAAAGAACCCTTTTAAAATGTTGAGTTATGCAAAAGCAAAAGCAGTAAGAAAATAAACCCACAAATTAGAATATTTACCAATGGCAGTAGTAGAAAGTAATAAGGCTGCAAAAGAAGCAGCATTCTAGAAAATTATGCAATACTTTAAACTACAGCTGTTCATGCAGTGAACTAAAAGAGGCTGCATTTTGGTCTGGTTTCCTATCAACATTTTATATCATTGTGCTTTGTGAATATCAGCTCCTCTTCCACTCTCCAGCAAACAGAGCACTGAATTTAAACCCTCTCAGCCTGACAGAGGTGTCATCAAGTTTCACTGAAATACTTTGCTCATATGCAAGTGTGTTGCCTTTGAAGTCTGAGGCAGAAACCCTCCTGCCTCTGTGACTGAAAACCCAGGCAATCCACGTGGAGATGAGTTTTCATTGCACACTTGGTACCTCCTTAAACTCCAAAGTCAGTGTCCAAGAAAGGTATCCTAACAGACATGATGCTCGACTTGCACCAGAGCTCCCAGAACTCCTCACTCTCTTTTCTCAAAGTAGCTATCAGTGAGGAAGGGAGCACCAGCCCTCCTTCCTTTACTCTGTGACATGCAGTGTTACCAGGAGGTGTTGATGGATCATCAAAGGCCATGTTCACTCCTATCAGTGCTGTAGTTCTGGCCTGGCAGAAGGTTCATGTGGCAGCAAACAGGAGACACCTACTCTGTGTGGCTCTCCATACATGCCTCAGCCCTGTGACTCCACTGTTACTGCAACTCCCCTTCCACATCTTCTCCCTTCCATACTTGGATGTAGCTTTATAAGAACAGCTCTGCAGCTTTTCTTTTGAGCTTCCCACCCTTTAAAGGAAGACAAAAGAAACTAGAAATTTGTATGGTATCTGGTAACAGGCCATCACCCTGGGGGGATTGAATTATTAGGGCTATTTCTTTAAGTGAGATCAACAAGCTACTCTGTATATACTTAGAAAATTCTTTATGGCCTCCTAAATCAACGTGCTCTTAGATCACTCTCAGCATCACCTATGGCACAAATTCTTTTTCTCCAGTTTTCTGTAAGCTGCCATAATTAGATGGATTAGGGGAGTAAACAATCCATCCATCATTGACCTTCTTGAATGTAGTAGATGAAACTCTGCTATATAGCATCACAACCCATTAAAAGCCTGCCTCACTGAACACAAGCTATTTCACAGTGATGGAGGTCTTAATAACCATGCCTAAAGAGAAGTTATTATTGGAAAGAAATATCAGGCATAAAAGCCATGGCAAATGCATAGACGATGTTAGAGCTGGGAACTCACATCATCAGGTTGTGATCCAGGGCAGCAGGCAGCAGAGCAAATATGCTTCTGGACTGCTGTGCATAATCCTAGAGTTCAGCATGTGTACCTGATGTACACCCCTGACTTATGTCCTGCAGAAATGCAGAAAACTGAATTTCATTTCTGCCTGTAGTGCCTTTTGCCCTCTGCCCTTTCTTATTTATGTGTTTTAACCCACACTATGCCACACTACCAGAGTCTTTGTAAAGTACACAGCATTTCCTCGCATTCCTTTTTATTCCATATGCAGACGCTTTTGACACACCTAATCCTGGTTTATTTTTTTGTACTTTTTTTGGTCATTTTTTCCTTTGGCTTTCTAACATCAATGTGAAGTTCAGTTCTATAGCACAGCAGTGCAAAATTATCTAATTGCTTCTCTGATGTGTTTTGACAGAAAAAGTATTCTTAGGAAGTTGATTTTAGCCAACTGAGTTACACCAGGAGATGGTGCAAAGATAACCTCCCAAAAATGAAAATTCTGTCTGCTCTTATTCATAGGACCCTCTTGTTCAAGTGCTTATTATTTTTACTACTTTATCCAGAACAATACCAAATATTTACTGAATGTTAGCATGGATGGTTACCCTTTGACTCCCACAGTAACATAGCAAAACATTTTGTTACTTCTTCCTTGCAAATACAGACCCATGGGACTTTTGAGGAATTGTATTGTTTTTGAAAAAACTTCCTTTTTGAAAGATTTACATCCAGGTATAAAGCTATATTCATAGGTGTGTGAGACTATCCAAATGCAGATGGGGTCAATAATCCCATTAGCTCATCGTTCATTTAGGATATAACACAGTTACAAAATTCTGGTGAACCAAGATAGACAGGGACCTGAACTCTTCTACAAGAAAGGGAGGCTTAAGAGGGGGGGAAAATTCTCTATCACTCCCTAAAGATTACTTACTTTAAAATCCATAGGATGAAATGATTTCTCTTTCAGGCCATTTAAAAGCCTGTTTCCCACTCACTGAGCAGGTGCAGGGGGAGGCAGAAGACCACTCAGCTTTATACAGTATTTTTGTCTATTGCAAATATTTTTGCTAAATTCTTAGAAAAACAGCTAAAGACTCTGTTCCAAAAAGTTCAGCATATTTGGTGAGTAGCCTGAATCAGCTGTCATGGCCACAAATCTGCAAATAATACAAAACGTGAGTCCCAGCCTTAAACATGTAAAATGGAACTGAGTGTTGCTCCAAATGTTTTGACAGGAAGACTGAAACATGCACGCTGCCCTCAGTTAGTTTCTTCCTAGTAAACCATGGTCAGCCAATTTTCCACACACTGCTTTGTGATCAAAGCATCACAGAATGGTTTGGGTTGGAGGGGACATTAAAATCACCTTGCTCCAACTCCTGCTGCCAAGAGCAGGCACACCTTCCACTGGGCCAGATTGTTCAGACTCCCATCCAACCTAGCCTTGAACACTTCCAGGGATTGGGACTCTACAACTTCTCTGGGAAACTGCTTTCAGTGCCTCACCACCTTCTGAGTAAATGTGATGAACATTTTAGACACAAATATGTTGTTGTTTTTTATGTACTCTTAATGAGTAACAAGCACTTCAGCTTTAGGATATAGACTAATTTTTGCAAAAGCACAAAGTTTATCAATTTATTTTTCAGCAGAAACATTTATCCACATGAACGATAAGCTTTAAAAGAATGCATCTATACAGTAGAAACAGACATCCTAGAAATGCAATAGGACCTTAGTGTAAGCACAAAATAATGGAGTGTTTGAAATATATATTGTCTCCTAGTAGTTATAAAAGATACTGGGATCTGTAATGAAGTATTTCTGGAAAATGAGTCTTTAAAGGAAGCAACCAAAATTCTGGGCAGCATGAGTTTATGGTCTTCCTGGTACTGGCATCTCTGCCAGCCAGTGTGGACTCTGCATCTACCTTTCTTCTGTTTCAAGAGTATGCCTTGAGTTAGCTAAGTCTGGTCCAAAAAATAAGCCAAACCACAGCAAAATTCACAAACGCTGTGGCCCAAGATGATGTAGGGAAAAGTAACTTTTAGACATGATGTGCACAAATATACGTGTTTGGGAAATTGAGTGAGGCATGGAATGTGGCACATTCTTTGCATCCTGCACAGCATCTGAGTATAAACAAGGAAAGGTCTTCAACTGAGAGGGAAGGAGTTGAGGGAAAGGTGGTGATGAGAAGGAAAATTAGGAGCACTTTTCTCCATGCTACTATTTTCAGCACTGCTGCAGCTAATTTGTGTTTAGATATGAGCAGCTGTCATCTCTGTGCCTTTTACATCTCCATAGATGTCAATCTTGAGCTGGCATATCCCTCTGCTCTCACCGGGTCTAGCTGCTGCTGGAAAACATTGTTTCAACCTAAGCATTACAGTTCTTAATATGCATTATTTTAATGTGAACACTCAGCAGTAATCTTATATCCTTTCTGTTGGACAGTTTTGCTTTTGGCTCATCTAGTTCTGAATGTTGTTGAGATTTATAGGGATGTTTTCAATCAGTCTTTAAAATTAATAAAATGAATCCTTTAAAACCCAAGCGTATGTGAGGTTCATCAGGCCAAAATTAAACATACAATGACTTGTGAATTGCTGACATGATGCACAAAAAAGCAATTCTAAGTCACACAGATCCCATACTAGAGTGAGGCTAGATGAGGAATAGATAACACCAGCAGAAGGAAAGAGAAGTGACTAGACAGCATATCAGATATGATGAAATATTAGTGGGAGAAGAGCTTTCAGAACATCCATTATAATTAGTTTGAGGCTGAAAGGGATATGAATTTCACAGACTCTTTCCAAGCTTGGTTTTACAAAGAGCAACTTGCAGCAGGAAGGAAGGCTGCGAGTGGAGCTCAGCCCACCAAAGCAGTAACCAGGTGCCAGGGTACATGAAGATGCTGCAGCAGAAGGATCTCATTTGTGTTGGAGCACTGGCCCTGTGAATCAGAGCCTGTCATGCTCAGGAAGGTGAAAAAGGGAAGCTGGAGAACTAATCAAACATCAAGCTTCCCCTCACTCCATCTCTTCCTCTAGACCATTCTTTATTTTTAGTTGTCATAACTCATAGGCCATTACTTAACTGCCATTTCTCATCCCAAAAGGACCAGGCATTCACACTGACTCCAGAGAGAGCCCTTTATCACAAAACATATTTGCAAAGCTTTGAATTCACAAAACAGCTCCTTGCACTCTTCAATATGGAGCCTGCCAGGAAGGAAGCAGGGCAGGGGTGCCTGTTCTCTGTGAGCTCGGAGTTCACAGCTCTACAGACAGGTCAGGTAAGGCTCTGATACTTGCCCTGCTTCTCTTGGAGAGCAACATGACGGTTGGAAATGTTCCTCTAAATTAAGAGGCAGGAATACAATGCAAGGGAAAGGGAAACACTGTCATTCCCTTAGGTTTTGCATGCACAGGTGTGGGTGTGTCTTCCGTTCCCTGTCCCTCCTCATCCATCTCATTTCTTACAAAACAGGCAGTAATAGGAGAGAGACAAAAGGATGTGGCTTTTCTTTCTACCCCTCCCCTTTCTGCACTATAAATTCTTAAACAGGCCTAAGAGACTAAATTGCTTTTTCAAGTTTTCTCAGCAAGAATGCAGTCCAGAAGAGTTAAAATTCAGTGCTCAAAGATTACATTCATGTTTAGCATGAAGCCTCCAGACCAGAAAATAATTAAATAAATATATATAGGGAGGGGTGACCTGATGGTATAGAATTTGCATTTTGTGGATGTAACTCATATCCCCAAAGCATTTTAATTTCTAGTCTTGTCTGAAGTTAATTGCCTTCTGTAGTCAGGATTACAATAAGACCTACCCCAACTGGCACAAAGGAGAGATGTATTGGACCATGGAGGGAGCTCCACTTAGTGCAAACTATCTCACAAGGCATTTTCCAAAAATGACAATTTGGGCTTTTCAGATATGCAACACGCCACTGAAAAGTAGTTTTTTTAAGCCTGCTTTGTGCCACAATTCCCTACTTTAGAAACATCAGATGCTATTTCACGAGTTCTACTTTTCAATTAGTAGCAAAATTAAAATATGAGGAATACTGAAAAGAGGACATATATCTGCATACACGTACATATGGTAGTCTGTGACAGAAAACTCAAGAAAAGGAATGCTGATAGATGATATCAGAAAACAACAAGAAAGAGAACCCTTTCCTTGAAAAAAGAGAACATATATTTGCAACATTAAATTTTGTCTATTGCATTCAAATCTGTAAGGTTTCTGAGCTATGTTGTTCTTTCAGAAGGAATGACTTTCTTTTCTGAAAGCTCAGGAGAACCAGGAAGGGTCTAATCTGTTGTGGGTTTAAAAAATGAGCCTTGGGAAGAATTTTAGTCTCCCTGTGATAATGCCCCATTTAGGGGGTACAGGATGGCAATTTCTTCCTTTTTTTTTTTTTTTTTTGACAAGCTGGTGTGCTGTATTTCCATCCACTCTTCTTTTCCCACAGCTTTCTTTGGAGTGAGAGAGAGCAGTGCAAGGGACAGGCATGCTGGAGGTCAGCTCACAGCTCTGTGCTGATCCTGACTATAGAGTTGATGGCTGAACTCTCTTAGTTCCTGCAGCACATCCCCTGAAGCCAAAGGGAAATAATTTGCAGTAATGCTCCCAAGAAGTCAGGATTAATAAAGTTGTCTTCATCTGCTCCTGAAGCCATAGGCTTCGAATAAAACTCCAAACCTATGCTCAGAGTCCTCCAAGCTGCTGGTTTAGGCTGCTGTCATATTTAGTTGGCTTTACTATGTCAGTTATTTTTTTTAGCAGAACCAAAGAACTACAGAAACTTTTAGGTTGATGAAGACCTTTAAGATTATTCATTCCAACAACAACACCTCCAAGTCTGCCACTAAACCATGTCCCTGAGTGCCATCTCTGAGCAACTTTTAAATACTTCCAGGGACAGAGATTCAACCACTTCCTAGGCATCCTGTTCCAACACTTGACAACACTTCTGGTGAAAAAATTTCCTAGTATCCAATGTAAACCTCCCCTAGTACAACTTCAGGCCACTTCCTCCGACCCCCACCTGGTTACAGCCTCCTTTCAGGCAGTTGTAGAGAGTGACAAGGTCCCTTCTGAGCCTTCTTTTCTGCAGGCTAAACCACCCCAGGTCCCTCAGCTACTCCTCATGGGACTTGTGCTCCAGATCTTTCGCCAGCTCCATTGCCTTTCTCTGGTTACACTCCAGTACCTCAGTGTTCTTCTCTGCACCCAGAACTGAACAGAGGGACAATCCCTGCCTGGGTCCAGCTGGTCACACGACTTTTGACACAGGCCAGGATGCCATTGGCTTTCTTGGTTGCATGGGCACAGGCCTGCACTCATGCTCAGCTGCTGTGGACAAGCACCCTTGGGTCCTTTCCTCCAGGCATCTTTCCAGCCAGGCTTCTGTGGAGCTCAGCCTGTGTCACTGCATGGGGTCATTGTGGCCCAACTGCAGGGCCTGGTACTTCACACTGCTACCAACAACGTTTATCCCAGTCCTACAGCGAAAAAGGGCCTCTGCAGTTCCTTCATTCCCGGAACTAGGAGCATAGGCACAAATCACTTCACTCTGATGTAAAGATCATTAAACCCTCATGTAAAAATCTCCCTTCTCAGTATAGGTGAAGCCCATTTTTACCATACCTTTGTCCACTCTAGTGGACCCATCAGAAGATCTGTCATTTTTGTCACTGAGTACTTATGTTAGTGCACTAATACTGCTATATAAGTGTTTAAAATAATAATTAGAACTGAATGAATAATGAATAAGCTAAATAATTTATTCAAATATATTGCAAAACTTGAACTTCTTTGATGTATATATTTAATAACTCACTCTGCCCCTATCTTTGTGAAAAATGTTTTTAAACTAGATGAGTAATTTGCTTTTAAAAATTGTAACATTTGTTATATAAATTATCCACTTAATATTATTCAACCAACTCTAAATAATAGTTCATTACCAGCAAGTGAATTCTTAAATGGTCACTGGAGGTCCAAATAATCATGTCTGAGCATTCTGGGAATGGGAAGACTTTTTGCTTATAAAATACTTATTGTGATTAAATATGATCTTTCTAAATCAGGAACTAATTTTTTACTTTTTATTTGACTAAAAGAAGACCAAGCAGTAGCAGAAGGAAATAAGGATATCTCTCTTTTTCCTGAAACCATAGCAAAATGCCCATCTTCAGATGGGATGAAAGCTACCACACACGAAGTAGTACAGGAGGACGAAAGTGTAATTATACCCAAATTCCTATTTCCTCATCTCCAGTGTCAAACTAGAGAGACAAACTCCAGAGAGAAAGCCCTGAGCTCTGTAGAAGTGATCCTGAAAGAGGGTGTTGTACCACAGGCTAGAGGGTTTGCAGCGTGTAATTGCAGAGTTAGCATCAATTCAAATCAAGAGAGCTTTCCTCAGTTGGGATATGAAGAAGGAGAACTCCAAGACAGAAGTGTCAAATAAGCAACACTTCCACCCAGGAGTACTTCCACAGTGAGAGTCAATGAACCCACATTAAGACCAAAAAAGCAGTAACTGTTCCGACTGCCTGATAATCACCAAAGATCACGGTGAGAGATTTTCTTGTCTATTGATCTAGTGTACTTTCCCTGACCCTGGATGCTTTTGTTCAGTTCTAACAGATTCTCAGACCCAGGACTGAGCTTCCCCAAGGAGCCATGCAGTGTACTTGGTAGCATTCCAGCTTTTGATATTGAAGATAATATTTATTGCTCAGGGAGAAAGAGCTCATATTTTTTTCAACTCCTACCTGGATTGACGTAGTTGGGCTTAGCCTTGAAGAAGAAAAATATAGCAAAGTGCCCCTAAAGATTAAAATTGATTTTACTTTTTACAGCTTTGCTGTAAAGCCTTGGGCTAAAATAAAATTTTCAGTTATGGTATTTTAAACACAGTTCTTACTTGTAGCCTTTGTGGTTCTGGCTCAGATACCTCTGGATGTGTGACCTTACAGGTTTTATCCGTTTTCTCTCCACAATCATCTCATTAAAAATTTTATCATGTATAGATGAAGCTCACAATCCTACTTTTCTCAATTACCTGTAAAGCCTTTTGTACAGATAAACCCAAAGGGTCAAGTACACAGCCTCTCCTAGGACCACTGGGCACTGCCATGTGAAAAGAAATTCACCGGTTGTTCTTCTGAGACAGTTCTTCAGGATCCTCCAAGACAGGTTTATTTGCTTTGGTCACCCACTTGTGACCACGAGTGTAAGTCCTTGACCTTGGGGCATCTCTCTGAGGGAAGTACAGGGTGTCTTATATAAGGTTTGAGAGATGTACGAAGCTGAATGTCTCAAGGCATGCAGGCTGGTACTTTGTGTGAAGATACAAGGCTGGGGCACTCTTAAACTTTATATTTTCTTTCCTACAGAGCCAATTGCCACCTTCCAGCCTATAAGAAAACATGGTTAACACTGGACCTGGGGTTCTGCTGTGCACCCATGTCTTGAGTTAGATGGAACTGTAACAGTCAATAGTTTAGTCATCAGGCTCAGCTGGATATTTCATACAGGAAAACAAAGTACACGGAGGGAAGAGGCATAAGATGTGTTAATAGCAATGCCTGTGCTGGATTTATATATATTTCCAGAAGGCTGAACGAGCAATTACAGATGGGAGAATGTGGAACAGTCATGACTCATGTTTTAGGGAAGGTTGACAAGCCTATAGGCAAGTCCTTCCAGCACTGGCAGAACGTCCACACACCACCTGGAGTCCTGATCTCCTGCTGCAGGATCTCAAGGGAATCTCACTGACTGCAGTTGCTGCTCTTGTAACCAGTGGCAGGAGAATGGCGTCCCCTGACACGCATTTCTCTATCTGTGAAACAATGGGTTTAAAACAATGGTTTTAAACTCCAGTATGAGTTCCTTTGTGAGAGTCACTGCTTTAGGACATGCAGACCATGACCTCCCCATCTCTTGTTTTCATAAGCTCACCATTCCATCTCCCCTGCCTTAAGTCACTGCAAATTCTTTTGAAGATATCACTCATATTTCCAAGTAATTTAAAAGGTTTTGTTCAGCTGGAACTACACTTCTCATTTGTGTGTATACCCTGTATAACTTATTTGTTATTTGAGTACAAGAGGCATAGCACAAATTCATTCCAGGGATCAGAAAAACTCCCAGACTTCTTCCATGTGTGTGTGTGCACTTCAGTGTGTGTGCACACACAGGGGCACATTTCTCTCTGGAAACTTTAATTGGACTCTCAGTTCCCTAAAAACAAGTACAGGCAATGGATTTGTTAATGAAATTCAGCCACTGAATATTTAGTATTGGAAGAGTCAATTTCAAGTTGTGCACTTGCAAATCAGGCAATGAACTGTACAGGCATCTGCTATCTTGCCTCGATTTATACTGCAATGAGAAGCTCTATAATGCAAAGTGATATTAAACTAACTGGTGTAAAGTGGGCCGCAACCTTTAATTGGCAACCTGGAATGCTTATAGCTCAGCTTGGCTGGACTTGCAAGAATGCAGCCTATGAACTAAACCAGTGCAACCTCTCAGCTCCTTCTACAATGTTACTTCAATGTTATTTCACCTCACAAGGTAAAATAAGTAAGCAATCCAATTTGCTGCATATATAGACACGTTTTGGAATTTATTAAATTATTTGTCTGCTTTTATGATATAAAATCATAGCAGCTAGGCATATACAATGTTGTCATCTCAAACACCTCTGCAATAGTAAATGTTAAATCTATTGTTACAGCTGTATTACTGACCCTTTCCTTTCCTTTCCTTTCCTTTCCTTTCCTTTCATTTCCTTTCCTTTCCTTTCCTTTCCTTCTCTTCTGAGTCACCAAGTCTAAGAGCATTCCCTTTTCAGTTATTTTCTCTGAAATGGGGGAGGGGGAAATGTGACATTAGGTGAGAATGAGAAGAAAAAGAGACAGGAAGCAGAGAATTATTCTCGTTTGGCCGAAAAGTTGCTTTAGGGGGTAAAATGGTTGTATTGAAAAGTGTTCTGAACAGCTCTGAATTGGGAAATTTTTCATTGGTTTTATAGTTAGGCCCTTGTTGTCACAAAGACCTCAACTGTGGGCATAAAAATCCTTTATTTGTGAGTTTTCAGAAACTAGCAGGATCCTCTCTTTCATCTCAAAAGGAGTGTCTCTTTTTGATTTTACTCTTTGCATTACTGTGTAGTTTCTCACTTCTTTATCTTCTGCTTCTCCCTGTAACAGGGAGATACAGCACATCTTTAAGAACAAATAAACACCATTAAAAAAATGTCACCTCATTGTCACTGCATTGTTTTGAATTGGATTATTGACTCTTGAATAATGCCAGGGTTAGAGAGAAGCAGGCAGAAACAAGTTTTGGACCCCTTTGGGTAAACAGCCTGCTTACAGCATCAAAAGAAATGGGTTTACCTCTAACTGCTTGCTCCATGTGGGAGAATGTTTAGAGCTTTTCTCAACTGTAGCTCACACTCATATGGCCCTATATGGGGCAAGTTTCTGCTGAATAGCCAATTTTCCTCAAGCATCCTAAGGAATATGACATCACAGCACTAGAAATTTAAGAAAGAGGCTCCACAGCATCTGTAAGAACATGGTGGGAATTGAAGCACTACTCCTTGTTCTGTGACAGATAAAGGAACTCACAAAAATTCAGAGTGCAGCTGTTTTGTGACTTTTTGAGACCATAAAATGGCTTCCTCACAAAGGAACACTTTGTGAGATGGGACACTCTCAGAAATGCTGGGAAAATGTTGTGTGAGTGAGAGGGAAAAATCACTTTAGTCAGGTAGATCCTGTGGTTCCAGGAGGTATGGAGATACACTTCCTCCAATCTCTGACCTAAGGAAAAAGATTCTGTAGTGTTTCTTTGAAATATTTTCCAGCTCAGAGTGCACTCTCTTGCGTGAGAGGGAAGATGATGTCTCTGTCAGACACTGCTATCAGGTTGTTCCAGGAGAGGTAACATGAGGAAGAGCATGAAGAAACTAATCACCTTTATTTAAAAGGAAAGAAAATAAAAAGTAAGTGAATTGTAAATTTGTGGGTAAAGTGGCCCCCTATGAGTCTTTCACACAACAAAGTTGGCATATGAAGTCTTTTCTCACAGCTCATCTGTCCTTGAGCTCAGGATATGATGGGATCTGTTCAAATAGCCATTCCCCTGCTCCTTTTGAGTAAGTCTGCTTTCAGTTTTGTGTGTAGAAGCTTTCTCTTTTTGTATCAAGAAGCACCATGACATCTTTTAAAAAATCTGTCTTTGTCATTTTCTGGCACAGACAAGACGGGGTCTCAGTTTCATAAGAGATGATGTGCTCCTGCTGTTTATTCCCTACTTAATCCTCCAAGTGTGACAGCAGTCATCTCCATGCAACTTACAGAGACTTCCCAGGAACAGGATTATCAATGATACAGACTCTATGGGGAATGCTCAGCAGGAGCAGATACATGGTAGAGGCAGAGAGAGAGAAGCCTATTTTCATGCGAACATGAACTCATAATGAAATGGTTTTTGGAAGAGAAAAAGTGGAAGCAGCAAATATGCAAAATATAGAAAATGTACCTGATATCCTGAAAAAAGGAATTGTCAGGGATCCTGGCAATAACAGGTCCGTTAATTTAAATTCTATCCTTGGAGTGAAAATAAAACAAATATGAGAGACAGGAAGAGGAAAGAGAATCACTAAACATCTGGAGATAAAATTTTAGTAATGTAATTTCAGTAACATGACAATGGGTCCTCAGCCCAGCTAGATACTCTAGGCACAACTAAAGTACAAATTATAAAAGAATAAATTTTCACAAACAGATATAAAAGGGTTTAAAATAATTAAAGTAGTAGTGCCTACTGGAAATTCAGTTGTTACACTGCATTTTGGTTTTCCATAAACTATCTGATATCGCTTCTCCCATGAATGTACTTCAATAATTAATTGAGATTGGCTTCAGTAGGAGTACTGCCATGGGGTCTACAAATTGGCAAATTGTTATGATAAATGGCTGTGTTTGAATTTGGGGGAGGAAGCTACTGGGGAGCCACAGAGATTGGTGTTATGTCCTACCTCATTTATCACCCTCATTAATTGGTCTGGAAGAAAAACAAACAGCACATTAATGAAATTCACATTCAATGCTGAACTGAGGGGGAGTTTTAAATCCTTGTAGGGATGAATAAAAAGCAAAATCAAAAACATTCAGAAAAAAAAGTGAGGTGCAAGGACAGACTTATTTTTTTTCCTTAAAGAAGTAGTGCAAGTGCTAGGTCTTGCTTGGAATATTTAGAGAAAAATGTTGACAAAAGACCAATTCTTTTAAGAAGCCAGGTATTTTAAAATGTGCGAGAACATGTCCTCTGGAAATGCATCCAGTCTTAATTACAGGTCTCAGGTCATGAATTCTAATGGTATGTTAAAGATTTGAAGGGAAAAAAAAAAACTGAAAAAAAAACCCACCCTAAATTGACCCAGGAGAATTGGTTTATTCACTAATTACAGTACTGAGTGATCAGTCATTAGACAAAGTATTTTATTTCCAACATTGTGGCAACTGTCTTGTTTTGGTGGTTTTTCTCCTCTCTTTATGTGTGTTCAAATCTTAGCAAACCTGAAGGCTCTTTTTCCTTTATTTTTCCCTTGTTTCATTGACTTTTATTTTTTGCCTATTTTTTATTCTCTTTTCCTGATATGATCTGCAATTACTCACCAAGAATTAACTTCTTGGACAGACCAATGACTTGATGGATCGCAACACTTCCAGAAGCCAAATACATCTATTGCTCAAGAGCCCTAAAAGAAAACTTATTGAAAAATAGTGGTAGAAGTATAACAAGGCATTTTTGTATTTTCCTTTTGATTGTTCTTAGTATAATATCAAACAGATTTTGATGCTAAACTTAGCACATGCTTAGGTTTTCAGGACTGTGCCTTGGTAATTGAATGCTTTCATTTAAGTATGACTCTCAGATTCATTTCTCACTAGATTAGGTCATAAATGTAAATAAGAAAATATTTCTCAATGTGGTGTACTGCTTTAAAAAAATCAAAGTGGTTTTTGTTTCCTACACAGACACTTTGCATCATTGGCTGTTCAGGTGTTGCCACCAAAAGGTTGACTAAAGCAGAGAAAAAACAGCTAATCCATATTCAGCATTATGTCATCAGTACCTTCCCAGAAATAGGCAGCATGTTCTCCTTGAGGGGTACAGAACTGGTTTTTATGGGGAATCACTGTATAACACAGCCAGAGGAACTTCACATCAATTTGACAGCTCTCCAGCACTGAAACTTCCTTTTCCTTGGCCCTTGGAAGTTTTGCATTGAAAGTTGGTAGAATCACAGAATCATCAAGGTTGGAAGAGACCTTCAAGATCATATAGTTCAACCACAAGCCCAGCACAACCATAATCACTTCTAAACCATAACCTCAAGTGCCACATGCAAATGCTCCAGATCCTCCCGCAGCTCCATTGCCCTTCTCTGGACACTCTTCAGCACCTCCTTGCTGTGAGGGGCCCAAAACTGATCCAAGGTGCAACCCCTCCAGCTGAGTACAGGGAATAATCACTGCCTTGCTCCTGCTGGCCACACTGTTGCTGATCCAGGCCAGGATGCCACTGGCCTTCTTGGCCACCTGGGAACACTTGACTCATGTTCAGCCACTGTGGACCAGCATGCCCTTTCTGCTGAGCAGCCCTCAAGCCATGGGGCATGGTGGGCAATCTCGTTTAAGCCATTCTGCAACAGAGCAGATGAACAAAGAGTCTTCTCTACATGGCTGCACATGCAGCTGGCATCTCCTGTGCTGTTTTGAGCACCACATCACCAGAAAGATACTGAAAAGCTGGAGGGGCTTCAGAGAAGTGGCACAATTATTATTACTAAATAGTGGAAAGGCTTGATTGACATGAAAAGATTAAAAGAGCAAACTGTGTACATCTTGGCAAAGCAATAACTAAGACGACATGAGATAATCATCTCCAAATAAATTCAAGGAAAATCCCAAGAGGAAGAGACTTCATGTAGGCTAAGTACAATAGGGCATTGCATAATAGGATACTTCAAGAAAGAAAAAGTTGTGAAGTTTGAATGTTAAGAAAAACTTCTTCCTTTCTAACAAGATGTGGAAGATCTCTGGAGAAACATTCCTCCAGAAGTGCTTAGACTATACTGGTCCCAGTACAAGAGAAGAGTTCAACAGCCATTCCACATGGATCAAAAGAGGAAACACTCTCCTGAAGTCAGAAGGGCTCTTCCTAAAGTCAGAAACCCTAAATAACAGCTTTTGTGAGGGAGGCATCCTCTTGTCTTTAAGCTGTCATGGCATGTGCTGTTCAGTGAGAATATTACCAGTGCTGCATGCACTGCCAGCCTGCTCACAGCTTCAGCAGCTGTATTCAACAAGAAAGGCCATCTGTGAAATGCTTTCAGTGGATTCCTCTATTAAGAGTTGAGATACATGAACATGTAATAAAGAACAAAGGAAATGGAGCTGGCATTGCCCAGTATATTACAGTAAAACTATTGAATTACTTGCCAAAGAGAGACCTTGATTGAAATATTGCAGTAAGGATGTTTGAAAAGTATCTGCTGTCTCACAGCCATTAATCAGCACTGGATTAGTAGTCATGTACAGTAAACTGCTGCCTACCAAAGATGTTGATTTGCCAGGAAGGGCCCAGAAGAATGGGCTTTTTTTTTTTTTCATTTATACAGAGCACTTCAGATCTCGCTACACACAGGATTGCAAGGTTTCCCCCATTGTGTCAGATGCTGATCTCTGCAGGAGAAGAGCTTGAAGAGCTGTCTTGGTTTGAAAGACAGGCGTCTGCTAAGGAAGGCAGGAGCCTCCCTTGGAACGGAAAATGTAACCCTCCTCCTTCCAAATTATTATAATTTTGAAATTAAGGGGCTCTCAGGCAAAGATCAGAAGACAGGAATAACAGTTCTTTACTTGTATGTATAAACAAAACAAAACAAAACCAAAATAAAACCAAGCAAGCAAAAAACAAAATAAAACAAAAAAACCCTACAATTTAATAGGAAAATTAAAACAAAACTCAGTAGTACAAAAACTCTGACAGAGTTAGAATACAACCTGACACCCTGTCAGTCGGGGTGTTGGTAGCAGTCCCATTAAATGGTGGCTGCAGTCCTCCTGGAGTGACAGATGTGGTTCTGTTGAAGCAGTGATCTTGTAGAAGGGTGTAGGTTTCTTCTGAAGGTCTAGTGGTGATGTAGAAAATCTGTTTTTCTTCTAAGAATCCAGTGGATAAAGGCTGCATGTGGTGTTCCAAATTTCAGATTATATACATGTAGGAATGCTTGGCTCCTCCCCCTGGGTGGAGCATCTCACAATGGGATGATGTTGTTTTATCGGTCATGCAGTGAGACTCAATGGCCCATTAACAGAAGAAATCTCTCCTGGAGAGAGGATGGGTCATGGAAGAGATAACAAACACTGTCCTACCTGGTTTTAACAGACAATATAATACATACTTTTTGCATTGCAACCTAAGACAAGAACAGAAAATAGCTTTTTCTTAAATAAAAGAATTTAGTATACATTAAATAAGACATTACTCATTGGATCATACGTCCATTTCTTTAGACACAATAGCAGTAACAGCAAACTCTCTAAGCTGCTCGGCAGTAACTCTCCTAGTTATAGTTTTACCCCATGATAGATGTGAGGTAATTTACTTAGGGGTGGCCTTACAGGGCAATGGAGGCACTGCAGCCAACTCTGCAGCCTGAGGATTTCAGTTTCCCTCTGTGCCTGAGCTCTCTCAGATTACCTCACATTTATCCAGGGATGAGTGCAGAGGTTACTGGTTACCTCTCTGACACTTGGTCAAGTGTCCATAACCCAGTTAAACAACATATATTCCCAGAGGAGCTAGATATTTCCATCATCTTATTGTTCCTTTATTCACCTGAATATTGACTCCCTGTTTCTATTTCTTCACCTTCCCTAGGCCTGTAGAATAACTGTAGTATTAGTAATTATTTATGGGAGAGCTGCTGATGCATGTGACAAGAAATAGATGCTATTGGTGGTGTCTGTTAGCCTGCAAAACAGCTCCCCCAAGTAAACTGGTGGAAGTCGCATCATCCGGATGTTTTAAAACCATCCTGGACAAAGCACAGTAAAATATCCTGCAGGGAACAATCTTGGAATGGCAGCAAGATTAATAATGGATTACTCTCTCCTGTGCAAATGCCGGGTTAGATTTATCTTTGGGGAGGCAGAGAAGTAGAGGAAAAGGGGAAAGAGCAAATATGAGAGCATGGTGTGTTGCATATATTGTCCTGACCACCCTTTTTTTTAGGACATTCCCCTTCACTACCTCTGTGCTAGTCATCACTCTCACACAGCAAACCTTTCCACTAATCGAAACATTTCTTGACTCCGATCAGCTTCACATCCACCTGCAAAAGTCCTGAAAATCCTGTGCTTTTCATCTTTTAGCTCCAGTTCCCTGTATGTCATTGCTGGAGTCACTAGTGGCTGGCTATGAGAAAGGGTTCATGTGCTTAACCCCCAGTAAACCACCCTGATGGTTTTGTACAGACTTGGCCAAAAATACACACCGTGAGGAGGTTAACAGTTCATAGAGTTACACCACAGTGTAAAGAGCACACTTCAAACTAAGGAGCAGAGAACATGAAAATCATAGTGATTTGTCTCTGCTAACCTGACAAGGAATGATAGGTTTGATAAGTGATGCTACTTTTCCACTCCTTGTTATATAACACACCTTTAAATCATCTTAAGGCTCACCAGACAGGACCAATCGTAAAACCTGTTTGGCTAGGCAGTGTCCTGCACTAAAATATCTTTCTGAGCCAAAAGCGATTTCTACGAGAAGAGGCTGAAGGAGCTGGACTTTTCATCCAGGAGAGGCAAGGCTGAGAGGATCTAACTCACCTCTAGTACTACTACTACTGCAGGGATACTGTCCACTGGCTACCAAACTGTCTGTAGAGCCAAGCGCAAAGAATGGAGGTGTGTGGATTTGAATCCAGTTGATTGTCAGTCACTAGTGGTATTCTCCAGGACTCAGTATTGGAGTGAGTCTGGTTTAATAACTTTATCAATAATTTAGATTGAATATTAGGAATTCTTTTTTTCAGCAAATGGACTGTCAAGACTTTCCAGGGAAGTAGTGGAGTCACTATCCCTGCAGGTATTTAAAAAAAATGTAGATGTGGCACTTAGTAAGACGTTTTTAATGGTGGACTTGGCAGTGCTGGATTAACAGTTTGATTTCATGATCTTATAAGTTGTTTCCAATCTAAATGGTTCATGGTTCTATGATACTAAAGAGTGTGCATGGTAAAAGGACAAGAGGCATAAGTCACTATTTGCAACAATGGAATTTTGAATTTATTATAAGGAAAGATTTTTACCATAGGTGTGGTGAAAGCAACACAAGAGTGGCCCAGAGGATTTCTACAATCTGGGAAATTTTCAGTGCTCAGGTAGATAAGATCCTGAGCCACCTCATCCATTTTGGTACTTTGGCATTCCAGAAGCAAACCTTCTGACATAAATTGTTTTATTATTTTCTGATTTTGTATTTTAAGATGTGGATGGCTGTTTTGGTGTTCAGATAAAAGTTCCAAAACACTTCTGAAAGTGTGGGTCAGGCACAGCAAACAGTATCACTTGAGAAATTCTGTCTTGCAATCTCTTCTGGGCCTCAGTTCTTCACTTGTTGCACCATACAAAAAGCTCAGTGCTGTTGTGCTCCCCAAGTACTTGCGGAGAAGGAATTAAATACAAATGCTTTCCATAGAAGTGAAATTCTAGGTAGGAATAACACACACATACACTCTTAGGAAAATTTAAAGCAGAATTTATTATTCTATCACTTGGCTTGCTGAATTTTGCCTGTCAAAATGGCTCTTGTTGATTCCACTGCGTCCCTGAAGAGAGAAAACTAAGTTGACAAATGCCTGCCAGGCAGACAGCACTATCACTGTCATTTACATTTTCTCAGTGGAAAACTGGAATTTGTTGGCAAACCCGGAATTTCTTATGACAAAATTTCAGTTATGCAAAAACTGGTTTTAGGCTTGACAATCCTTAGCTCGCTCCTAATAAGAATATAACCTTTTCCTTTTTTTCCTTTCTCATCACTTTGCTTTTAAATGATTACACCCCTTGTCATAAACTTACT
This sequence comes from Bombycilla garrulus, assembly GCA_013400315.1. Lineage (NCBI taxonomy): Eukaryota > Metazoa > Chordata > Aves > Passeriformes > Bombycillidae > Bombycilla > Bombycilla garrulus. The sequence continues at coordinate 500,185 of VXBU01003598.1, forward strand.
AGACAATGTGGCATAATATATCTCCTGTCAAGGCCAGGGCATCTAGGTTTTTTCTTTAATAGTATTATTTAAAAATAATGGCTCAAGTGTTCAGTTAAAGCTAAGTGGAAGTTACTGCTTATTTCAGCTACAGCCAGAGTTTGCTCTGTGACTTAAGGAATACTATTTAGAACTGTCATTTGTAAAATGAGAATACTCTTTTCTATCCATAAGCAGAAGCAACTTCTCAGCCTGGAAGATCCGAGCTAGGTGCAGTTTGCATGAAGCCCTGGCTGCTTCTGCCCTCTTCCTTCTCCTGCCCTCATTTAATGGGAAGGCATCATTCAGCTAGGAAAGATAATGTAGATAGAAAGGTAAGGTCAGATTACCACAATTTATTTTGCTCATATTGCTACTGCAACCCAACAGCTTGTTGCTTAAGGGCCTTGCCCTTTGCTCTGTGGGGTCATTTAAATCTTGCTGAAAAAACTCTTCCTCTCTTTTAGCCCATATGAAACCCAGTTACTCTTTTCCTACATCTTGGTCTCTGCTGCTTCATTTGTGATGTTGGTATAGCTGACAATTACTTTCTTTCCTGTTGGGAAAGGACTCAGACAATGATCTCTTTCCTGCCATTATGCTCAGGAGTAGTGGTATTAATGAAAATCTTCCCCCGGTACAAAATAACTCAGGCTGGCCAAATCTGACTTATCTTCAATAATCTATCTCAGCAATGAGCTTCTGTAGATCCCAAGAAAGCTGGTGATGCTCAGTTGGTGATACTCAGTTTTTGTAAACTCAACCTTGCTTCTCATCTTGCTTGAGTAAGGCATGGAAATGCTCCCCATGTTTAGAGGGAGGTGGTTAGAGAGGTAGGTGTAAGTGTGCTCCCCTTCCAAAGCCATTCTGCAAAGATCTTGTGATGTTTGTATTTCCCACCCAAACCTGCTTCCTATGGGAGCACTGAATTAGCCCTGGGAAGGCAGTGGGTGCTGGTGCAGCCCTCTTAGACCTACAAACACATGAAAAAGCTTCAACTGCAAGGTAGGCATAGCTGGCTGAATGGCAGAGTTGTCTGACAGTTCAGAGACAAACTTGAAAGCCCAACTGAAATGCATTTGATGGCTGGAGTTCAGCGTCTATTAGGCAAGAATCCACATTGTAAAGTGAATCAGCTTTGCACCTGTTTTGTCCCTACCATCTCCTGCCTAAGAAAGGCCTGCCATTGTGGTAAAAGGCATTAGAAAAATAATAATAAATCCTATTCAAAAAATACTTTGATCAAAGATCTTTCTCATTTTCTTCCCTTGTTTTCTTTATTTCTCTTTTTTTTTTTCTTGTCCCTTCTATTGTCTGATTATTCTAGACAACTGTGTCTGATGGCCTGGGGGATCGACTGTGGTCCTAGAAGTGTCAGTGGAGCTGAAGGTTAGGAGCATATAAAAGTATCAGATATATAATATGTAACATATGTACATGTAAGTCTCACATGCCCTGGTGCTGGCTCACAGTAAGGAGAGCATCTGAAATGATTAAGTACAGAATAACTTTGGTCTGTTTCCCTTTCCAATTGCTGACTTTGCTGTCTCTCCTGGAGTCACTTGAAGATATTCACTTGCTCCTGACAGTCCTCTCTCCTGACTCTCTTCTCCCTGCTCCCACCCTTCCAGCAGCCCTTGTGTGGGACTTGGATGATCTGTGTTCAAGGCCCTGCTTGACCATATTTTTTTTTGTATACCATTGTTTGGGGGTTTTGTGCCACTGACAGCAGTGTGTCAGCCTGCCATCTGTACAGAGAGGGAGTAACTGCTTGCTGTGTGCTCCTGCTGTGACTCCTGGGACAGGACCCCACCTCCAGCTCTCAGCTGGGCTCACCTGGCTAAGCCCAGAAATTCATCACCCCCCAAACCTTGCAGCAGGCTCCCATCTCACTGTGCCCCCTCCATGGGGATGTGTCCTGAGTTACTGATCATCATGCTGACACAAACAACCCCAGCCCCTGAGGGGCTTTATGGGACATATCACATAGGTGATGTACAGCACAGCACAGCTTTTCTTTTCCCTTAATGTAGAGGTGTCTCCCCTGCCCCTGTATCCGAACTGTTCAGTTTGCCCTCCTTTGGAAGCCTGCTATGTGATCAAGGGAGCTTTGTGTCACGTTTCACTGATGCCCAGTTAAGGGACCCAGGCTGGAATCACTGAAGAGAAAAACCTCCGTTTGTTCTTAAGGCATCCCTCCAAATCTTGTCTCAAGCAAACAGACCAGCTTAGCAGAAAGAGCTCTTCATATTGCGTTATAAACAAATAGCATATGATCTAAGCTCCTAACCATGTTTATACCTGTTTATTCTGATATTTCTCTCAGCACATATCATAAAGAAAATATGTTAGTCAGAATATTTTTCTCTCTCTGACTATCTTCCTGTCTGCCTATTTTTAATTATATAAGAATTAGGTGATGGCTTCTGTGGATTCTCTTTACCAGAAGAATATGCACAGTGATGACTATTTTCATACCTCAGCATAAGCCTTTTGGCTTTGTAAAACATTAAAGTTTTGAAATCCAATGTTCCAAAGGCAAAATACCTGAAAAATAATGAAAAGTCTGCAACAACAACTTATCTGCACCTAGATGCCCTCTATATTTGAAGGTAATGAATTAACAAAAGCCTTAAGATGACGTGTAACAAATGAATCTGGAATAGAAAACAGTTAATGTGTTCAAACTACTGTGGTTTTGAACTTATTTTTTGTCTGAAGCTTCACAAATTCCGTATCACAGCCTGAAGATTTGATTATTGACACAAACAGAAAGAACTAGCCCTGGTTTGTCAGTGAAGCTGTGGCGAGTTGACCCTGGCTGGATACAAGGTGCCCATCAAGGCTGTTCTATCATTCACCTCCTCAGCTGGGCAGGCGAGAGAAAATACAGTGAAAGGCTTGAGGTTTGAGACAAGGACAGGGAGAGATCACTCACCAGTTACCGTCACAGGCAAAGCAGATTGAACTTGCAGAAGGACCTACTAAGAGTAGGGTAATGAGAAATAAAACCAACTCTTAAAACACTTCCCTCTCTTCCCAACTTCTTCTTGGTGTCAACTTCACTCCTCATTTTCTCTACCCCCTCCTCCTCAGCTGCACAAGGAGTTAGGGCATGGCATCTGTTATCAGTTCATCACACACAGTCTCTGTCTTTCCTTCCCCCTCAGGGGAACGGCTCCTCACACTCTTCCCCTGCTCCAGCATGTGAAGCCTCCCACTGGAGACAGTCCTCCATGAACTCTCCAATGTGGGTCCTTCCCATGGACTGCAGTTCTTAAACTGCTCCAGTGCAGGTCCCTTCAGGAAGAGACTGCACATGTAGCAAGCCAGGAGGCTTGAAGCAGATCTACAGTTGAATGCGGAAGCCCACAGGAAGAAACACAGAGCTCAAGCCCACCCTTGGTAAGGCAGGCAGCCCCACGCTCGTTGCTGAGTCTTTGAGGCACTGAGGAGAAGGATATTCTGTGCTGCAGCAATTCCTTGACTGCTGGCAGGGCAGCAGCTTCTGAGTCAGCTCCGCCCCAAATCAACAACAGCTCAGAAGAAACCAGAGCCCAGCCTAGCAGCAGCTAACAGGTGACATCTGAGTATCTGCAAGAGCTCAGAGTCCAGAGGGTTGCTTGGTGTGTTAGTTTTTGTTTGGGGTTTGTTTTAACAAAACAAACCATGACAACATACTGTTTACTATAAAAATACTAAAATTGAAATTCTGGCACAGCAGTAACCCATTATGAACACTGCTGAGCAGTGAATCTTGTTCTACCGCCTGTTTGTTAGAAAGGTACCACAGAACTGGACAGGAGAGTCACAAGATGCAATTCAATGACTAGGAGTGGAGAAAGAATGAAAGAGCCTGCTGCCTTTCAGGGAAAGACTTAAGGAGCTCAATCTGTTTCAGTTAATCAAAACTAAGATTGAGAAACGGCGTGGCTATAGGGTATAATTACCCACATGGGGAGAAAATACTTGCTACAAAAGGCATCTTTAATCTAGCAGAGAGAGACATAAAAAGAACCAATTACCAGAAGGTGAAGCCCAGCAAATTTAACATAGTAATGGGGCACAACTTCTTAGGAGCACAGATGATTAATCACTGGAACAAAATACCCAGGGAAACAGTGGGTTCTTCATCTCAGTGGTCAGGTTGAATGCTGCTCTGTAAGACCTTTTTCAGCATGAGATGCCAGATCCCCTAAGGACACTCCTAGTGGAAACCTATGGCCTATTTTGCACCAGATCAACACTTCTTTCACATCACATCCACTTTACCTCAGAATCTCTTCAAAGTCCTTCAGTTCCGCACCAATAGTGATACTTTCTCACCTTAACTTTGCCACTTTTTTGCTGCTCCTTCCATAGCCAATTCTGGGAATAGTTCTTGTATATCCAGCCTTTTATTGCTCCTGATACCACACTCTCCTCAGCCTGAACATCTGCCCTATTTTCCCCACACCATACCGTGACATCTCTCCACTTTTCTCCTCACAGACTGCTCTGTTGATTTGCACGCATCCCTACAAAAGCTGTCTGTGTTACCAAACAGCTGAAGGAACCAGGGCAAGGAGCCCCAGGACAAAATCTGTCACTCTCTGCTCTCACTTGCCACCTCAGAACATCCTGCCTACAGTGACCGCTATACTCTGAGGGACACCCAGATTCAGAAAGGACTTCCCAGGCAGGGTTCTTCTTGTGATACCACACACTTAGCAGACCCTGGCCTCTGGAAAGTGTCTGCTCTGTCTCTCCCTTCCTAGCCCAGCAGATGGACCCAAGGCATGGGAGTCAGGCTCACCACCAACCCACCCCCACTGCTTCCCTGGCAATATAGTCCCTGTCACAGCTGGGGTGTTTGTAACCTGGCAAGTCCCTGCCACTCTGAAGACAGACCGTTTCATGGACGTGATACAGTTTTGTGATGAAGTGGCTCACCTGCTGGCATTTCTGGGCCAAACAGCCTTTTGAGGGAGGCTCCATTGGTGAAGCTCATTTGCCAAGAGTGGTACAGAGCTCCAATCCCACCAGAATCCTCACTAAACTACTCTATTTTTTCATCTTCATCTTGCAAGGCAACTTTATCTCTTCCTTCCAGGAGTGGATATGGCTAAAGCAATCTTTGTATTTATCAGCATTGGGATGGATTATTCGAAGAAACCCAATCTGGGCCTCAGTTTAAGGTTGCCACTCAATTTTTGCCAGGACAAAAAGCTGACTTGTGTTTGGCTGAATCCTCAGGAGACATGCAGAGCTCCTGTCCTAGTCCCTTCTTTAGCTCTTCAATAGTGTCTGGCATAAATTCAAAGTGTCATTTCTCAAAGAAGCTGAAAGATTGTATCTGTTCTCCAAGAAGGACTAAATTTCAATCAGTATCCCTGGTGGACAGCTCCTCTGAGCCAATGGCCCTGAGAATGGGCAACAAAAGAGCTCTGATGGAAGGGAAGTAAATCTATGTGGTAGTTGTTTAATTGGGGATCAAGTGCGTTCCCAAGCCTGGGGGTCTCTCAGGGATATCACTTAACTTTCCTTGGAGGCAACTTTATTGCCACTAACAATAGAAAACATTGACACTAACACTAGAAAACCTTTATTCTCCCCTCATGCCCTCATTCCCTCCAAAGACAACAGCCTTTCATGAGGAGTGCTGGCCCCAAAAGGGAAAGTGCAGGAGGACCCCTGAACCCTGTGTGGGAATCAATGACTTTTCTTCACATGAAAATTGCTTGGAGGCTGCAGTAATGGATGAAATATAAAACACTACATATAAGCAGGAGAACTTGACCCAGAGTTTCTAAGTCAGCTGTCAAAGCAATAAATCTAATTTCTTGCACTCTGGAAATGAGTGCTGAATAAGGGAATTGCACAGATGAGGACTGCATCTTGTAGAAGATGAATTCTAACCACATGATTTCAATTTAATTCTAACCTCAAATGCTGTTCCAGAGCTCACTCCAAAAGCGCTGTCACTAGATCTGCATCATTACCATTGCCCCAGGAAGAGCTGTGCAAGATGTTACAGATGAAGAGTTTAGGTGAAAGCCCGGTATTCTGCTGTGGCTTTCCTATCATCAAGATTCCTGAGCTTACTTTTTTTTTTCCCTCTAGAGTTAGAAGGGCAAGAGGAAGTCATGAAGGAGCAATAATTCAGTACATTAAATATACATGCATGTGTATATATATTTATAGAGAGAGAGAGAAAAAAAAAGAGAGTTAAGAAACTGCAAATCCATGAGCCAATTACAAATGACTTCCCCCTCTTCCATCTTTTTCATTTATAGTGCAAAATAGATCTTAAGCTCCAATTCTAAAGCAACCATCACAGTAATTCCCTCTAGAAGAGAATCACTATTTACTGCTTGCATTCTCACCTCAAATAGAAAATATCAAACTGCAAACATAGAAGAACTGGGGTTAAAAAAGATATCCCAATTTTTTTCAGAATGGCATAGCTGGAATGTATATTGTCATGTAAAAACAGAATTGTGTATTTTTCACTGAATTTTCAGTAGGAAAAAAGTCTAGTATTTCTGGAGCCTTTGTAGGTGATACTTATGTCTCCACAGTTACATGGCATAGAGTAAGGCCACTACCCAAACATTTTATCACACAATTACTGCATGTTGATGCACAGCAAGGGGAGGCTGTGGTGATGAAAAACTGATACCCAAAAAGAACCATCTTTGTAACAGGTGCAACATCACTAATGATATCAACAGCCAAATAGTGGTGATAATCTACTGGAAGTTACTAGAAATCAAGTACCAGAAGATATAAAATTACATTAGTATCATGCTTGCAGATGCATTCAGGATAACACAAAGATGTGTTTGCCATGCTAACAACACTAGCCAAATTAACAAACATTCCAGGCCAAACTAGAACTGAAAAAAGAGACGCTAATCCAGTTTCTGAAGTGCAGCAGTACACAAAGCGTGGGCTCACTCCATATGTTCTCTCCTTCCTTGCAGAGTAAACCTCAGCGTTGCTTTTGCATGTTTAATGACACTTCTCTACAACTTGCTGAGCCTAGGAAATATTGGAGGATCTATGAGTGATTAAATTCAACTGGAGCGAAGCCAGCTCAACTCTCCGTTCTTCTAAGTTGGTGGAAAATGTGCACCAGTAAGAGGTGAGGGTAGTAAGTTCTCCAGCACTAAAGAAAGCAGACACCCTGCTTAAAATTTGCCACAAAGAAGCTGTCCTGCATGTGGTCATGCCTCAGCCCCTGCCAGTCTACACAGCCTTGCCTTCATATTTGCACAATGAGATTGAATGTTCTGTACAGTAAACAAATAACCCTGAGGCTATGAATCGTGAGGCTATTATTCCTTCCAGGCTTTCTGTTCTAATCCAGAGCAGAAACTTGCTAATGATGCCATCAGCTTCAAGAAAGGAAGCTTGAGTTATCACAGCCCCTGGATAAAACAGTATGTGTGCAGTACACAATTGCCTGTTTGCTCAGATAAGCAGGTGTTGTTAACAGTGAGCCCTCTGACTGCCTGTAATAAGGCAAAATCGGTTTGATACCTGTCCCCACTGCCAGATGAGAGCCAGTGGGCTGTAATGCACCCACTCTTTTCCTTCCACTTAGGCACCAGGAGATCGAACACAAATGGCCCTTTGCAAATCATGAAAAATGAGCCTTATTTGTGCCCAGCACAGTCCTATCATGCATTTACTCCATCTCCACAGACCCCCCCTCACCCATTTCCTTCCCTCCCTCCCCTCCTAGAAGATGCTGTGTGAGTCAGGAATGTGACAGCTCACACAAGGCTCTCCATTCCCAGCTCTGTCATATGGCTCTACAGGCCAGAACCCAGAAAAATCATAGCAACTGCAGTACAGAACTTTTGGGCTTGTGTACTCAGATTTCCATCAAAAATCTGTGCTAAGGGTCCACAAACACTGTGGTGCATGGAAAGAGGGGACTGGAATGTCAGAGCAGCCTGAATAGGACACTGAGCAATTTAGTGGGCATGTGGATGTGCTGCCCTTAGGACTTGGTGTGTCCTGTCCTTCAGGAGAGTAAGAGGGCACTCCCCAGCATTAAAGGAAGATGCTCCCATTCCTACTTTCCAAGGATGGAGAATAGAAGTTTTGTCCCTGTCTGGTGATGGGTTTGGGGCATTCTCTTCCTAGTGGGAAATCAAGTTTACTTCTTTGCCTAGTAAAGACAGACTCATATATCTTTTTCAACATTCATTTGAGTTGTTTAACAACCTGCCCATCCTTTAGGCTTTCCCAACCCTTATCCAAGGGTCAGACAGTAAGGAAGTACTTTTGCTCTGTTGCTCTCTACTCCATCAATTGGATCATTTGCCTCAGCAGACAGAATGTCTGGGTTTGGCATTTTAGTTTAAAGAGTTGTTGAAATGTAAGGTAACAATTTCTCAAGGTAGAACTTATTAGCTTGGTCACATGAATATGATTTGGATCATATTGAATTTCTTTCAAACTGGAGCTTGCCTTGCAATGTGCTGCTGCATTGAGGAGATACCCAGATGGCAGATGGCTGGCTCTGATCCCTCTAGGCAGATCCATCATTATAGAAAGAGTCCCTGAAGAGCAGAGAACAGAGCATGTGTGGAAATCCCAAGTGAGTGGCAGTGCTCTGATAGACCATCCCATACATGTTTCTAGAGCTTTTACAAAAAACAAGCACTGATGTTACTCATAAGATCTTCAGCTGTGCTCTCCTAAGCAAATCCTTGTTTACTACCTACCTTTCAACATCTGTTGCTAACACATTGTCTCTTTTCTTCACAACCTTTGGCAGATCCCTGCAATAGTTGCTCAGAGGCTGGAAAGCAGTGCCCAGTAGAAAGTGTCCCCAACATTTTCCTTCAGTGGGCAACTTCCCTATCAACCTTTAATTGCTGTGGGATCAGACTCCTTTTGGTTTGCCAGAGGCTCACTGTCAGTTTCAGTGTAGGATTTGCAGTTGTTAATCTCTTGATCAATTGCCAAATACTTTTTCAGGAAGAAGGAGAGGGATGGCTGCTTATTGATGCCAGCCTGCATCCTGAACTGGAGATTTCCAGCTCCCACAATTTAGATTGCATCCTGTTAAGAGTGCAGCAAAGAGAGGCCATAAATTACAGTAAGCTGTAATTACAGAAGAAAGATCAGAATAAAATTCAGGAGTATTTTTCTTACCTGCTCCCTGTAGATCAGTATAGCCATAGGAGGGAAATGTGTACACCCTGACAAGAGTCCTTCTTTTGCTGGGAATCTGGGCCCTTCCAATATATTTTAATTTGTTGAAGCATTTGAACTGTAGCCAGGTCATTATGCATTGAGATTAGTTACAGAGTATCTCAGTAATAAAAAGTAGAGGCATGTAAACCTGTTTTTAAAAATCTGCTCCACACACAGGATGTGTGTACAGGCTGTACACATCGTGGCCATTCTGGAACCACTCAAGGAATGCAAAGTTAAGTATTTCTGCAGGTCTTTCCAAAGTTGGGGTTTGTAAGGCAAAATTAGGGGGAAAAAAAGCCTTTACAGTGCATGGTTGGTATATGATTTTCAAGCCTTTAAATCTCACCTTAAGAAAAATCAATTTCCTTCACAATAAGGCTGGGTACTGTGTAAAAGTACAGCTATTTACGTGGCAAATCACAGTTTTCAACTTTCAGCCATTTTACTCATAAGAGTGGTTGAGAAGGGTCACAAGATACAATGGGAGAAATGCATTCTGCTTTTCATTCTCAGTTAAAAATAATCTGAATACTTTATATGTAAACTTTTCAAAACTATTCACTAGGCATGGCACATTTTAGTCTAGAAGGTAGATACTTCTCTAGCTACAACTATTGAAAAATACTTTTTTTTAATAAATAATTTTCCCCTCTTAAATATAGAAATAGTTGTCTCTTATTTTAATAGCTGCTACTATGTCTTTCTAAATACAGAAATAACACATCATTTTGCATCTATTACCTTGAATATAGGCTTTTAAGACTTCTAGGATGAAAAAAGTGGCCAAATACAAGTGAAAAAATACAAAGGAACTTGAAAAAAATTCAGTTTGTTTTTTTTTCCTATTCACTTTTGAAGCAGAAGAAGAATTAAAGTACTAATGTTTACAGGTGTTGCAATAGGGCATTGACTTACCTGGTTTTACAGTGAGATTATTCTGCTCTAATCTTGTAAGGATTTTTATGTGATCATTGTAAAGGATTTTTCTCGTGGCATTTCCTACACTAAACAGGAGACCCACACAGCATTTGGTAGGAATTCTTTTTTTAATTTTTCATGGAAGATACAGTATGAGTCCTTGTGGCAGTAGATCTGCTCCACAGGAAGGACTGCTCCTTGGAACACAAGATGGGCACTTTCCAAAGCTGCACACAAACTCTGGTTTTTGCCAGGACCAAAGCAGCGATGGGAAAACACAGAAATGTCGACAAGCCTAACAGACCTTTCTGATAATCAGTCAGCACAGAGTACCAGAGCATGCAATTCTAAATCTGCTCCTGAGAAACACAGCTTGCCATTTGGTTCGTATGTCAGGAGAGAAATGCTGCCTTCTTTGTTGAGATATATAACTCCACCTTAACCGCCAAAGATTTTCTCTCTCTTTTTTTTATTCCCTGATCTTATGAATAACTGTGTTCTTTAATATCAAAAAGGATGCAATTCTTGGCCATTTGCACAGCACATGCACTGCCCTGAATTTCAATTTTATACAGATATATGTGAAATGTAGGAGCTGATGCAGCAGAGATGCAGTTCTGCCTAGTCCACTGTCCTACCTCTGACAGTCATGGATGCAGTTACAGCCAAAGAGACAGAACCTCAGAACCATCACACCTTTCTTCCAGTGCTGCCCCAAAGCTTCCACGGCCACTGAGGATCTCAGGCCTTGCCTGTACAAGCACTGCACCTTTTAGTTTTGTTATGAAAATCCTGGTCTCCTACAATCACCACTAGGTGACAGAATGGCAGGAAAAATGCCTTTTGAGAGCAGAAGTTCACAACCAAATGAAAAGATGTCACACTGTACCACCTCAGGCAGACACTGTGGTAGCAGCAGTAGCACTACAGCTGCCAGTAGCATTTTCTTCCTTCCTGCTTCTCTCTGTACTGCTCTGGAGTTGCTGAGTTAGGATTCAGACCATGCCTCTGTTGCCATTTGGGCATATGAGTGTTTCAGGATGTGGCAGACTTTGCAAGGATGCAAAGTGACAATCAAGTTAGTTCTCATCCTAGGGCAAAGAAGCAGACAGTCAATTCAGGCAAATATTATCAAGTGATTTTAATACATTTGTTGTTCTTACTTTTTTGGGTAATAATGAGTAACAGTTTTTGGGACAATTGCACAAAAGGTGCCTGAATTTTGTAGGTGCACACTAAGAAAAAGGATGAGAAATGGAAATTAAACCGTAATATTTATGATTTATGAAAAGTTCTTCATTTTACTGCTAATCATAATGGACTCCTGCTGCTTATAACTTTATTGTAATCAAAGGGTTATATTCATTTCTTGCATAGTAATGTGCACATAACTCCGATTGAAGCTAGTAAGCATTTTGTGCTTGCTGTGAGGAGCAGAGGTGCCACACAACTAAATAATTTACTAGAGCTGCATTAGAAACAATGAAGATTGCCTAGAATGTTATAAATGTAGATAACTGCCCAAGGATGTATAGCGTTGTCCCTTTGACCTTTTGCTGTGGGTAAGACAGAAATGGTCACAAGGCATTGCAGGCAATAGGAGCACAGGTTTCTTGAATACAGCAGTCACAGGGCACCTCAGGAAGCAAGGATAATGCAGAAATCAGGGAAGACAAACAAACAAACAAACAAAAAACCCACCAAACATGTTTTCAATGCTGAATTCTTCTGAATTGTTGTGTCATTTTGAGTTTAGACAGTCTGACTTTGAAGAAAAGAAACAACAGCAGAACTACCCTCCCCCCTACTTCACTTAAGAGATCAGTATTATTGTCTTCTCAAGTGAGAAACAGCATTTAATGAAGGAGCTGCTACCAGTAATTAAAGCATCTACATCTTCAATGCTTACACAGCACACAGAAGCTCATGAATGTTGCAATCTGGAAAAAAGGACAGATATCCAAAGCCCTATTTAGTTAACAAAATAAGTAGCACTCATTCTCAGATGTACCAGACCTCCCAAGGCTCCTGTCTAATTGCTTTCAGAGGCTGTGGACAAACATACTCCTTCAGATCCAGCTGTGCTGCAGGGTGTTACCACTGCAGCTGCTCATCTGTGGTGCTCTCCATCCTCATCCCACCCCTTCCCTCCTCTAGTGTTAAGCACCCTTTTGAACCAGCCCACGCAGCTGTTTGTGTCAGCATTCCTTAGTCTGTGCCAAGCAAATTCATTCGGCTCAGTTGAAGTGGTTTAAATAGGAGGTGGCAGTACTGATTGTAGCCCTCAGGCACAAACTTCGGGCAGCAAGGCAAGGATAAATGATCATGCAGCAGCCACGTGGAAGATGATGAAGAGAACGAAGAAGCTCAGGTGCAGAACAAAGGTCAAGTAGCAGTTCAGATCTAATAAACCATTTTTTCATTATGGGAAAGAAAAAGTCCCACAGAAATATCTGCACTGGGTCACTCCCATAGGCTGGACATACTGGACCAACAGGTCTTGTGCCATCCTGTACATCTGATTTTCCAGCTTTTCCCCTGTTCTGGGATGTCTCATCTGCAATTAATGGAAATACACTGTTCAAACACGGCTGCCATCCGTGCACAATACTTGGGTCTTTGTTCTTCTGCCTGTACATACTGAAGTACAAGTGACCTTCAAAATCCTTGGGGTTTGGTAATTCTACAGATTCAGACAAATATTTCTTGTCAAGTATCATTGTTTAGCATGATACTTGAAAACATGAATTTTCTGCCTCCAAGATACACCCTTAGCAGCTGTGATGTAAACAAAGAGTGTCTAGCTCCCGATACCTGATGTGTTCCCATCCAAGCAATCCCAATTCAAAATGTGACAGGAATACCTGGATGGAACACATAACTTGAAAGCCTTGGCTGGTCCCAAAATACACTGGCTGTACTGTATTTGGAGAAGCAGCATTTGCACCTACAAGACATATTCTCTTTTGGTCAGTGCCTCTAAAGAGCAAATCGCGCAGCCTTTCTCATATAGGAAGTGATTTAGGATGACTTTATCATTTCTGCTCTTTCCCCAACTCCAGATGTTTGATAATGCTGTCACACAGTGTTTGCTAATAATATTGATGTATCAAAATGGTCGCAAGACAAAAAAGTAGCACCCATGCAAGAGACAGCCCAGTCCCCATATCCCTGCCTTTGGGGAGCTGTGTTCAGTGATGGATGAGGCATCCCAGCAACTTTCTCATCAAGTGATTCCCATCCAAATCAGCTGACCCAGCTGGAGAGGAAGTGCAGTCAGTAAGAAATCAAATCAAGAAAGTATTAACTAAAGTCACCTCGCTCTCAGTGAGGACAGGTCATAATCCTCCCAGAGTCCCTCTGGGAACATGAGAGCTTAAATAATGAATCTCGAAATCTCCTTTGTCAGGCACGGTAATGTGACACCTCTATCTCTCCTCAGCTTGTCCTCTGCACCTGACTGATTCCCAAGGAACAGCAGCGAGCTTTCAGATTCTCCCCCAGTACACAGAGGGGCAGGGAGCATCCACCAAGGAGCTGTTCTTACATTTTCAGTCGCCTCCTGTCCTGCCCCAGTCAGTTATACATTTGGAATAGAGGCTGTTAGAAAGTGACAGCATTCTGCCCCAGAGCTTGCTCCATTCATAGAGGCAAGTGAAATCTGGGTTTCTCTCAGTTTTAGCATCCTCTAGATTAAATTAAAGAGGCGAGATTTGTGTTAACTTATCTCATAACCTGAGGAAGGATTTAAACAATCTGAAACCTCAGACAAGTTCAGAGAGTGATTCTGCAGTTACATCTCGTAACCCTGAAGAAGACAGTGCAAAGGCTTATGAAAACAAGCAGCCCTTTTATGCCTAGAAATGCTGATTCTAATTTCTCCTACCTTTAAATTGGCATGGGACATTAAGGTGAAAGCAAATACTATTTTTGCATAATTGTTCCTTGCTGTTACAACAGGGACAGACTTACAGGGAGAAGGGTTGACGGGGCTTTAGGTCTGATTACAGCATATACTGGCTGCCGTGTAGTCTCTTAGCCACAGGTTTGGGAGTGGCTCCTCCATTTTCCCCACTTTCTTAGAGTTTGGTCACATTCCACTCAACTCTACACTACTGAAATTTGTTTAAAGACCTTTCTGCAAATGAGAACAAAGGGCCATACACATTTCCTTAGATCAGTCTCTTATTTGTTTTGTTTTGACACTGGCAGTGAACAAAATTATTTCTATGGTTCCAGTTGTGTTCCAGAGTTCATTTTGGAATCTTTCTAGAGAGGGTTTAGAAAGTAGATATTATCTTCTGGTCAACAGAATCTGCAAGCTCCAGGGTGCCTCAAAGGCTTTTGTCCTCCTTGTATTAAATAGTGACTAGTTCTTTAAGAAGCTCAAATAAAGATGTTCTGCTCTCTGTGTACAACGTTACTAATTTCCTTTGTACAAGAAGAAAAAACATTAAGCAGTGGTATGAAGGACACCTACGGTATCCTTCCTTTATAATTCATGTCCACTCATTTTCACAACCTTTTATTCTGGACTCACTGTTTGATGTCTTTTTTGCTCTTCCCTTTCCAGAAAATATTCACTCTCTGAATGGCTTGATTTGTCAGGACAAATTGATCTAAATCACTGCTATTAGGAATATGGTAAACTTCTGCTTGTGTACAAAAGATGAAAGGTAACAGCTAGCAAGTGATTATTTCTATTACTAGGTTTCTGTAAAGAATTTCAGATAAAACTTTCCTGCTCTTAATAGCTTGAATGTCTCAAAAGAAATCCATGGACACTTCATCAACAGTGTCAGAATCTTTTCACAGACTGGATGCTTTTCAAGAAATAATATTTCAATCATCTTTCTTAATGAAGAAGAGAAGATCAGTACAATGTGCCAGTTCTGCTGCTTAGGCGCTCAAAGCTGGCTCTGGCTTCACGTTAGAGTTGTTCACTTGGTGACTGCAGGATGCTGAGGCCCTGATCCAAGAATGTAATGAAGCACATGGGCCTAAACATAGGCCTGAAGGTAATTTTTCAGACTGTCTTGTATTCAATGGCATAATCCTGCTCCAAGTGCCTTGCAGAAACAGTATGGGAAATCCAGAAGAGAAGGGAGATGAGTGTTATTTGCAAACAGTTTTGACAAACAATTCCCAGTATGGAACGGCTGACATTACACAGCACCTGGAGTAGTGGTCTCCTGAGCAAATCCATGGGATGTGAATCCTTTGCATCAGTCTCCTTGACTTTCTGGACAAAGCCATTGTACTGAACTGCACTTCGTTGGACTGCTGTAACTGGCATCTCTGAGCACAATAAGCCATTGAAGCAGGGATCCTGTTACTTGTTCTGCTTTTCTTCAGGTGAGATCTGTGACAGTCTAAAATGACACAGTTTAAATAATCCCCGCAATCCACTGAGACATGGGAAGTGGAAACTACAGAAAGATGTGGAGCACAGGAATTTTTGAAGCCCAAGTTCACCCTCGGCCAGAGCCTGGCAGACTGTTCAGGCACCCCTGCAACAACCCCAGGGAACAATGACATCTGTGAGCAGAGAGGGGATTCATCTCCCTCCAGTTTTGCAGGATCAATGGCCAGCAGAATCTGATTTTCTCTGTCTGCAAGTCTTTTGGTGTGAGAAAATAAGAAACTTTGGCCTAAAGGAATGGGTCCTGGCCACAGAAACCACAGACAGCAAGGATCCAGAATGAGAAAATTCTGTGATAATTGTCAGGATCTTGTGGCTCTGCAGAGACCCAGTGAAGCAGGAATGTGTCTGTGTACAAAAAGGAGGATGTCAGGGTTTGGATGCAGTAAGCTAGGCACACCTCAATTTGTGGGGACAGTCTTAAAGAAGAAATGGTTGCATTTTATTTCAAGTTAATTGTGTGCATATTTCTCATCAGTATCCCATCATCAGTCTAGACTATTGGAAATGTTTTTGGTTTTTTTTTCTTCAGCTGCATTCCTATTCTTTGCAGAGGCAAAATTACTCATGAATCTTAAACAGTTTTTGCGTGGAATCAGCTCAGCTAATGAAAAAACAGAGAAGATTGCCGTAATCTCTTGAATCTAAGGATTAATATAGAGAACTGATTCTATCACGATGAAGAAGAAAGAAAGGTATGAAAAAGATGACCAGGTGCATTATGAATTTTTTTGCAATATAGTTCTTTAAAATATGTGGGGGAGGGAGAGGTGACAGTATTTTAACAATACCATTATTTTACATCATCCTTCTCCTCATTACTTATGGACAGGCTGATGCTGAGATTTAGCACAGGAAACAGTTTGAAGAATCCATATATTCTTGGCTACAGTTCATGCCCTCAGACTGTGCCAGAATGCCAACTGAATGTTAAATATCTAACCTAGCTATGCATTTTTATTGCAGACTTTACCATTATGTTGAAAGAACACTAAGCACTAATGGCAATTCTTTTTCTTTTTTAACACAAATACAAGGCAGTATCCAGAAACTGTACTGAAACCGTAGGTGTAGTCAAAACCAACATACACTGCAAAAACCTATGATTTCCTCCCAGAGACAATGTGTCATTCATTGTAAATGGCATGAAATTAGATGTGACCTCACTCATGAATAACGTTTGCTGGACTGGGTGCTCTTCATTTAGAAGACTTAGGCAGGTCTGCAATTTATCCTAGTGCTGCCCATCTGTATGCCTCAGCTATGCCACTTGAAATGTGTTTGTCACTGAAGGCAAAGTGAGTGATGGCTCTTCTGCCAATGCTCCACAGACTTGGTTGTAGAGGTGGAAGTGACATCAGCCTGTCAGTCCTCCCACACCAATCTGGTGGCCCAGCACCCCACCAGTGAGGTTTCTTTGGATCCAGGCCTTTGTCTAGGGTCTCTGCACAGCAGTGCCCCGGGATATCTTGAGGCACTAACTTGGTCAGAGATTTCTGACCAAGCACTGCTTTGAGTAAAAGTTCCTTTAGAAACTATGAAGATTATTACATGAAATTAAATAGAGGCGCCCTCTCCTCTTTCCTTCCACCGCTTGTCTCATTCAGTTAAGCACTGACACCTTCAAGGGAGGGATTCTTCCAGTGTTTGCACAGATACAGCACAGGGCACCTTCAGTTTCAGTGGCAGCTGCTAAGCACCACTGCAATACACAAAAATTAATATGAATTAATTGTATATAGCAAAGAAATCAGCTGACTGGCAAGTCCTATGTACCCACTTCTGAAAAGATTATTAGCACTTTATTATTCTCTTTGCTTTTTAAATACATACATAACTGTATATGCATATATCTTCTCTAAGGAAAAATTTCAGTGATTGACCACTTTAAGAATAAGGTATATAAGGCTGAGATCTGGAAAAAATGAGAAGGATGTTCCTAAACCATGAAATTTTCAGGATTTTGAAATGGTGCTTTAAATTTTTAAAATTATTTCTGGAACAAACATACCAGGCTTTCATAATTGCACAAGTCTTTGATTCATTATGCTTTTCTATTGAAAACAAACAAAAAAATAAACCCTCAGTGTAAGGGGAAGAACTAGAGATCAGCTGCTAAGTAAGCAAATTTAAAAAAAAAGAGACAACCCTGCAAAAGATTCCACCAAACCTAGTCCTCTCCTTCCTGCCTTCCTAAAGCATAAAGCTTAAAGGATTCTTTCATTAGTATTGCCTTTCTTGCAATATTCTGCTTTGGGTTTGCCTGCTACTAATTTAAACCATGCTTATCTCAGTAGTCAAGACCAGTTCTGAGCAGTGATGTTTCCTCACTGGCAGAAGGTCTTTCTCCACTAGACAGGGATGAAACCATGCCGGGAGGAAGCAGTCACAGCTCTGCAGCAGGTCACTAATGGTCCTAAAGTGGGATAATAAAAAAAATATTTGTTTCTAATCCAAATAATGTTTCTGGGTTTTGCTTACTCATTCTATCACTGAAACGCCTGAAAAGGATGGATGGTCTGTTATGCACCAAAAGCAAACAGTATCACATTTATCAGGGAAATTAAGTTCTCATCTCATGTCTTTACCCCTAGGTGTCCAAACACCATCCTAGTTTCCAGATGCTAAAGAGCAAACAAGGTGACTTGAGCTCCAGATACCTAGTTGTTTATTTCTGGAACATGCTATGTATTTTGTCATCGTTTCCTCTGCCAAAACTCACACCATGGATACACCGTGAGAGGAAGAAGTACCTCGGCTGCCTAAAGAACCAGCACCTAGCTCTCACCACCGGCTAAAGTTAGCTGAAATGTATCCCACTCTTACTCACTGCTACTTTCTGGGTAGCTCAAAGATACCTGTTACAAGCTGCTCATGCTGTGCCAGCAGTCTTGCTTCAATCAATGCAACACCTCACACAGCAAGACATGACCCAGCTACAGGCAGAACTGATTTTCCTGTTCTTGAAATCAATGCATTCTGCCGTTGATTTTCCTTAGGACCAAAATATTTCGTTATCTTCAGGATAATGATATAAGTGTGGCCTTGATGGTTAAAAACAAAGGTCGGTGCAGCCCAACAGATTAACAAAAAAAAAAAAGTACGGAGACCCCCAAAAAAAAAAAAAAAAAAAAAAAAAAAAAAAAAAAAAAAAAGAGAGCAGAAGCAAGCCTGGGATAGAGTGATTATTCCCATTCCCTTCCAGTACCTAGAAAGTATGTTATTACCTGAGCAGCTTGTAGGTCTGTCTGCATCACTCAATGCAAACTATTTTTGACCTAATGCCTACACATTTATTTAATTGTTGTTTTAATTTAATTTCATTTGAGTTTTCAAAATTTCCTGTGGCAATGAGTTATGCAGTGTCATCTCTTGAAAACATATGGTGCTTCTTCTTGTAAACCAAGTGTCTAATAAATTGTTCCCTCCCTCCTGGCATTTAAGATGTGAGCACTGCATTTGTTTGCACGGTAAAAAAAAAAAAAAAAATGTTTTTTTATCATGTTATCTATTTCTTTCCTAATAATTTCTCATACCCCATTTGTCTTTTTGACCACTGCTAGCTTTGAGGTGATTGCTTCTGAAGAATTATGTGTAATGATTCCCAAATCTGTTTTCTGAGTGGTAATAGCTCATTTAGAGTCCATCACTGTGAATGTATAGTTAAGGTTGTTTTCCTCCATGTGCATTACTTTGCATTTATTGACACTAAATTTCATCTGCCATTTTATTACCCAATCACTCAGTTTCTTGAACTCCTTTTTTTAAGCCTTCACAAGAAGTTTTATCTTTGACTGTGGTAAATAATGGTATGTCAACAGCATATTCACCTCTTTTTCAAGGAGAGTATTTAGAGGCATGCTGTGCCTGTGGGACCAATAATCTTCCTCCCCTGTGAAGCTGCCCCTACCTTCTAATGTCTACAAACGGAGTCTCTAAACTGCCCAATATCTCAGGAGTACCTAGGCCATGAGACTTTCCCCTGCTCCTTTGCAGAAACTCATGCCCACCCATAACTTCTTTCTATACTAAAACTCCCTTTCCCAAAGCCAGGCCCCCTAGTCCCAGCCCTTCGCGGGGAGGTGACGCCCATGGGTACAGTTCTTTTCCCACTGTATCTCCTCAGAGAAGCTCGTCCAGCCCTCCCGCTTGGCGCCCGCCGCGCTCCCGGAGCTCCGGTGCGGCTCGGCCCGGTGCGGCTCGGCCCGGTGCGGCCCCGCGGGGAAACCTCCGGTGCGGCCGTGCCCAGGGCTCCATCTGGCGGCGATCGGCCCGCACGGTCCCAGATCCCTGCTAAGACCATCAGGCATTCCCTGCTGCACTCGCTGCCGTAGTCCTTCCCAAGCCATGGCACTGTCACAGCCCTCCAGAAATTATGTAAGTCCTAGCAACAGTGGGAGATGAATGTTTTTACAGGGGAAAAAGCCCCAAAATCCTGTTCACTATTCTGTTCACATCTTCTAGGGGAGGTGTCTGAAGAAAAATCAACTGAAGGCTTTGAAAAGTTATAGCTGATGAACAGGGAGCCCAGGACCCTGCCAGGATAGCACATTTCAGCTGGGAACTTACCTACTGTAACTCAGAGCTCAGTGCTTTTGTTAGCATGCTGCTAACTCATGGAAGACCAGCTATGTCTGTAGAGTGCAGGGTCAGAAGCACTGAGAAAAAAATTTGCTTTCTAGTTTATTCTTCACTTGCTCAGAGAGAGGGCATTGAGAACGGGGAGTTCATCTCCCTTACTCTGGGCAGCACTGCATGTCAAAAGTGCTGTAAAAAATAACTATGTTCTCAGGCTCACACCACAGGACTAAGTCATTTGTTTGGCAGTCTGTGTTAAAAGGAAGTTACACAGCAGAAGCAGCATTATGATACAGCAAAGCTCAGCACAATTCTACCTGGAGAAACTAGCATGTTTGAAACTACTCTGTACATCTCTGTACTTCTCTGAACTGCATGGTGTTAACATGCCCTATGCACCTAGAAAAAAGTTCAGATACAAATATTTAAAATACAGCCATGGTTTAGCCTGTCTCAGTTCAGCCCAATTCCACAAAGGGCAGTGTGAAGACATAACAAGATTTTTGTAGCTCTTTTTTTTTCATAAGATCACTGCATTAATTGGACATTTCTCATCTTACACGGAGAAGTGTTTCCTTGTTCTATGCTTTTCCAGCATCTAGCACAAGGAGGTTCTTAGGTATTAAAAGAGTGAGCTGCAAACTCAGTCTAGTGCCTTGAGAAGCCCAGCTAGAAGCTACATTTTGGAGCATTGAACAAGCTCAGAACACAAAATCAATGAATAATATTACAACAGTATCCACAATGAAAAAATCCATCACATTGAAGCATGTTTCCAAGCAAACAACTTCCCCTTTTGCTCATGTTTGCAGACTATTGGTCTAAATGACACATACTTAGACTGCATGGAAAATACCCACTGCAAGGTGGAATGCAGTCATGATGTGTAGGAGGGACTGGGAAGACACAGAGCCATTCCCTTTTCCTTTGACCTAGCACGTGTACTATCTGGCCTAAGGGAAACTTCAGGTGCCAAATGAGGCATTAAATCAACCTCAGCTGGAAAGCTTTGTTAACAGTTGCAATTCTAAAGTCGAAAAGCAAGACCCTCACCTGATCTATATTCCAGGCCAGCCAACACCTGAATCATGTACATTGCACAATTTATAAATGTAAATTCTTTTTGCCTGTGTTCCTCCAAATGCTGCCACTGCACTTCAGTAGTGTGATCCAAAACCTAGTGATTTTTTTCAGCTGTGAACTAAGTCTGTATGAGGAATGCAGAAGGCCATTAGTCTTATTTCCTCCAAGTGTAAAGGTCTTTAGTGCCCTTGAAATCTAGTACTTGAGCTGCGTGTAGTCTATGGATACTCAGCCATCATCCCAGGCAGGGAACCTGACTGCATGGACCATAAAAAGTACACAGATAATTTCTGAGTTGTGTTTTGTCATGCAGAGGGTGGCTAAGCATACCACGGAATCATAGAATGGTTTGGGTTGAAAGGGACCTTAAGTATCAAAGGGACCTTAAAGATTGTCGAATTCCAATCCTTCTGCCATGGGCAAGGACACCTACTAGACCAGGTGGCTCAAATCCCCATCCAGGCTGGCTTGTTACTTAAAATAACTTGTTATCATTCTCTTTTATCTCTCAGAAAGCAAATAAAAATACTCTCAAACTGCATCTATCACAGCTTCCTCAAGACAGACTCAAGCCTGTGCAAATTCTCTTTCTTGGTGTCTTTAAAACACTCTGCCTGTATTTGGTCTGCTAAAATCTCACCAGGAAAACTTGTCAACAATTTCTTGTGGAGACAATAGGGTGAGGAGAAGCTGACCGTTAGCACTAAAAAGCAACCGCAAGTTGGGTAGGACATGAGCCAGGTTAAACAACAAGCTTGTACTTAAGGTTTAAGATGTTGTTTCCTCATCTTTCTCCCTGCTGTAGCTGCAAATAGAAGAGATGTGCAAATTAGTTTAATCTTTGTTATTAAGAAAGGGGGAATCTGTCAGGGTCCACACTCTAAGGACCCCTGCAGTCCCTTTGGATTGAAGTATTCTGGATTTGATTAGCTCAGTTACAGGTGGTGAAAAGTTCTTAGTAAGAAGATTTTTGTGGAAGGCAGAGACTGTTGTTTTTGAGGATGAAGGTAATAAAAGATTTTGCTGCAGCTCTTGATTTTCTCTATGTCTGTTACCCATTGGCTGGATGTTAACTGTGCAGTCACCCGTGGATGCTCTGCACAAACCACTATGTTATTTTCACATCCAAGGAGAAAATCAGCATGGTGCTGCAGGGTCCCAAGTGGGACTTTGGTTCCGCTGGACATCAGTTTCAACATGTCTGCACTGACAAGGTCCTTCACCACATCCTTTTTTCTACTGTCTCCTCCCTGCACGTTGTCCACACTGTTTCAAATGCATTCAGTCCCAGCTGTCTTACTCCTTTTTGTGAATTGTGTTATGCCTTCTGTATCACAATTATCCTGCATTACCGAGAGAAAAAATCCTTGGCTATGTATGACTGTTTATGTGTGTGTAATTATTTTACTGCTGCGTAGCTGTGTTGTATTAAGGTGGTGCCAACTGAATATTCAGTGATTTAACTTGTTATGCCTGAGGTGGATTTTTGTTGAAATGTGATATTTCTATTATGAGCTGTAAGCCCCAAGTCCAAAATGTGCATCTTCAGAACTCGTCTCAGAATATCCTCATAAAATTAATGTCAGATTTATTTGGTAGTTATAACACTTCTGTAATATTGAAAAAACACAGACATGCTGCAAATTTGATCCAACCAGCATTTCAATCAAAAGAACCTTTAATTTAACTTTTATGAAAGTCAAAGTGGGTGCATAACTTTTTTTAAATATTTAAGTGAAACTGGAGGTCTTAATGTATAAGCAGGAGGATGCTTGAATGCAGCATTCAAATTGCTTGGCACTAGACCTTGGATTTGGTAGCATAACTTCTAAATAACCACTGCCACAACATGAAATGAGATCTAGAGATACTTCCCATGTCACTATTGTTAGTCGAGTGAAATTGCATGTGTTCTTAACTGAGCACTGAACTGAATGTGACAGATTTAGAGATGTAAAAATAAAGTGACTTTGCTCTCCATTTTCTTAATGGTTCAT
This sequence comes from Bombycilla garrulus, assembly GCA_013400315.1. NCBI lineage: Eukaryota > Metazoa > Chordata > Aves > Passeriformes > Bombycillidae > Bombycilla > Bombycilla garrulus. The sequence continues at coordinate 523,399 of VXBU01003598.1, forward strand.
CAAAGAAGTAACAGAAACTTATTCTTTAAAATAGAAAGTGATAGGTGATAACAAGCTGACTTTTAGCCTCGTCTCATGCCTACCATTAGTGTACTATCATGTAAAAAAACAAATAGATAGTATTTACCAAAAAAAATGCTACCAAACCTGGCAGTGACTGCCTTGTGTCTCCAGTACAGGGATGGTAATTAGTATGTCGTCTGCAGGGAAGATCCAGTGGATAGAGCACAAGGCTGTACCTGCCTTTGCAGATTCAGAGGAACAAATCTACATGATGCCCAAGACAGATTAATGCACAAGAGTGTGCCTGGGGCTCCAGCTCTACTTTGATGTCAACAACATTTGTGTCTTCCTTATTAAGAAATGCTTTTAGCCCTCCTGGCCATGAAGGAAAGCTGGAAATGACAACCTGTGTGTCATGGATAGAGCAACATCTGCTTGAACCTGCTGTCAGTGTCCAGCAGAGAGAAGGGCTGTACCCAAAGCTAAAAGGAAATCACAGGGACTTTTTTTTCCCTAAATAAATAAATAAGATAGAGAAGATTTTTCATTTTTTAAAATTCCACTTTTATGGATTCCATAACATGAGCACTGACAATCTGAAAATATCTTCATTTTTCAAAGCTTTCTCCCATAATAAGGCAACTAAATAGAATATTTCAGAGAATTGGTTTTATTTTTGGCAACCTAAACTGCTAATAAGCTTCAGTGTTCAGCCAGAAAGGAAATGAACTGTCCTGTTACATTACCACTATTGTTGGTAGGAGTGGGGGGAGAGAGACAGACCCTGCACAAGCCGCCCCAAACAAACCTCACCGATCTGTGACCAGATTTCCCTTTGGCTATGCAGGGGGCTCCTCAGTGCCTTGCTTTAGCCATGCAGAGCTCAGTTCCCCTGCACTGTGGGGGTAAAACTTCATTTTCTTCTCAGAATAGGCTGTGGAAATACTTACTGGATCATAAAATAATACTACTCTTGTAGTCCTTTTCAGTGTCTCACCAGTGACTGACTGACAGCTCATTGCCAGTGGAGTCTGAAGGAGTCAGAACAAACCACAAGGAGGGGTGATCTATCAAGCAGCTCTTCTCTTTTGCTTTCGGGCTGAGAAAATGCCCTTTCATCCTCCTCAGAAACTGTCTGAACCAGACAATCCTCACCTGCTTCCTCCTCTTCCTCCCCTTTCTCCATCTGTGACTGTGCCATAGAGTGTGTCACAGCCACAGTGGTTTTAGCACCTACTGGGACTTGCAGAGGATACAGACAGTGGACCAAAACGAGCATGGGGAAGGGAGCTGGGGGCCACAGTTGAGGAAGAAAGAGTTCATGCAAATTAATCATTTTTCAAGTAATTCATCAGTCCTGCCTGTGAGACAGATCATCCCACCTTTTGTAGAGTCTGGGCATCTATAAAAGCTTTTAGTATGTCCTAATGCATCTGTCCCTTAATGTATGAGCAGAAGCAATCTCAAGTCTGGCATTGCCTTAGCTTTCCAGTACTTGACTCTGCAGCCTCCACTAATAATGTTCTTTAGGCGGACTTTCCGGTATGTGATTTTATGGATAAAAAGCAGACAGTGCACTTGAAGAGTGGCCAGGTTGGCACAAAATGCTGCTTTCCTATAACACACTACAGAACATTGCTACAAAAATGTTTCTTTCCTATAACAAACTGCAAGGGGAAAAAGAAAGAAGTCCAACTATAATAGCCCAAACAATTTTCATAGCCTGTGCCAATGGCACATCAGGAAATACAGAAATATGTTTGAAATGTCTGTGGTCATAAAAACATGAGATGGCTTCTGGCAGGAAATTTATATGAAGTGCATGAAAGTGGCTGTGTTAGATGCCACCCAGAGGAACCAAACTAGGGCTATTCTGCCTCAAAGGGCATAGACAGCTTTAGCAGCTGGATCTAAACTTTGGCTCAAGTGTGTGCAGTTCATGGGCAAGACCACAGAAGGATTTGCAGTTAGCTGCAGGTCAGAAGTGCACATTTCTCTGAAGTCTGAGTTCTGGATGAACTCTACATGAGTATACATACCATGATTCAGAGCAACTTCAGGAGAAAAACCATGCAAACCATGCATTTGTCCTATAATTGGACAGTTTACTTTGGTATGCAACTTCATTTCCCAGCAGACCCCCATGGGCCCATCCAAACCCTAACAGTGACTTGCTGCTCTCCTCCAAAGATCCTTGAGTCACAAGAGCCTCTTTATACCCCTGCTTCTGCCACTTCAGCACTTGGCCTTTCCCTGCAAGGATGCAGCAAGGAAGCTCTTAATGGGTCCCCATGGTACCTCACAGGAAGTCCAGGAGTCAGGAAGAACATCGAGCACATAATTCATGATCTGCCTCAGGAAAAAGGGGGCAAACAACAACAGCAGCAACAAAAACAAAAAAGCTTTTCCCTCCAGAGCAGAGTAACAGGAGTTCCCACAGGAGCCCATTAAAAAAAATGCTGAGAGCCTAAGAATACTGTGCACTTCATCATTTTCTCAGGATCCCTATGGATAAGACAGGAAAAGTTGCAATGCTCTCTAAGTGGAGGGAAGGAACCTGGGAGGTGTGAGGGCTCTGCCAGGCAAGAGGGACTTGTACCTCCTTGGCAAGTGGAAGAATGTCTCCTTTGTGTGCCTGCAGGTGATATTTTTCCTTCTCTAGTCTGTACATGGATATCTCGTGGTCTCCCAAGATTTTGCAGGGCCTCAATGGACTGTTTGCTTGTTTTGCCATTTTGCCATCTGGCCAGCCTAACACGACTGTCCCTGGCAGAGGCTGAAATTTTTTCTAAATTTGGAAGTGACATTTTCCTCAGGTTTTATAATTAGAACTAATGAATTGCTACAGTGCAATCTGTTTTACTTTCTCTTCATGGAGTTTGACCTGAATTTTAGCACCGATGAAGATGATCTGTTGACAGGATAGGCTGCAAGGATAATATCTCTGGTCTATTCTGCAGATGTATCTTGATTCTGCCCAGAATCTTCTCCTGCTATCGAGACCTTTTTATCTATTTTTCTCACTCCTCTGTCAGCAAAAAGTTTATTCTCCTCTTGGGTATATATTTGTTAGGCTCTGAGGACATATCTTCATGCTCTCCTGCCATTCAGGACTTGTCAAGAAATGAATACAAACCATCCTAGCTCACCCTGAAAAAATACTTATGGTCTTGTCAGGCAAGAGGATTCAGGCTCAGTTCACTCCCTTCTCTTTATGGGATAAGTACGGCTTGGGGTATTTGACAGACAAAATCATGAGTTATTTTAATTTTCCCCACTATAAACTTCTTAAAAATTGCATGTATGGGTGCTGCAAAGACTGAACTTTAAAGAAGACAGCAAAACTCTCAGCTTCTCTTGTGCTTTCTAAATAAGTCACTTGAAAAACAGGCTATAGCAACCAGCCTTTAACTGATTTTAATTTACTGGCTTTCCTTAGAGATATAGGATGCTCTACAGTTTCCTGAGGAGGGGAAGTGGAGAGGAAGGTGCTGATCTCTTCACCCTGGTATCCAGTGCTATGCTGTGCAGGAATAATTCCAAGCTGAGCCTGGGAAGGTTTAGACTAGACATTAGGAAGCATTTATTCACTGAGAGGGCTGCCAAACACTGGAACAGTCTTCCTAGAGAAGTGGTTGATGCTCCAGTGTTTAGAAGGCATTTGGATAATTTCCTAAATAAGATGCTTTAATTTGGTCAGTCCTGCACTGGTCAGGCAGTTGGTCTGGATGATCACTGTATGTCCCTTACAACCAAAACAGTCTATTCTGTTCTCTTCTATTCTATTCCTATATTTTTTTCCCACCCAGAAAAGCGGCAGAAGCCCTTTTTTGCAAAAAATCAAGGTCATTCTTGGGTTATAAAGAACAGGCTTTACTGTATGAAGTAACTGCAGGAGAATCCTTGCATGCAAATCAGATGGGTAAGACTTTTCATTCTGTGACATCTTTTCATCATGTGAAACGTCTCAACTTAAAGTGGAAGGTGAGGATTCACTTCCCTACCTGGGCTGTCGCAGCCCTGGTGTGCTTATCCCACAGGACATGCTGACCTCCCTTGCCTGGCTTTGAGAGGCAGAAATAGTTCAAGCAGTGAGCCCCTAATACTGACTCTGTCAGCCTGAACATTGAATTAATTAGTGGTAAATAAAGCTCTGTTTCACAACACTGTTTACAAAGCCCATGAGGTGAAAGGTGGTTAAAATCTATGTAGGGCATCAGAGCCAATTGGGAACTTTATGACATGGTAATGCTTCTTCCTTGTGGAAATCACAGCAATTTCAGAGAAAGGTAAAGTTGGCAAATCCATATACACTGAAATCTGTGACCATCCCAGACAGATAAAAACCCTCTTACACATGCAGTATGGGATTTCTTTATTCCCACATAAATTATCTATGCAGTAACTGTTTTCCAGGATACCTCACAGACCAGACTGCTGAGCTTGAGAAAAAATAGCTACAGAAAAAAAGTGGGCTTAACAACATAATATGATAGTTAACTATGCATCCTGTTAATCAGGACAGACAGCAGCCTTAGGAAAAGCATACGTACTACAACTTTCCCTAAATTTTTTTTTTTTTGCATTTATGAGCAGGAAACTGGGTCAGCTGCAAAAACAAGCATTTGCTCTGCACACACAGAGCTCTACACTACCAGGCTGGGGTTGTTTGGATTCACTGTTCATTAAAATAAAAGAAAATTTAAAAATTCTTCATGTTCTTGAAACATGCTTTTGCAATAGTCTTTAAAAGGTCGTTTTACCATGTTCAAGATTACTGCTTAATTTAAAAATGAATTGATTACAGTGGAAAAGTAATTGAAAGTTCAACAGCAAGACAAAACATTTTATTATGATCAAAATAAAATGTTTTTATTGAGCTGAGACTAACGGGCTGGAAAAAAAAAAACAAACCACAAAACAAAAACTACCTTCTCTTTTGAGTCTATCAGAGTTTGACGTTTTGTTCTGGTTTGGTGTGGGATTTCTTAAAATCTCAAAATCCTCCCAGCGTGAGGAGGCTGCTTCCCATGAAACTGTACCCAGGCTGTGAATTACTTCTAGACCAGGCTTCTCAGGAATGAGACAACAGATGCCAGCTCCACCCCATTACTGTAATATGAATATTTCCCTCCTAGCCAACACACTGATGTCAGCTAAACTTTCGTGACTTCTGCCTAAGTATTCACTTGGTCTGTCTGTGCTTTTTTTTTCATATAAACACACTTTTAAAAGCGCATATGGTTAAAAAAGCACATGTGGTTAAGAACACAGAACAAAATGTAACTCACTCTCACACTCCCAATCTGTGTATTGAATGGTCAGTTTGGGAGCGGGGGATGTATGTACTGTACCCCAGGCATGTAAATTTTAAATAATTAATCTAAACTACTTCTTGAGGCTTTTTTCTCTTGAAAATATATAGAGAGAAGTGCATCCTGAGGGGTGTTAGGTACATTTCTCTCAGGCGTTTGCCTGAGGATACATAGAAATGGCAGCCATTTGGCAGTGCCAGTCTCCTCCTCATTGGCAAATGAGACAATTTGCCATGGCACTGTCTCAATGAGGACCTTCTGCTGGCATCCCCTTAATGGATTATGCAGAGAAAGCCTAATCCTTTAACTGCAAGCACCACTGCAGGACAACAGCAGCTCAGCACAGCACCAGTGATTCCTAGTAGCATTCAGTGCCTTCTCCTCTTCATCACCTGGATGATGAAGAACCATTCCAGGACACAGGAAGTTTGTTTCCATGCATCACCACAGACATATTCACTACCAAACTAAAACCAATTTGAAATAATGAGCTACAGGTCATGGACTTTCTGTTTTACTCTGTTATTGATTCCTTGGGCTTTTCCCCCCTTTTTTTCCCCTGGAGAATTTGTTTAATTTCTGTACATATGCATTCTGCAGCCTTCTTCAGTAGGTAGGGAGAGAATTTTTCTCCCCCATGTTTGCGAGGATGGACCTCATTAAGCATATTCCTTCTTTATTTTTAGCTTTCCATCAGGCAAACAGCAAAAAAATCAAAGCTTGTTTATAGCCACGCTGGACAGTTCTCCATAGCAATTGCTGCTCCATGGCCTGAATTGTTATGAAAAGGACAGGCTTTGATCTCTCCAGCCCTTCCCCCATATAACAGCTTCTGCTCCATTCAAATCAAATTGCTCCCTATCATGGATTAACTAAAGATTTTTGATAGAAAAATCTCTACAAAGGGCTCAGGGGGGCTGGCAGTGGAGTAGTAGCATTATGCAATATAAGAATGAATTAAACAGAGGGTTTAATTGTTGTTGTTAAAAAAACACCTCTAAATTATGTAATCAGTGACCTGGGCTCAAACTGTTTGTGTCCTTCTTCTCACAATCCTTCTGCTGTTATGGGTTTTGGCTTGGGAAAAATATTTTTCTGAGTCTATTTCACCTTGATGGTTTATGATGCCATTTTAAATGTTAATTGATAATAACTGTACCATTAAAAAACATAAATGTTGTCTCTTTTATTAATATTTCTAATTTATGAGTATTTTGAGAAATCTACAGAGACAACGTGGCTAATAAATCTGAGGTGAAAGAGACTCCAGAAGCAGGCTGTGCGAGCTTTACACTAGATCACTGCCAGCTGTTGAACTTTGAGGAGATCAGAGCAGCTCAGATGTCACTGGGGAGACTGGTAGAGTCTAGTAAGGCATAAAGGATGGAAGACAACCTGCAAGGACATGAGGCTCCAGAGGTGATATGGGCAATTCGCAGCTGCAGGTGCACTGGTGTGTCTCTGGCTGCCTGAGCTCGCTGACTGGCTCTGAACAGCTGACTGAGCACAGGCCCTCAAGATGAGCTGCTGTGAGCTGCAGCATCCCTGCTGTGCATAAACACTGGACAGCTCTGACTCTGAGTCACATTTGTGAGTGGAGTTTAAAGGAGATGCTTCAGAGGCATTGGGTGGAATGTCATCGCATTCCTGCCTTTATCCAGTGGCAGAGACCAGCGGAACAGGAACAGTCCTGTTTAGTGACTGATAGGGTAAACACAATTCTTCTTCCTCCTTGAGATAGCAGTATAGGACAAAAAAAATCCCAAGGTACAGATCCCAAGTAGATTTTAAGTCTATGCATCCAGGATTTTTCACTTTCCGAAATTCTTTAATTTATAAACTTCAGGGGTTGTGTGGACCTCTAGATTTGCCTGGCACGGAGAGGATGAGTTGAGAAAATCAACACGGCATGATTTTGTTCTAGACAGCCGCCTTCTGCTGTAAAGGGGTTCCTTCAGAGCCCAGCAATCCCAGAGGAAGATGTGTTTCCTGCCTCAAGGAATTTATAGACTAAATTAAATGGGTAGCACAATAATTGTAACAAATCATAATCATCTGCATTTCCAGGTCAAGCAGAAATACAAAAATATCCCCAAACTACCCTGCAAAAGACAGCACATTAGAACTTGGCAGAAAAATAACTTCTTCATTCTCCAGTAATTTAAAAGTAAATAACTTCTTGTTTTGAACTTAAATAATTTGTTACATTTCAGCAACTCAATCATTTGAGAAAGGGGGTCAACTGAACTATTTTAATTTGCAAAATGTTAATTTGCATTTCAAGGGTCTATTTTTTGCCACTCATCTTTATTTTAACATTATACAAAGAAAAGAAATTCTGAGCAAGTAGTCATTCTAAATACAATATTATTTTTTTAATAATGAAATTGTATTTATCATTAGTTTTCTATTTCTATATTAAAAATAGTAAAATGCTCAAGTCCCTTCATACTACTTAAACATTTTGAAATCTGTCTTGGGTTGAAAGACAGGTGTCTGCTAGGGAAGGCAAGAGCCTCCATTGGAACCCCGTCCCTCCAAAATATTATAACTTTGAAATTAAGAGGCTCTTGGGCAAAGATATGGGGATAGGAATAACAGTTATTTACTAGTATGTATAACAAGGCAAATAAACAACAATAATCAGGGACCTCGTGACAGAGACAGGAAAAGATGGAGGAGAGGCTTTGCTCCACAAACCCCCTGTGTGCAGTCGATCCCGGTGCCCCGGCAGGACTGTAAGGAACACGGAGCTGGAAGGGCAGGAATGAGCAGAAATCCTGGGGCAGTGGATGGACGAGATGTGTCAGCAGCTCCGCGGCGGTGGCTGCACTGCAGGACGGCCCGGCAGGGCAGGGGGAGCGGAGGGACCACGGGAGAAGAAGCAGCAGCAGAAGCTCTGTCTGGGTTATGGCGAATTCCTTTCCCCAAGCCACAGCAGCTCCGAGTGTGTTCTCCTCTGAAGCCGCAGAGTGAGATGAGCCAGCAGCTGCCCCTGCCCTCCCTTTACCTGCCCCCTTCCCCCTGGGCGCAGCCGAACTCTTTGTCTCCTCTTTGTCTCCTCTTTGTCTCCTCAAGCACCCACAAGTACCAGCAGTCAGCTTTACTTGCAACTAATGGGGAAAAATCTATAGGTAAGAAGGAACAAAAGGAAGGACACCTAACCCCCAACAATATCAAACTTGCCTTTTTTTCTAAAGAAACTTTTGTACACAAAACATGGGATTTATGCATCATTACACTGCTGCTTTCTAATCCCCTTTCAAGAGTTGTCACTTATTTATCCTATTTCCTACTTTCGTGCTTGTTTTGTTTTCCTATACAAAAGAACAAAAATATATTTCTCAGTTGGCATTGCCTTCAATTTTAATAAAAAAGTACAATACAATCAGATAGAACAAAAATAAAGCCTTCACAAGGACACTTTCAAGTTGTAAATTTGCATGTGAGTGTCTGATTTAAGCACACAGAAAATCAACTTGTCAATGCCAGCAGCAGGGAGGTTTAAAGTTGCAGACTGAGACAGACTAGTTATACAAACATGCACAATTTGATTTTGTGACATGGGACTACAGAATCGCCTCAGCAGGTCTCAGCAGCACAGAGCGAGCTGATGGCAGTGGAGACAGGCAGTGCAGACACTCTGAGTATGGGTTAATGCTGAATTCACTCGTGACCATAGAATAAAATTATTTTTTCCATGGAAACATGGAGGCTGCCTGTCTCAACTCTTGTCACTTCAGAAATTTTTTAACGTGAATGCACATGGATTTCTGCCAGAAGGCAACATTTCTCCCTTTCAAAACTGTGTGTGTTTAACTCAGCAAAAATGGAGCTGGGGCAAAGAAGAGGGATAGGAAGTATATTTTTTGCCCTGAGAGTTCCTAGGCTAATTTACCCAGCTATTTTACCCAAAGATATGGGTCCTCTCACGAGGAGTACTGGGACCTATCAGACTTCCCTGTGAAATCCTCCTCTTCCTCCTCCTCCTGACCCTGCAGCACGATATGAGCTCCTTGAACACCCAGGTTTTAATAACAAATCAAAGGTAAAGTTTTCCATTGCAAAGGAAAATGAAGCAGACAAACATAGGCTTCATTCCTGCACCTATATAGATCCTTCAGAAAACTGGACAGCAGGGGAGGCTTAAAAAACAGATGTCCCTAGATCTGTTTTTCCTGTGCCTGAAAATTACAGGTAAAAGGTAGCACAGTAAACATCAGAAAGTTCAGACACTGTAATATACACTAAATTAATACAGTGAAGGCTGGGTCAAGGACTCCCAGCTTGAAGCATCTGGGAAGTAAGATTTTAACCCATTGTTCTATAGGAAGCCAGAAAGCAGGAAGAGTGGCTCCCTCAGGCAAACAGAGTAGGGAAAGTAGGGTGTCTCTAAAAGAATGTACTAGGTTCCTCCTTCTGCTTTTTCATGGGTTTTGAATCAAAAAGCACAAGGAAAAAAGGGAAACCCTGTTATTAAATAGGCAGTTTTAATCCAGGTTGTGGATTCAGAGCACCTTTCTTTCCCTTCTCTCTGCATACAGACAGCACACTTACCTGTTCTCAGCCCATAAATTACCCACTCTCTCATTCTGCCTATGCAAAGGGGACACATCCCTCTTGTGTGCGCAACTGGGATTACAGACTCCGGCAGCAAAGCTGGAGAGGACAAAGCTTGGCTAGAGAGGCATTTCCCCAGTGCAGGGATTGAAATGGGAAGATGTTCCTTGCTTAATGGAGAGGGCCACAAGAACTTCTGCCCCCACACAACAGCTGCCACCTCATCACACAAACAGGAAGGCACAAGATCCTCCTTTATAAAAACGGCAGAGGGATCCAAAGGGAACAAAGGAAAACACTTCCCACTCTACCCCACATGTGTCATCAGTGTGAAAGACGCTCACTGGTCTATCTTGTCGCCTAGGGAGAAGTTTAATATTTAATATTTTATTAATCAAAGATAATTAAATATTCTTCATCACGACTGGCTGCATAATTTTGAACCTCTTCCATTGTTCTTCTCCTCATCACCCCCACCGTTTTTCCAGTATCTGGAATCTGGAAAAAGCTGAAAGCCTTTCATCTTATCAGGTGTGGTTTATTGCCCCCTGGTTACACAGTAATTTTGGTCTCCATTCCATGAAAAGGTCATATGATGGGATATCAGCTCAAGAATTGTCAGTTCGCTGGACAAATAAGGCAGGGACTGCCAATACAATTATAAGAGCCTGATAAGGAAGGCACAGAGAAGAACCAGCAGGAGAGGGAGAAATGACCATAGCAATTTAAAAGGTGAGGGGCAATCCCAGAAGGCAAGAAATGCCCCTGGGGATAGGGAGAGGGAAGGAACAGGAGTGTATCTAAGCACATTCTTCCCAAAATAAAAATTAACAAGAAGATAGAAGTGGCTCAGGAGAGGAATCACAGGTATTTACCTTCATTAAGCAGAAAATCTCCCACTGTGCTGGATTCCTAATTGGGAGGTGTAAGCAACTGGTGGAATGATTATCAAGCTAGCTTGCCTCATAGCTCAGGATGGAAATAATGGTTTTTTTTCTCTAGAAGTATAGGTGGGGGGTAGAGAGCACTAATTCCTATTCCTACAAGTGTCGCAAGGGCCATTTCTTGTGACTTATAAGATGGGATGATGTTGGAAAGCATCTGCTTGGAAAGTTCAAAGGGTTTTCACAATAGAAGAAAAGAGAATCGGAACCAAAGCTGATGGCTAGGAGGGATGGCTGATGGAAAACCTGGGAACTGCTGGTGAGGAAGCTTTTCGTATATGACACCTCCTTGTATCCAAGAGAAGTTTCCAGTCTGTCTCTCTTGCTAGTAAATGAACCGAGCGTCAAGTATTTGTCCTGCCAATTATTTTCTTAACTCCATAATGATACAAATCCAGGGGGCTTTTTGCAAGTTTCAGCCTGAAAGCAGAAAAGGAAGATAACTGCCCCTCAAACAGGACTTACCAACACGAGGCAACTCCTCCCAGGGCATTTTTCTCCTGGGTCTGCAAGGAGCACACCTCCTCCTAGAAAGGCCATGCGATTGCTCAGAGCTCCGTAAACACGAGAGGCAGGGGCAATGCTCAGCAGTGGGTGGGGTTGGTGAGATTTTTAACCCCCACTTCTAACACTGCCTTCTCCAGACTCTGGGAGTGCAGGTGTGGGTCCGGGGTGATCAGCAGCGAGGAGCAGGCTTGTGTGCTGAGTTGCGGGTCGCCTTTTTTCTCCTCCCACGTTGCCGCGGGTCACCCGGGCATGGGTGGGGAGAGACGCGCACCATCCCAGCCGCGTGTTCCTCGGGGCGCTGCGAGACCCAGAGCAGCACGACAGCGCTCTGCGTCCCACGGCCACCTTGGCAGGAATATGACGGACCCCCAGGCGTGTGCTGGAGAGAGGAAGCCCAGCCTGTCCTTTTCCATTGAGGAAATCTTAAAGAAGCCTTCTGCCAGCACTGCCCTGAACAGTGAAACCAGGAACAGGAGTAGCTACGCTGAGAGACCTCCGTACCTAAAAGCAGGCTCACCGGTGGCCTTTAGTAAGTACACTTATAACACTTAATGAAAATACCTTTGCTTTTTGATCCCTAAGCCTGGCAGGTTTCATTATGTAGAATTTTTATTCTTTAACTTTTGTAGGAATTTAGGAATTCCCTTATCAGGTACAAATCATTCATTATATATACGGAAATAATATTTTAAAAACAATTTGCTTTCAGCCTTGCAGTAGATTGGACTCTGGGCTTTTGTACATTGTAAAGCCCCTAATGTCATTGGAGAGGTGAGTATGCAACCTGAAAAGTTATTTCAGGTAGCTCTCTTCAGTGAAGAATGCTTATTGTAAAAAAATACAGCATTTTCCTTTTAAAAAACAATACTCTTGTTATCTGGTAGAGGGGAAAAAGATAAATAGATGCCTGCCATAAGAAGGACAGGTATCCAGACTCAGGAAGTGAGCCTAAGACTGCTGCAATTTAACAAAATTTTTGGAGTTTCACTTATATCAAGAATTACCCTTCTCTGATAAATTTGACCACTCACCCTCAAGCAGGAGAAATGATTTGTAAGGGTAATAGAACCCAATTGCTGGAATAAGAAAAGAGAAAGCATATATGTTTAATAATTTCTTCTTATCATCATGGACACTAGATTCTTATATTAATTAAATAAAAACAACCAGTAGAAAACTTACGTGACTTTGGTCTTAGCAAACCAGCGAGTGCATTAGACTTTTTGACTTCAGTTTTCACCATTTAGTTATCCTGGCCTTGAGTGAACTTCTGTCTCCACAGAAATTGTCTCCTTCTTTCATTAAACAAAGAACAATGTCCAGCATTGTCTGGATTTAGTATTTTTAAAGATTTTTCAATCTGCATTTTCCATGAAAAAGAGATACTTTATGTATACAAGCAGATCCACTTAAACAAAAAGTGACCTGTAGTCTTGACACAAAATTTTCACTCACCTCTCACTCAATTGCTTCCAACAAAGCGTAATATTACACTTTATTTTTTGTAATATAGAAAGATCTTTTCAGGGATCAGGACCTCATTTCCCAGGAGCTGGATGAACCACCCGTTAGTAAGGGAGAGAGTCTTTTTCCAAAAGCCTGTCAGTCCAAGAAACCATTGCCTATTTGCATAGTTTAGTGTCTTTTTATGTCCTAAGTGGATACCGACCTCGACTGGAAGGCAAACAAGACCTAATGGTGAAGGAAACTACTCACTAGTGTAACATTAGTTACTGGAGTTGGACTCAAGTACCCCAACGCTGACTCTTAGTCATGCTTTGACAAGATTTGGAATTATTTTTGTTCATATGTGACACGGGTAACTAGTCTCCTCACTGTGTGGCAGTCAGCCCACCACTCACCTCACAGCATTGGGGCGGAATATACCACTGCTGCCTTTGTGCCAGTAACTGTGGCTTTCCATGGAAACTTGTGTATGCAGAAGAGATAGCATTCTGCTGGTTTTTTCCAAAACCAGAGAATAACTGAGGTTTGGGGGGACCTCTCCAGCTCATCTGGAGGTACAGCTTCCTGCTCAAAGAAAAAGCTGTTTCAAAGATAAAACGAGGTTGCTGAAGTCTTGGGCAAGCATTGCTTGCCTGTTTTGCCACTGGCGCTGTTGGAGGACTGGAGGATTTGGAGGTTTCCTTAAGCTGCTTTTGCCAACTGGAGCTGGAAAAGCGGTCTTGAAAGAAGCAAGAGCTTGGTAGTTTGTAGGGGTGGACGAGGACATGGCTGATGGTGCTGCTGGTGCAGTGGGGCCCATGTGCTGAAGGAGCCCAGGACAAGTGACAGGTTGGGAAGAGGGAGAAATGCTGCCTGTGAGCTCTGCATTGTGGTTTTGTGAGCTGGAAGTCGTTTCCTGAGGGCCCACGGCAGACACTTTGTGCCACTGGATCCAAAGTGAGACAAATAACGCCCCTGAAAATTTAGTCAGTGGTTGTTTACAGAACTGCATTTCAACAACATGAGAGTGTTCTCTGGGAACAGAGACAGGGCCTTTTTATAGTAAGTCTTTTTCACAATCAATATGTTGAAGCCCAGTTTTACTGCGTGTCTTAGCTAAGTGTGTCTTGGCCGCTGCAAGCACAAGGGTCTGACAAATCTGCATGCAGGACGTGGTGGGTTCCTGGGACTGCACTTGGCACTGCTCCACCTGAGTATATAAGCAGTTTTTCACCTTGAAAGCAATGCAGGCAGAACCACCAGGCCTTGCCTTCGGCTTTGCTTCACGCCAGAGAGAGACTGTAGCTGTAGCATGAGAATATAGTGACTCTTCTCTCCCCTGACAGAAAGCAAGACTGGATTCATAAACTTAAGGGAATGTACATTATTAACTAATAAAAACAGTATATACACTTAATTGTTACTGGATGTGGGAAAATAGGAAAGCTGTAGAAATCTTCCAAAATGATATTGTGCTTTATTTTTGCAATTGGTCAAGGAAGTTAAAAAAAAAAAAAAAGAAAGTAAAATTTTTTCACTATTGGTTTCTTACCTATGAATATGGTACCCAAGTTTATTATTATTACTCTTTGATTTCTGTGCAGAACTGTGATTTATTCCGATAAGTTGTATTTATTTCAGCAGTGAAATACCCAATGCTGTACATCTTGGGATAATTGCTATATTTCATCTAAGTTATTCAGCTTCATGCCATATAACACTGTCATTTAAAAATTGTGTAAATAATCAGCCACATCTAGTATGGGTCAGTGCTGGCCAAGGTCAGGGGACTGAATGAGGTAGGGAACTTGCTGGAAATTCCAGGATGGGATGCAAATCCAGCTGCTTTTTCATAACAGTTCAGCAGCAGCAAAGAAGGATATACCACAGGTCAGGGCTTAGTTATATCTTACTATGAATTTTAAGAACAGTCCCCACAATCCCATATGGTATTTATCTGAGCAAAGCCATGATTCATATGAGACACAGGGAGATCCATATGGCACCACTTAGGCTACTATAAGGCAAATACTGAGGCCAGAAATTACCATCTGATGTAGACAGTCTCAGTACCAAGATCACACTTATTCTGGAGTCTAAATCTAGCCATTATGAGCTGAGGAGATGGGTAGGACCAGAGGAGCAGAAGATGCAGAATGTCAAAAATTGTTGGACTTGGTGGTCTAATGTTTGGATTCAGTGATTCTTAAAGTCTTTTCCAACCTATGATTCTAAATGAGGGATGAAAACCAGAATTCCCAAGGAAACCCATGGGTGCTGGGCCAGATGACTTCTAGAAGTTGCTTCTAAAAATTATTCTGAGTTTCTGACAAAAAGGATGTTGTGATGTACAGTGCAAGCCTCTCACAAAAACCTGGGGCTTGATCATTTATGGAAGGTCTCTGGGCCTGACTCCTAAGTTTATATGTTTTTAGGAGTGTAATTCCAGTGGGACTTGGAATAAGGAGTGTGCGGTGTTCTCTGAAGCATTTGTCCTTGCATTTGCAGTGTTAGTCATAGGGAAGTTCATGGCAGAAACACAACAGCCAGAGGACCTGGAGCTGCAGCTGTTGAAGCCTGTTGAATTCATTGAAGGACTTTTGCCAAATTAAAAAACAAATAATGGACTGGAAGACTTTTAGTATGCAGTCTGTGCTTTTCCTCTCAACCTTTTGTCACAATGTCTAGAGAGGGTAACCATGGCCTTTGCAAGGAAGACAAACACCAAGTGAGTGCTGATCTTCTCCCTTGTGCCAATTCTTTAATTTAAAACACAGAAGAATATCAGGCCTATTTCAGAAAAAGAAATTGTTCTGAAATTCTGGGATCCTGATTTTAATACACTTAAAATTACATCTGAAGTGATTGCTCATTACTCCCCTAGGTTTCTGTCAGTGAGGTTTCACCAACAGGAGGTCCTTTATCAAGTCAGGGAAAGCTTGGAATGAGTGTTCCACCTGGGAAATTAATAGTGAAAACAGTAACGGATATGGTGAATTCATTATTCTGCCTGTGTTATATTCCATCATGTTAAGGATATGCAAATTAATAGGAATACAACCACCACTACACACACAAACGTCAATATGGTGACTGTTCACCTTTAGCAACACTCCACCCAGCTTTATCACTAAAGAGGAAACAAACTGAAGGAGTCTAATTGAACAGATACCATCTGGCCAGTAAGACCAATTCACTCCACCTATTATAAGGAAAAACAATAAACCTGGAAAACAAAAAAAAAATAGGAAGGAAAGTAAAATATGCAGAAGAAATAGAAAAACAACACAATAAGAAGATGCTTTTGTTTTTCAGTGATAGACTCTTCCCTGTTGACAGCCTCAGTAAGACCCTACAATCATAAACCTTGTGCCTCCACAGGTCTGTCTCTCTCTGGTGATTACACAACAAGGCTTAAATGTAACTTAGGTCATCTGAAATAACCTCCTGCTTTGAAAGTGAAACCCTACTATCTTGCCTGAAATTGTCCATCCTTTCCTATGCAACTGAAAGTAAAAACCAAAAGATCATTTTGAGCCACAGGTCAAAGTAATTTCTGTGCCATGATAGTAACAAGTATCTCGTGTTGTGCTAGGCTGAAATGTCATTGTCTTCCCTGGGGGAAAAAAAAAACTGAGAAAACTACATTCCCTGGAGGAAGTTTAGCCCCGTGCCCAGTTCACAACTATTTTTCAGAACTCCGTGCTGAAGCCACATGAATGTGCACCAAAAAAAATTCAGTCTGCCCTAAAGAGCAACCACTTCAGTCAGTCTCTTTACTTGGTCAGAACAACAAACACCAGAGAAGGTTGCATTGCAAACAGGATTGGGGATCCTAACTCTCAGCTATGTGCTGTAAACTCAGTATCATCTACCTTCAGTCTTATTCTCCAGAACAACTCCTCGACTAATTGAGCCTATCTTTGAGGTTCATACTTTGATCTCAAAACAGATCCTCGTGCTTCTCTTCACCAGTTCACAGAGACACTGGCATTTTCCCATCTGCCCAGGACTGTTTTCCATTTCCTGCCTGTTCTTTCTACTTCAGTCTTTAATTGCTCTATCCGTGCTTGTACATAACTTGTGCTCATCACTGGAGTATGTGAGCATCTCAGGGAAAAATTCTGGGGAGGAAAGTTGTATATAAAGAATAAAGATGTGAAAATTCTTCTATAATTTAGGAAAGGCTAATGTCATTCTTAGAAAGCTTTAATCACTCCTCATAAGAACACCTTGCTTAGGTACCTTTACATTTTTCATTACTGCTGGATATGTCATCATTTCTGTAACATATTAATTTTCACAGCATTACATTTAGTAAAGGAATGCAACTTAGTCCTTCATTTAGGAATGGGAGACTGAAATAGAAATCCTGGTCTAAGAACCTATGCCAGTACTGATATCCTCTGATGATCTGTTACTTAACCTGTGCTTCATGCTAGTGTCTATTCCCAGGTCTAGCCTTCTCCTTTATCCCACAAATATTATTCAAAACCTCACTTGTTTTCTCACCAGAAAACTGAAAGTTAGTTGATACTAAAGGAATAAAATTAGTCCCATTTTGCACAATTTTGCCTCAAATGCAAAGGTGCGCCAGGTTTTTAAGGTCCACATAACTGCACACATGTAATTATGTTTAGGTTACTCAAAGATTGGTGATATTTTAAATAGATAACATTTGAACAACTATTCTTTATTGAAATGAAGCTTTGGCTAATTTTTGTAGCTCTTACAATAATGTTTCTTCATGTAAGTGTCAACCCTCTATAAAATTCCTATTGTGTGGGCTCTTAGTGAGGGCAGAATCAGAATTGGGTACTTTGTCTCCAGATGTTATAATTATCATGGCTCCAAAGCTGCTTTCAAATAGAACTTGTTTGTTTGAGAAAATAAATCTCTAACAAGTCTAAAAAGTTAGATGTTTTGCCAATGCCAGACATGACAACATACGTATAATATATATAGACGTATAACGTATATTAAAATGTGGAGTCTTTTCCTCAGCCTGTAGTGGTTCACACCTGCTGCCATTTAGATACGAGAAGGGAGAGGGACCCACCCACAGGTGCAGCAAATCCCAGAGCCTAGATGTGGGAGACTGCTCAGGAGTGCAGCCCATTATTGCATAGGATTTTAATGTTCTTTGGCAATAATAGCAGACAAACTTGTACTGTCATATATGCTCCCAGGCCATGCAACCCATGAAAACTAAATTCCCCAGGCAATACATTCTGTTTACGTGTTGCCTTTTACTCTGGCTTTCCAAGCAAAGAAATCCAGGCAGGGAGGAGAACTAGAGCAAATTCTAGGTTTGCCATTAAAGCAGCACAGACACAGATGTCTTTGAAGAGTCAGCTGAGCCATAATTGCAGCTACCAAAGGCAGTACATCAAATATTCAGGATCAGGGTTTATGGCAAGTCTGTAATATGGAAAAGGGAGGTGGAGAGTGGGGTGTTTGGTGTAACTCTCTTGGAATGCTAACAGCCACAAACAGCCCACTGCTGTACACCTCAGGGCTTCCCAGTGTGTTATATTTCAGTGCATGGCTTTGCAAGGTCTGCTCACGTTTATAAGGAGGAGTAAGAGCTCATACTATGTTCATAAGGGCAGAGAAGCCATCTGGAAGATCTTTGTGGTTCCCCTGCTACACACAGAGGTAATGGTGTCAGTAATAAGGCAACACCATGGCTGAGGAAAGATTGTGGGTTCTGAGGGCAATTTCCTCAGCGCTTGGGGTCAGATGTCCTAGCACATGTCATCACTGGTTGATGCTGAGGTTACCTTGGAGATTGTTTATAATGTCCATGCTCAAATCTAAGCTAATGCTACAGCTGCACTTCATGAAAATAGGCCAACACACATTTCTCCTGCTTGTCCTGCCAACAAGAGCGTGCAGGTGATTTCACAAAGATGAGTTGGCTGTCAGCACCTTCCTAGATATCACCAGTGTCACCTGTCACAAAGGCAGAGAGGAAATGTTAACAGCCTGGGCAAAGGCTGCCTTTAGAATTGTCCAACGCTTAAGTCAGAGCAGCAGGCAGCCCAGATGGAGAAGAAAGGACAGAGGAACTTGAACTGGGGAAGACACTGACTTTTAGCCTGTTCATTGGTCCATTTTCCTGTAGGGTATGTGTACCTACAGGGAGATTTAAGAAAGGACCAGACTTTTAAAAGCATTTGGCATCCAGCAAATTCCATGGCAGCCTTGCTGACAGATTTTCAGAGCAGTTCAATATCCACTTTCCTTCCAAGTTCTTCAAAAAAAGCAGCCAGTAATTTGGATACTGACAAGGAAGCTGAGATTTCTCAATCTTTTGGTTATATCTGCTTATTTTTACAGTCCTTTTAAAAAAATCTCTCATAGTGACCATGGAAGAAAGCAGAGAACAGGCAAGATTTGGGGGTCAAATTCCCCAAGATCCCATGTCTGCAACATGGGGTAATCTTGGCATTGAAGTACAGCACAAAGGATTAGGGTCATTTTAAATATGATCAGGTTTGAATGGTACAATATCCAGAGCAGGTTTTTCACACTAACTGGAAGGTGCGCTGAACGGTGGCTGCTTTATTCAACACTGACCTGTGCTGTGTCCTTCACAGATTCCAGCAGCTGGAGTCAGACTGACTGTAACTTACCTTCAGCCAAAATGCTTCTTCCCACCACATGTGCTACACCCATGGCCAAAGCAAGGAGAGTGCAGGCAACTCACTGCAGAAGACCTACTGCCAACCCAGTGTCCCTCCTGGGTAAGGATACAGGACATGAACGCCTGGAAGGCAAAAGAAAACATGAGGAAGACCAGCTGTGTGGTTTCCCAGTGGACCATCCACTTCATGGTGAGTACCTCTATATCCAGACTTTCTCCTTCAATGCCCCAAAACACAGCTGTTATCTTACAATTATGTACGTGGTGATACCAAGCAGCAAATATCATTAATTAATTGGCTGAGTCACAGTGGATGGTCATAGCTCCTGGATGAGTCACAGGGACAGTTCTTCATTCTTGCCATCAAAAGACTGAAGAGCCACTATTAGAGCTAAAGTTCCAGCTCAGTCCTACCAACTCTACCAATGTTAGTGGTAGGAACTGCTTTGGGTGTTTATTGCCCTCCTGCTTCGGGTGTGAGGAGTCACCACGTTCGGAGCCTCACTGCCAGGGTTGTGCAACACCCATTTCCTGGCAAATGTGCATTGCACAACGTGGAGAGAGAGGCTGGTGAATAAGCCAAGTCAGCTCAAAGTGTTCTGTACACCTTGGACCCACTGTACAGGTGATGAAAAGGTCATCAGCATGCACACAGGCAAGCTGGTGACATGCAGTAGATCTGGCAGGACGTGTCAGGCACAATTTTCAATTCTGGCCATGTTGGTGAATCTGCTAATTTAATTAGTTATGAGCACTGGTAAACAGCAGTCTGTCTCTTAGCCAAAGCACTGGACAATACAAATATCCTTTTCCAATATGTTGCACAGAGACTTTAGGCTAAGCAGGATACGTGGCGCCTGAACAGGTTCCTAACAGAGAGATGGCAATTAATTACCAGCATGTGACAAAAATTCCTCTAAGTTCTTTGAGTCTGAGGAAAAGTATCTACAAACATTCATACTACACTCAAGAAAACAGGTTTCCAGAAGCAGCAGAAAGGTGTTTATTGCATAGTTTGTTATTATTTACTCCAGGGAAAAGAAGGCTTTTCATTTAAGTCCATTGAAGATGGCAGATATGGGGTTACTCAGCTGGCTTTCCTGAGATCCACACATCATCCTTGCTCCAGACTCTGCAAGCTGGCAGGAGAAACACCACTTTTTGTGAAATACATTTGAAAGAAAATGCTTGTTTCTGCCACTACTGCCATGGTATACATGAGTCTTGTGACAAGCTGCTGTCACCTCCTCCTCCTGCATGAGACAGCCATCAGTCTTGATGCAGGGCAAAGCCTTGTAAGATAACTGGAAATTTTAGCTTTCCTCTGCCCTGTAAGCTGCACACAGCTCCATGGCAGCAGAGCTAAATCATGTTGCATGCTCACAGAAGAACCAGAGCTGTATATATCTGGCTCTTGGAGTTGCTTCTGAGTATAGAAGTAGACTATTCACTCGTGAGAGAGTCTCCATCCAGGAGGATCACACCATAGCTGGGAGGTGGCTATCCGGACTTGGCACTTAGCCTCATTGACCAGCACCATGGTGGGTACCAGCCTCATCCGTAAACCAGAGGAGGAAGGATGTAATTATCTGCACAAAACTGAGCCAACATGAGCAGCCCCCTTCAATGGCAATGTGTATTTTAAAGTTATTTTAAACAAAATCCCTCTGTTCCCTGGTCACAGTGAGGTTTTGAAGCCAAGCAGAGGTTTAATGATCTGCCATTTTCTAGGCTATTGATTCCTGCAGTTGCCAAGCCTTTGATAGAAACTGCCTAAAGAAGGAGGGAGAATCCTAAAGCACAGGATTGACCTTTTCCTTGTGGTGTGCAAACAGTGATGTTTCAGATCCTGTTCATGCACTGTGTCATTCCTAGCAGAGAGCTGGAGGTGTGGGTTTAAAATATTTTCCTGTATCTCAAGTTTCAGCCTCCTTCTTCCACTTTGCATTACGGGGGAAGAACTGGTGGCTCTTTTTCTCATGCCTCTGGCTGTGGCAGGTACCACCTTTCTCAAAGTCAGCAACAACACCTGCAGCAAGAGGTAGACTGCATCATCCTTGGAAGCAGTCTGAATCCTTGCTGACAGCTCAAGCTGATAACAAATTATCTTCTGTTTATGCAGCTGTCAGTTGTGGGGTGCTTCAGACATGATTTTGGCATGGCAGCTACAGGTCAGTTACAGGTCCTCTGACAAGGCACCTTGGCAGTCCCAAATAGCCACAGTGTATCCATGGAGGTGTCCCCAGAACCTCCCTCACACCCACACCCACGATGCCTTAAGCACTCAGAGGAACAGCAGCAGCCTCAGCAGCAGGAGACCTTTCTGATGTGAAAAAACATCAAAAGCCCTTGGCGGGTCATTCCCTCACCTCTCTCTCTCAGGACACGCCTATTGATGTAAAACACCTTAATATTTTGTGAGGAAGGGCCCTGGGCTCTATCTAGACACGCACATCTGTTTAGTTGTCAGGGAATGCTGCACAATCACCTTGGAGGCAGGAGGGCTGCGCTTTGGTGCCATTTTGTATAGGTGGAGAAGGGTGAGGAGGAGGCTTTGACAACAGCCTCCTTTATGGGCATGTGGTCTGAGATAGCAAGAGCACCCTGACTGTGACCCTGAGTATGGATTTGGGGCATATTTACAGGAAACCCTGTAACAATTCCCTAAAACTTTTCTTTTCCCACAAAATGGCTTCTGCCACTAAGCGGTTTAGAAATGCAGTATCATTTAAGCTAAATAGATTTATGCCCTTATCACAAACCACTTGCAGGAAGCAATGCCTCTTGTACTTTGAACTTAGAGGCTGCATTGTAAGCAAAAATAGAAGAGCCCTCATATGCTACAGACATGCTGACACTGGCATTTGATTTTGCTAAACCCTTGTTTGGGTTTGGGTGCCTTAATTCTGAATGCTGTATGCTTTCACCTGTGGCCCTCTGCATGAAAAACTCAGCAGAGCCATTTCAGAAAACCTGGATTCTTGGAAAGCAGCATTGGTAAAGCCCATTTTAGAAGGAGAAAGAGCTATGATAAAATCAGTTTTAGAAGGAGATCATTCTAAGGAAGGCCTTACTTTGGAGCTGCAGGTTCAGACTCTGTTTGGGCCAGGTTCTGTGAGATGAGTAATTGCAGCCCCTTTGCCATGTGCAACCAACATCACTGCCAAGGTACTCAAAACTTCAGAGCAAGTAAGGCAAACTCTTGTGGTTGTAGGTCAGCTTCTCTGCAACATGTCTATGTAAACACCCAAATCCTCAACTCCAACTTTTGTTGTAATTACTTCTCTCTGCTCTGTCTGAGCTCTCTGGGACTTGGCTTGCCAGTTCAGAAGAGTGGAGCACTGGAGCTTGAGAGGGTAACATATCCCCAGTGCCTGCCTGACCTATGGCAGCTCCCGGTGGAGATTGCCAGGTACAAGATCCCAGCCTAGTATGGATCCTCCTGGGCAATTATTTTGCAATGCTGGATCTGGTTGTATAGATTGGAGGGAGTGTGCACTGTAACTATATCCAAAGGCAGTGTGTGAATGTGCCCACAGATAATGGTTCCAGTTTTCTGCTCAAGCAAAGGAGCAGTCGGTGCCTTGGAGAAGCCAGGTAGCAACACCACCTTCAGACACTGGTGGATGTCTGGTCTTGTGGGATTTCTTCTCTGGGCAATAATTCAAGGACAGCATAGATCAGGACACAGATGCTTCAATAAACAGAGCTGGCTCCTAATTCCACCAGAAACTGAGGGGTTCAGGCTGTGAGCCACACATGGTTCAGAGGTTCATGTTACTTCTTACAGCTCATGTCTTCATTATTTGTTGTAGAGGAGGCTGCCCTAATGAGTCAACATCACCCAAATATTTCCATAGCAGAAATCCTCTGTGCATTGCTCACTGGAACCTCAGGGATCTTTTTTATTAATCTAATTGTTTTATTGTTATGATAGTATCTGTGATCACAAAGCATATTAATGAATTCTGGTGGCAATTTTCATAAAGACAACAGAAAGGAAGGGAGGAATTCCAGTATAAGTCATGTCCCCTCTGTACTAATGCCAGTTGCAGACATCCTAGCTCAATGTTTATGTTTTCTCTGAAGTCATAAATTCAGTTGTACTGTTCATTTGTGGACAGTGTGGTCAAATCCATGTATCCCTGTGAAACAGCATGGTTTATCTCTCATGAAACAGTCTTTTCCCCAATAAGCTGACTTATCTTAATGCATTTTTGAAACACCCAAGAGACAACAAAGCACTGTGCAATCACAATCCCAGATAAATATTGGCTGCCCAGAATATGCCAATGGGACTGTGAGAAAGGGCACAAGCATCCCATTGTCCTGCAGAACAAAAGGAAATCATTTTAAATGAAAAGGAAGAGCGGGAGAAATAAGAAATGCCCATATATATAATTTGGCTGCCATTAGCTGTCTTACCAGCCTTTTGTTTATCTGTGTGAATAGTCCCTGCAGCCCTGTGTCTCTAAAGTGCAGTGTTTCTCTACATACACTTGGAAATGCCCCAGATCATTGACATTGTTTTGGTAGGTTTACTTGAGGTATTGTTGAAGGCTGATTCTTTTTTTTTCTCCTTCTTTGAAGACTGACTGTTTATAATGACAGTCTTTATAAAGACCCTGGATATTAAATGAAAACCTGAATCCTTTACTCTCACCCTTCAAACTCCGTTCACAGAGAAGTATCACTGGTACATGTAAGCACTGAATAAAACAAAGCTGTCAGCAGCTGGGGACTATCATATATTCCTTTTGTGTTGTTTCTTCATGGGTTTTGAGTTTGGAGTTTTATTTATGTAAAGCAAATGTTAACATTCAATGCTTTCCTCAAGCAGCCCCTTCTTTCCTGGGATTTTTGGATCCAAAGGGTACATTATACAGGACCCAGGGGTTAATTTGTTCCTTCTAGTCGAATCTGTATAATGTGGCCACTTGTAAAGCTGATGGCACATCATGATTAGTTTATTTCAAAGGTCTTAATGAGTATTTATTGGCTTCTCTGAAATTGTCCTAGAACTTTTCATTAAAGCTCTGGGATATGGTATTGTTAATTACTGTTCCTTGAAATTGAGGGCAGATCTTTTACCTATTGTTTTAACAAGCCCTTTATGCTTAAAGGGGAAACAGCAGAGGCCGGGATGTAAATAAACATTCCTGATTGGTGTCTAGATGTTTGCAGGTACAAATAACCACAAAGAGCAGGAGTAAAGAAGAAAGCAGGCTGTCTGCGCAACCTACAATAAGCTCAGCTTTCTCCCTGTTGCAAATGGTTGGTTTCTCACAAGGGTTTTGGACCAGAGAGTGTGGGGAGAGTGGTAGGGAACTTGTTTTCTTTGGTGAGAACCATTATTGGTTTAGGCTGGCCACTGCTTTTAAGGTGAGGTTTGACTATGGCAAACATTCACTGAAATGAATGTGTCAAGTGTCAAGCTTGAGATTTAGCTGCATGGGGAACCTACACATGCATCTACCCCAAACTACGTTGGTCTGAAGGAGTTCCCAAAGGTGCAGGCCCTTTGG
The DNA here is from genome assembly GCA_013400315.1 of Bombycilla garrulus. Classification (NCBI taxonomy): domain Eukaryota; kingdom Metazoa; phylum Chordata; class Aves; order Passeriformes; family Bombycillidae; genus Bombycilla; species Bombycilla garrulus. The sequence continues at coordinate 548,348 of VXBU01003598.1, forward strand.
CCTAGACACAGACCTGATGGTTTGCTTCATCCTTCAGATATTCTGCTGACCCACTGGCTGTGCCAGAGTTATGCACACCATCATTTCAGACAGTAGCATTTGTAAACACTGTCATCACTGTGCTGGCAGACAGGAAAAGTTAAATTCACCAGGGGCTCAGGTTGGTGGTGAGCACGATCCTCCACAGCAAACTGTCTGCATGAATGGTTTCATACATGCTGTCTACTCCTTGACAATTTCTCTGACAAGCAGACTTAAGACACTCCCCTGACCACCACTGTACAACCTGCTTAAACAGGTTTCTAGCCTGGTGTTTTTAGCAGTCTTGCTCACACCCCTTGAAGTCTGTAGTTCTCTGCATTTCAGTCTTGCTGTCAGGTGATTAGGCGCTGTACCCAGTGCCACGGTGGAAGCAACTCTATATGAAGGAATTTTGAACTGAAGGGAAGAGGTCAAGACTTTAAAAGTTCAAGTTGTGCTTCTCTGGATTAACTCTGGTGGTGCCTGAATAGGCAGCAGCTAGATGCTCAGTGCTGTGTTTCACTAGCAGGAGGCTCTATCTGGAGCAGATTGTACCCATCCAATTAGGATCAGTCTTACTGGCTATGCCAGTCCTTCTTAGGTTGAAAAAACACTTTAATAAAGATTAGCCACACTGTAATACTCATGCCTAAATATTGCAGCATAAACTCTTTTGAAAGTCATGAGTCACCTCTTATACTAGGAGAGGGACCGCCATGGGCACATCACTGTATACAGACAAGCAGGTTTTGTCCTGTTGCCATCAGCATTCTGTAATAACTGGAGGTTTTTGTTGTGGGGCTGTCTGCCATGAGCAGAATGTCACCACAAGAAAACAACATTCGGAAAAGGCACAAGAAGGAACTGTCTGCGAGACCCACATATCTGAATTTAAACAAAAAAAGAGATAACAAAAGAGAGAGTAACTTCTCTGAAAAAGGCAAAAAATTATGAAATAGAATTCAACCAGATATATCAAGGCTCTATTTCAACACACCTGAGTTTCTTTCTGAGAAACAAATAATACAGTCAACTTTGTTACACAGAGAAAAACATATTTCTGAGGACATACAGCTAAAGCCACTTGCTTGCTTATGTAACTGCTTCCTCCTTGTCAAAGAAGAAGCAGAATCTTTGGATCTGGCTGTCGCATACTGTGAGAGGGTGTCTGTCCAGAAACAACAAAAGAAGATTGCTGTGAGATAAACTATCCTACCAGTTTTCATCTCCCTGGATTACCTACTTCAAGGCAAATATGTGCTAGTTCTGATTTCCAGCCCTTCTCCTGCGTTTTAAAATTCCGTGTCCCTCCAGTGTATGGCCCAAGTAGGCTTGATACAGTCCTAGCTGCTGCTGGGGTAGGTGCAAATGGGGATGCAGTTACCGAGATCTCCCTGAGGCAGCATTTTTCTAGCAGGTTCAGATATGCAGCTAAGAAACTGTAGTGCAGGGTGTACCATAGGCTATTTGCCTAATACAGAATGCAGTCCAGAATAAATTTGCCCCAAGTATAGCATTATTGCTCCTGTGCAGCTTTTACTTTACAAACTGCAAATGTTAACAAACTTTTACAAGCAGTAGTCATCAGTATTGATGTGCTCATACCTCGAATTTATTGAGACTGTGTTATACTGGACAGTGGAAATAAGCTGCAATATGATAAGCTGAAACTTTGTATATAAGAAATTGCAAAACAGATGCTTTGAGCTGTGCTTAGTTTAAGGCCTTAATGCCCTAAGCTCCATTACTTTTTAGGGAAGGAATGATGGGGCAGGGCTTTACTTCATGTGGTTATTTGGAGGTCAGAGATTACATAATAAGTTGTGAGAGGCCTCTGGAGACTATCTTGTCCGACCTCAAATCTAAGCAGGGCCAGCTTAAATCAGTTGGCTTAGGCTTTTGACCAGTCAAATTCAAAATATCTGCAAGGACTGAGACTTCACAGCCTCTCCTGGCCCACATCAGACTACCCTAATGATGAAAACATTTTTTACCTGTTATGTAACCAGAATTTCGCTTGCTGCAACTTGTAGTCATTGATCTGACCCTTCCACTGTGCACCTTCAAGGAGAATCTCTATTTCTACAAAGTTAATATGTTCCCATATTCTCCAAGTCTGACCTAGAGAAAGTCTCTAGGTCAGAGAACAGATCTGCAGAGGACAAATGAGCCTGATACTGAATTTAAAGGAGCTATACTGCTTTATCAGCATGGAGAATCTGGCCCTTCCAATGTCAGCAGTAAGGCAATGTATAGACAGCTGTATCTCTATGCATCTGAAAATGCTGACATATTTAGCTGCCTTGTATTTTTCAGGCTTGGTTTCAGCAGTCAGCTAACCTGTAAATGACTTTCACAGAGCATAAAAGCGAACTTGAATATCCCCAGCTTTTACATAAAAAATAACTCAGAAAACTCAGACAGAGTCTTATTTCCCCAGAGACTCTAGAGCCACATTTGAAAAGCCAAAGTTACACTTCCAACACTTCCTGGTCTTACATCTTCCACCCACATTCTTCACTAGACTGTAATTCTGAATGCTGTTGTTTGCTGTGGGATCTCTAAGCTGAGGTCCCAAGGCAAAGGGAGCTATCAAAGCTACAGTCAGAAAAAGTTTCATCTTGCAAGAGAAAATGTTAACATAGAGTCCCAGATTTTTTGCATTTCTTAATAGTTATTAAAAAATTAAAAATAGAATGACTGATTACTTATTGAAAAAAATACACTTTTCTATATTCCCTGCTGGCAGAAACCTTGATTAGTTCACAGGAGTCTATTTTATTAGCAATTTAATTTCATATCTAGTCAAAAATCAAAGTTTGTCCTTCAGTCTCTACTGGCCCATAACTGACCTAATGTTACTGTATTTTGTTCAATCTGATGAGTTTCACCTTCCCAGAGTCTGATTTCGGTAGGACTGACACTTCTGAGCACTGTGCAGACCCTCTCCCTTGCGTAAGAGACTTACTTGTCTATAACACAGTTCACCTTTCTGGAAGGAAAAATGTGGAAGATTTAGAGTGAACTGGTAGGGAGTTTATTTTGTTCATCACCAAGTTACTTGGGTCATTTTCACACCCAAGAAGCTGGTATGGGACACCAGAAAGTCATGTGCCTGTTCTCTCTGAAGCCACACTCTCTAGTTCTGGACATTTCTCCATATAGTAAATGTGAGGTAAAAATCCTCCAAACAAGAAACAGCATTATGAACTGGGAACCCTATCTTATCTACAGGGGATGTAATGTCCTAAGATTTCTACTGTCAGCACTGATATTTCCCTTTTCTTGCATATGGCAATAAACCCCCTTTACAGTCGTCTTTTGAGAAGGTTCAAGTAAATGTAATCAGGGCTTCTTAGGAGAAGGGGCCCTTTATGCCTTCAGCATAAACACACACAAATATTTCAAGTTAATTTCAGATTCATTTCAAATCTCAGCCCCAGTAGTGCCAGCAAGATTCAGTGGAAATAACATTTTTCTCTTGAGTCTGAAGCCAGTGCTGCAGTTTAATAAGTAGTACTTTGATAGGTTGGTAGAAAGTCTAATGATACAGATTTAACTGTATTTGATATCAGCTTTATTAGGCTGGTTTTGAGACATGGTAGTATTGACAGTGTTCGTGATAAATGACACCCCTCAGTTATTCTTGCATGACTGGTTACCTTTAAAGTCCCCAAAAGGTTTAGAAAAGATGAAATATTCTCAGTGGTATTGTGTTCGGGCTCCGTCCTACCAAGTTGATGAGCAGAATATTTTAATCCTTATTTTCTGTGTCAACAGAGTCACAATGAGGTTTCGATTACAGAATGAAAAATGTGTTTTTCGGGTTGGCACAGAACCCACTTTATATTGGCCTAAGTGTTTAGTAACCTTTTCAGTGTTTTAGCCCTCCAAAGGATGCTAAATGGCTGAACAAAAGGGGGAAAAGGTACCGAGTCTCTTTGAGGGGCTAAGCTAACCTTGTGTGGTTAATTGCTCCCATTAGAAAGAGTGTGCCTCTAGTTACATAGTATGAATTGTTAGTCGTCATCAGACCGTGGGAGCCCAAAAAGCAGCCATTCAGAATAGCAATTTTCTCTAACAACATACTTGTTTCATTGACAAGTACTTCAGGTTACTGCATAGCAAGCGTATCACAGTCACTAAAATAGTACTAGAATTTTTAAGTGACTCTCAGATGCAGTTTTCTGAGCTCAGTAGAGAAAATCCTGATTCACAATGCTTGGGGTATGGCTTTTTGTGCTGGTCACTCAGTGTCAGCTGGAAGATACTCTGTGCATGAAAGATTCCAGGTTTGGGATGAGGCTGAACTCCACATTCTGCAGCTGCTTTTTCCTCTTCCTTGCAAGACCTTACACATCATTTTGGAGCAACTGAGACCACATTCTAACTTATATCAAGTGCTATACAGAGTTCATTATATAATTAAAATATCCTGGTGTAGGAGGGCATTTTCAAAACACTATAGGAGTGTTGAGAGAAGTACTTTTTGTGATCATACCACAGGTGGTGAAGCAATGGAGCAGTCTAGCAGTCTCCTTAGGAATTCATGGCATCTAAACTTCCACATGGGCTTTAAGGCCTTATTCTTAAGGTTAAGTTCTTTAGGTTAAGCTTGTCTAGAAAGTCCCCACACCACAATGGTGCAGTCAGAAAAATACCTTTTTTTTTGCAGCTGTAAATTGCTGGCTATTCCTGCTGCTGTAGGACTGGTATGGGAAGAGAGCAGCAGTGATTCAGGGGTCAGTGGTTGGTCCAACACTGAAAGACTGGTGACAAACTCATTGTGGGACTAGTGTGGTTAAAATACATAGGTTTGTAGTTGTTGCCATTCAGTGGGTCTATGGAATTAGCAGTGCAAATGGACACTTTTGACTCATTAATGATAAAGGAGTTCATTCACATTGTCTCCTAGAGAATGCCAGGAGCCAGTCACCTATGATAAGTACATGTCTAGGTGGTGTTGTAGATGCCATCCCAACTGCAGAGCAATTTACAGAAGTTGCTGCATCTCTGAATCTTCTTGTGGTCCTGTAGCCTTTTCTTGTAAAGAGTAATACATCTTTCCTTGTTTTTCACAGCTGAGAGGAAAGGGAAACGAAGAATCCGGACAACATTCACAGCTGAGCAGCTCCAGGAACTGGAGAAAATTTTCCAAGTGACTCACTATCCAGATGTCCATATTCGCAATCAACTGGCAGCAAAGATAAACCTCCCAGAAGCCAGAGTTCAGGTACAGTGTGCCTCCAAAAGGCTCTGTTCACTGCAATTCGTTCATTATTTGGAGTGCATTCTTAGTAGTTTATGCCTGGGTGGCAACGTTAATGAAATGTGTGACCTCTCTCTTACCCTACAGATGAGGCCAGTATCATTGCTCTCTTTTTTACAAATAGGGAAAGAAGTATTTGTCACCCAGCTGTTACTAACCAAATTGAATTAATTAAAGGGTTAATAGGAGCTATAAGCATACTAAATGCATAGCAAATAGGAGTTACAGATGGTTATGAGCAACCTGTTGGGCTCTGTAGCAGCAGAGAAGCCATTTATGAAAATATGTATTAATCATTTATCAACCATTTCTAGGCTAATATTCATCCAGTACAAACTGTCATCCACATCCGTCTTCCACAGGGTCTCAAAAAATGTGAAAATAGTTGCCAAAATGGAAGTGCTTCTTAGTGTTCTGTATTTTGATATCACAAGCTATAAAGGCCCTGGCTATAATTTCAGTGCACAGAAACTAATCCAGTTTCCCCCAGTTGCAATATAATGTTGCTGACTGAGCTAAAAATTGACCTCAAATTCTTACTGCATAGGAAATCTGCAACATTAAAATACACATACCACTCTGTGTTGGCATTTGGTGTTGTCTACCAGGCAGTGTAGTGATGATTTTTGCATAAGGCAGTTTCTGCACTTGCCCCAGTGCTGTAGTCTTTGGTGTACTTCTTTGCATATATCCCTCTCTAACAATCCAAGTTCAAGACAGAGCTGTTTGTTGACTATGACATGCCTGGGAATATTGACTAGCCATGATAGTATTGCTTCATCATTAGGTGACAAGGAGAATGAGACCTGCATTGCCACAATATGCCCATTAGCAATACCAGTACACCAACAGTGCATTTCCAACAGCATAAAACACAAACTGGGCTGCCAGTCAGTGTTCTCCACAGAGCAATGAATCACGTGAAAGAACTGGACATGTTTCTGTTAAAAAAATTAATCTGTATGGGGAAAAATAAAAATTAGTTATTATGGGAAACATCAACCTGAGATGTAAATGAAAGAAATAAAAAGTCCCTCATGTATGAACTGCAGATGGCAAATTCCCAATTCAGACAGTATTATACATGACACAGGAAATTCTGTCTTTGACCTCATCCTGGCTGATAAAGAGAAATCAGCAACAACCAAAAATGGGCAGTAACTTAGGTTCAAGTTGCAAGTTATAGTTTTGATCGACAGCATTTGTCACACAAATCAAATAGCACACAGAGAATTTGCATGTACTCTTTCTACTTTGAAATAACAGTTTTGACAAAGCTAAAAGCTTTGTGTAAGTCAAATCACCACAGAAATAGAACTTAGCTGTTGAAGCAGTAAGTGAACAACCATTCGGTAACCAAATAAAACCCTTCATAACTGTAAAAAATTTTGTGTCCTCCAATCAGGAAAAAAAGTTATGATTGCTGTGAAACAGCTTAAGTGGATAGATGAAGTTGTATAACTGTATGTGTTACAAAGAAAAAATTAAGAATCCTGTATGAGTAAACATGAGGAAAAAAAATTATAAAAAAATAAATAAGTAAAGCAGGAGGGTGCAGGCCAAAGCTTTAGTCAGAAAAATTAAGGATCAAAAACTCAATAAAAGTAGATTAAGAACAAAAACAAATGCCAACACGATCAATTATATGTTTCTTTATAGAAACAGTAGGACTGTCAAGGATAATGCATAAATGGCAAATGTGTTCAGTCGTAATTTCTGCTCTATCCTTGGAAATACATCAGGTGAGGTGGCAACACTATCTATAAGGATAATGTTGAACAGCAGCTGCTATAAACAGATATTTTTTAACCTACACATCTAAGCAGTTTACCTCCAGTGGTTCTGAAAAAAACTGCTTGAGAAGCAATTTGGGTCATCAGTGTTAATATTTAATCTGTTCTGGAGCATGAGAAACATTCCATTCCAGGGGTCTTGAAGAAATGTAATATTGTGTCAGTATTTAAAGGGTAAACAGGACAACCAGATAATGATTGGCATATCAGAAAAACACTCATTTTTGGCAAACCTGTGAAAGGGACTGTATACTCTGTTAATGGAGAGTTAAAGGAAAGATAACATATTTAATGCTTATCAGCACTGGTTCATGAAAACAGACACTGCCAAACATCTTTTTGTGATGAGATTGTTAGTGACATTATTTAAAACTGAATAGAAGGTAGATTTACTTTGTGTATGAGGAATAAATTCTTTATGGTGAGATTGGCAAGACACTGGAACAGATTGCCCAGAGAAGCTGTGGGTGTCCCATCATTGTAAGTGTTGAAAGTCAGGCTGAATGGGGCTTGAGCAGCTTGGTCTAGTGAAAGATGTCCCTGTCTACAGCAGAAGCATTGGAGCTAGATCTTCTTTAAAAGATGCATTCCAACCAAGACCAGTCTATGGTTCTATGATTCTGTGTATTTGGTTGATAAAGATACGATATCTGCAGTAGGCGGAGCATGAGGAATAAGTTTAAAACACAATGAAAAGAACCCATGCTGGTTATTGAGAAATCATTTTAAACGTAAGGGTGCTGGAGAGCTTGTTGGACAAAGAAGAGCAATTTGGTCTGAGAAGTGTTAAAATTGTTGCCTACTTAAAAAAAGTGAATCCATGAAGTGAGAACTTTATCCCATGTGCAGATTTTAGAAGGAGCGCTTCAGAGACTGAATGTTGGCTGGAGTGCCCCCTTTGCCCTCTGTCAGTTTGTGAGTGTTAAATGCTGCTGTTTCACCAAGTAACTCCTGCATGGTAGAAAGGGAATGGAGAAGTTCATACAGACTAAGCAGTTTCCAGACACATGAAAACCCAGATAAACAAAACTGTCTTCTCAGTAACCCCAGATACTTCTGACTATCAGCAATACAGCAGCTGACTATCAGCAGTATAGCAAAAGGCTCCTGACATTCCCATTATTTCTTGGGTGAGAGATGCAGAAATAACTGAGCTGCTCGTTATTTGGCTTAAAGTATATATGTATTTACATCCAATAGCACCTGGCTTCAATAATTAACACTTTGTGTTCATGTGAACCACTTGCTTACATTCAAATGGCAAGTCCCTTAGCAAGCTAGAAACTAAAATCAGAGGGGCCTTCAATTTTTCACAGCAGTGCAGCAAGATGCACAACTGCAGCTGTACAATAAATATATCTATGCCTCTGCCAGAAGGCAGACTGGTCATATCAGCTGACAGATGAAAGGAACTCCCCAGAGAAAATGAGTTGTCTGCTTTCCAGTGCAAAAGAGATGGCAGACAACATACTCAGATTGCTGATCCTCTTGGGTCCTTCACTTAGGTTCCTTATGTGAATTTCCAAATGCTACCAGCTAAATGTAGGTAGAGCCCTGTTACTACATCTCCACTGGTGACACACTTTCACTGCAGCCCAGCAAAACATCTTGGTGGATCTTTTCTCAGTCTGTTCACTTGGAAGCAAGGTGAAAGAGCTCTGTCATGAAATGTCACACCTTCTAGGGAAAGCAGAATGCTGTGCATTGACCACTGCACAGCTGTGACCGCAGAAGGATCTGCTCTTCCCAGAGAGCCCTGGAAGTACTGTCTTTCCTTAAACAGGGTGATCCTATTTCTTCTGTGAGCCACAATAGAAAACAGGTTATCTTGGTAGTCCAGAGATCCCATATGCTATGCAAAGTGTGAAAAGTGCTCTGTCAAACCCAGTGGTTTACTTTATATTTGGCCTCTGGTTCTGCTGAGCTGGAGGTCAATGTTTTCTGACGCTCAGAGCTAAAGGATAGTCGTTGGCTGTGAGAAGCTCCTCCTTCATAATTTCTGTACCTTTACTTTCTTACCTTTGTCCAGATCTGGTTCCAGAATCAGCGAGCAAAGTGGAGGAAACATGAAAAGTTCGGCAACTTTGGTGGCCTTCAGTATCTGACAGAAGTTGATTTCGTTCCTGCTCCCAAGTCAGATATCACAGTGAGTATTGAACTTTGTATAAAGCCACTGAGGGAGAGCCAGCTATCCTTCGCCAGGTAATCACTTCACCAGTAATCACATGCTGCTATCCCAGAGAAGGAGCACTGGAAAAGACAAAATTGGCAACATGATAAGAAATCCCACCATCAATCCACTGATCAAATAACACATTTCTTCATAGAATTAAACCTGTTTCATGAATATCCAGTGAGGTGTCTCTTGTAGGGTGGACTTTCCCCATTTTGCTTCTAATCACTTCCCTGTAAATCCTACTTTGACTCAGAATATCTTTATAATCAGAAATTTCCTGAAAAGGAGGACCTAAGACATTTGCAGCCACAAAGCCAAGTTCCTATATAGACAGCATATCGTTACAACATCCAGCCTTGGTTGGCTGACCAGTACTTTTTTCCCTTGACCTAAGCTTTAGCAGTCCAGGACTGTTATTTTTTAGGCTGACACACAGGCTCTTTCCATGACAGGAGTTTTTTCATGGCTAGAAAAAAGGGTATTTTGCTTTGTGTCCTGGGTGACAACAACACTGAGTTTTAGGAAGTCTTTTTTTCTAAACTTTTCTTCTTAATTACTGAGCACCAGAGAAACTAATCAGGTTGATTGTAAATTTCATCTAAGTAGAAGTCCATATTGATTCACCTGAGACTACGCTTTTATTCTTGCAAGGCTCCAAGCTTGATGCCAAGAAAGCTCTCTGCTTCCTTTCCTGCCATGGGATACTACTCACCACTGCAAGGACAGCTGACAACTGCCTGGCTGCCCAGCACGTTCTCCTTTGCTCCCCACCATGTGGAGCTGCTGCCCTTCCCAAAACCGTACTTGCTCTTCAATGTCCTGCCTCCTCACGGCTCACTGCTAGCCCACAAGTTGGAAAGGAGCAGTATCTGTGCCAGCTCCTCGTAGAGGAGGACATGGGGCAGTGGGGCCTTTGGGGAATGCCTTTCTCCCCACAACCGCCATGGAGGTGCGCGGTTCCTCTCCTCGAACAAACCTGCTGGGATCAGGGGTGCCAGTGGTGCCAGGTCACCGTGCTGGAGGAGTGCTGCCAGGAGTTGCCACAGCCCAGTGGACACGGGCAAGAGGCACCAAGGACCAGAAAGGAGCTCCTTATCTCCCTGAGGAGCAGCACAATCCATGGAAACTCAGCCCTTCAACTGAGAGCTTCTCCCCGGCGGGAAGTGCACCAAGCAGCCCTGCGAAAGGACTGGGATTTTACTCAGCCATGTTCCGTTGGATGACCCTATTGCACTGATGGCTTGGGGCAGGAAAGATGCCTGGGATAAAGTGTGCATAGGCCTAAGGTCCAGCCAAAAGTGCTTTTCTCTGCAGGTTTTAGTAACTTTCCTCATACATTCTGGTTTTCATGTACTGGGCTGCTGCAGAGAACATGTTTAGGTCAAAAATCAAACTTTCAAGATACTTTTTTTTTTTTTCCAAGTAGTCAGTTGGGGGTGGGGGGGGTGTTGATTTGCTGTCTGTGTTTTTGACTTGAATAAAGGGGCACAAACACAATCTGAGCTGAAATACTACAGTCCGAGCTCTGGATTTGGTACTGCAAGTCTCTGGGGACAAGAGAATTCTTCAGCTGGTTAATTAAAATGCTTATGAGGAAGCCTGTCATTTTTTTTGACCTAAGTTAAGAAAGCTCCAAAACTCCCCCAGAAACAATAACAAAAAGAGTTTAATCCACTAGGTTTAATAGGATGATATGACCCCACAGTTTAGTTTAATTGTAGATTAATAATGAGACCAGCCTGCCCATTTTTAAAATGTCTCTTTCCCTCTTATTTACATAATACTCATCCCCTTCCAACATATGGTGCTTTTCTCTCCCCTGCTTATTCAGGGTCCAATCCTGCTTCCACTAATGTCACGTCTTCCACAAGACCTTTTCCTCATAGCTGCTTGAATCTGAATTCTCTATCGTCTTCATCCCTGTCATCTTATCAGTCACCTGAAGGACACTCAGGTCAGATACAGGGCTAAACTTCAGCCCCAGCAAATAGCTTAAACGCTTAACTGATTAAAATCAACACAAATTAGTTGTGGTGTTCACCTCATGCAACTACAGATGGCTTCATTGTAGCCACACATGCACACACACACACACACACACTCTCAAAATTAAGGACCTTGAGCTTACTTGAAAGAAGAAAGTGATCACGCTAAGGTTTCTGAATCAGGTGCAGTTCACTCATTAGGGCAGTTTCTGGAACGTGAATTGTCCTTACGCAATGATTATCTGGAATATAGGCATCATAATAATCTAAATGTAAGGGTACACGACTCTTTGCACAATAGCTTCGGGATTTGGGCCAGCACTTGCTTTGTCATAGCTTTTCCTGCATGAATGTTTCTGTAGCCTAGAGGAGGATTCTGGGATGATCACAGCATGACCATTTTCCTGGGTCACGATATGGGGGTAAGAAGCTTAGGATGCTACTTTTATATTGTTTCATACTCTGATGTTTCCATGTAATGCCAGGCTGGACACACCAGTCATTGGGACATCCTCAACTCTGCAGTTCTTCAGACATACAACATTGCTTTGGGCAAACATATCTTAAACCTTACAAAGAGTTGCTTGAGGGAGAAGTCATCCAAGGAAGCTGACCACACAAGACATGAGTATAGAAATGTAGTCATAGTTTCATCCTAACCTTCTTCACCTGGTATCAAGGAATTCAAAAGACAGGGTTTACAGGCTCCCTGGGGGAGACCCCTGCAGTCTCACAGTTCTCCATGACATTCCACTTCCATTTTCCATTTGACAGCTTCAACCTTTAATCTTCCATAAAACCCCTTGTGATGTGAACAATTTCTCCCCCTGGCTTAAGGCCCTGATTTATTTTTTTAGACTGACTTCTGGGTAAAAGAAAGAGAGTAAGAGAACCCAGGGGCCTCTAGAAAGCTTTCTTTCTTTGGTTGCTGCTATTGTTTTGTGGGGGTGGCTAGAAAAGAGAGCTGGAGTTTCAAGGTGGTTGTTTACTTGTAAAGGTTTGTCTTTTTGGTTTGGTTGTTTTTGGGGTTTTTCTGGTTTTGGTTTTTAGTTGTTGGTAGTGATTTTTTTGTTGGTGGTGTTTTTTGGGGGGGTTGTTTTGTTTTTTGTTTTGGGCTTTTTGTTTGTTTATTTTGGGTTTTGTTTGCTTGTTTGTTTTTCTTCTCCTGTGTTTGCCACCTGTTTTGATCACAGTCAGAAGAGAGAGCCTGCAGGGAGGGTGATGCCTGCTCTGCAATTCCATGCAGGTACACTCTAGACCTTGGGTCAAAAAAAAGCTGTGATTTAAAGCAGCCAAACAACTGGTTCTTCATGCTTTTTGACCAAGCTCTACATCCTCTTCCCACTGTGTGCTCTGACCTGACTTGGCTGAGTGATTGTAAAGTGTCCTTCCTCTGTTCCCTCATGTCTCCCCTTAGCCTGGACAGTGGGCTTCGCCCAAGGGCCTGCTTCTGTTTTCTTGCTCTGCTCTCATTTTGCCCCTGTGTAGTTTGATTTGGTTTTGGTATTATCACTTCTAGCTCAGAACCACCAAATGAGCCAATGTCTGTACATCTCAGGGAGATTTACCTAAAAGAATTGGTTTAAATATGGGCTTAATTAAAAATAAAATGGTCAGTGAATTAATTCAGATGGGCTTTTTATCCAACCAGGAGAATTTGTCTCTTCTAAGAGGGTTTTCTGTGACACTTCCTCTCTGCTTGTGTTTCTTATGCAAACCTGCTCTCCTCCTGGGAACAGCATTATCCCACTTTGAGGACGTGTTCTTGCTTTTGTTGAAATCCATAATTTACAGTGTCTATCCAAAGGGACCGGCACAGAATGATTTTATTTTCAAGAGGCTAACAATAAAAACTCACCTCCTGACCTCTTGAAGCCCAGCAGAATGGAGAGGGTGGGAAGGGAAAATGTCTTTCATTCCAGGTTTTCAGAGCTGAAGCTTCTGAAAGGATTCTGGAGTTTGATCAAAAATGAACCTGGTGTCAAAGCTACAAGGTGGGTTTAGATTAAGTGCTTTAAAAGGAAACACAAACAGGTTTGGTTTTAGTAAGCTAAAAAAAATAAATCTGTGTCTCAAAGTAGCAAATGATTCATTATTCCAATAACTGTTAGATATATATTATATTGTCATTTAAAGGAGAGCATGTCCCCTCATGGGACAGCTTGCATAGGTGCTGTGACCCTTTCTGGAGCCATCATATCAAGCAGTACATGTTGGCCACCTGAATGATCTGGAACCTGTTTAAGAATTAAAAGAGTACCAGCCAGCAGCCACGTGCCAGGAATCTGTAGTAGTTGTCCATTTCTCTGCATTTCAGAACGCTCATAGTCACATTCTTTGCCATCACATGACTCGTGTTTGTCACATGGCCGATGTTGAGCTTACAGGACAGAAAATTCACTGAATTCTTCATCATCTTTGATTAAATATAGATACTGCTATTTACAGCCTTGCAAACCCTGGGCCTTGTCAGCTTTTAATGCTTTCCAATGCTTCTGATAGCTGAAAAGAGCCAGTTTGTCTGTCGCTCAATTATAGGAAAAGCCAATTTAACACTTCCTCTCTCTGCAGGAAGTACATTCCTGACTGTAGTGTGACCTTTCCTCAGCTTGTGACTGCTGAAGGTAGGAAAACTTTTAGGGCTCTCAGCAATACCAGCCTTGTCTGTCACTAATCTTCCACTCTTTGAAGCCTTGCTTTTCCCCACCTCCTTTCTTTTGTCTCCCACACACATTAACAGGATTAATGCCCCTGCTACTTTTGCTTTATTACCTCCACTAATCTTTTTTTTGCTGCTCTGAACTTAGAGATGTCCCATACAATGCTGCCAGGATTTCCCAAGCACAAATAGGTGCACCCTCTTTCTAGGGGCGCCTGGCAAGGTAAACACTTCCTCACTACCATGAAAATCTTGCTGGTGTAAGGACCTACTCAGAGGGGCCTTTTTCCTTCATTTTTCTGGAGCAGAAGTAAATAGGTGTCTGGTGTTCAGGGTCTATCATATGAATCCCAAGATTATTTTTCTTATAGTTATAAAAAAAGCAGGTCTCCACCAAGGGGTCTTAAATCTGAGCCTGCATCACAGGTGTTAGCAATCTTTTATTGATGGCATTTTACAGCACTCCGCAGTGCAATCTGGCTGCTCTTAGACACTTGGACTTTCAACAAATTTTAACTTTCAAATTTTGACATTTCTCTGTGTTATCTGTCTGCCTCAGGCCAGTGTCTTAAATCTAAGCATTTCAGTCCCTGAGGCTGGGGAAATTGCATTTTTTAATGCAGGGTGACAAAATTTTGGTACCCTTTTGAAAACAGCACTAGGAGCAGGAGCTCAAAATTTGCCACAGAGGTGGCCTTTCTGTTGATTTTGTTCTTTGCTGCCACTGTCACCAACTACTGTCATCTGGCCAAGGTATTAGTATTTGAAAAGTATTGTTTTGCACAGGTTTATTCTATATCCTTTAGATGATAGCAATTACATTCCTTACGGATTCGATGCTCCCTAGGAGCGTTTACTCTGATGGCTCAGCACAATTTTTCCCCACAAGGTCAGTTCTTGGCTTGCTATGAGCAACACATGGCTCAGACTCCCATGAAAGCCAGCAGGGCTCTTTTCCCTTGCTTCCTGAATGCCCCACTGATCCTCAGTCACAGGATCAGGCTGGTGGAACAATCTCCTCAAGCCTAATAGTGAAACAAATAAATAATTTCCTATGACCACTCGCAAAATATGTCGGGTGCTATGGGGCAAACTCTGCTTTTGGATGTTTAGCTTGCAAAAATCTGGTGTTCAGCTCTCTGTAACCAGGGGCTGGGAATGTCTCCAAGGAAGGATGGTGAGCCTGGCTGTGGGAGTCTGGCTCAGTCTCTGTTGTTACCAAAAGGAAAATGTCTACCTGGGCAGAACCAGAGATTGGTGTGTGCTGGGAAAAAACACCTCTAACACACATATTCACTAAGGAAAACTGCAGCCAGAGGCCTGGTTCTGTTGAGGGAGTTACTCAAATGCAGACCAGCATTAGCATAGCATTCCAGGAGTTAATATAATTCCAGGCAATTCAGTGCTCTCCAATGTTGAAGCTGCTGTCCTTACGAAAACAACAGCATATGGTGGCATCTTAGGTTTTCTGTGGTTAGCTGAGCTACCTCAGACAAGCTGTTTTAATAAAATCAAATTTGTACTCATGTTACAATGAGTGATAGTGCTGAAGGAGCTGTGAAAATTAGAAACTCCTCTTCTGGGAAGCCAGGTCTTCTCAGCTCTTGCGGGATCTGTTGCAGCACACAGCACTAGCCCTGGAAATGTTTTATCACACTGTCATGAAATAACTGGTTGTTAGTGTAAATGTTTACTAGGAACAAAATTAATCTTGTGCCGTCATTTTCCATGGGGAGGATGTGATCAGGTAGAATAATCCCAGTCCTGCTTCTCCCAGCAGGCCAGTAGATCCTTCCTGACGTTTTTGATGTTTGCTGTCTCAGCCCCACAGCCTTTGCATTCCTGCCTGCACCATGACCCAGCCTGAAAAGGCTCACCCTCTTTGCCCATACCAACCAGAGCTGTACATCCCACCTTCCTCAAGGCAGAGAAGACTGAGGGTGCACAGCCTGGTGAGTTGAAGCTGTGATCAATAGGTCTTGGGTCCAGCTGTGGCTTTTGGCCTGGGAATTGCAGCAGTGGGATCCCACCTTCAGTGCTGGTGGTAGCAGATACCCTCAACAATGCTGGCTGTTCCCACCTCTGAGAAGGATTACTTTGAAGTCAGAGGGGCTTTTGAATTCAAGTGTGCTTAAATCTCTCCACAGAGTCTGTCTAATTCAGGCAGTCTGGATGTGGCCACAAAACTATGTCTCTGCAATGCCTGCTTGTACTGGGTATGGTCTGGATACTGTCCTCAGTGTAACATATATATATCTTAACAATACTCTTCTTCTTAGAAGGCTGCCTTCACCATCCAGCACAGGAAATAAGGGATGCAAGTGTATGCTCATATATATTGAGAGTCACAGAACACCTGTTCCTGAACCACATGTAAAGAAAGAAGGGGAAAAAAATCTTCTAAAAAAAAATTAAAAAGCAGATGAGGATAGCTTAATGAAAAGATGAACACAAATGAAATGACAACAATCAATGGTAGTTCAACTCTAATTGAATTTTATCATCAGCAGAGCTGCTGTTGTTTTTCCCTTCTACCCAAAATGAGAAGGTCTGGAAAGGAAATGTCCCTTATCAAATTTCACATTCAGTTGAATTAGCCTGGAAATCTTTTTAATAAAATAAAGAAAAAAAGCAACCTTGACAGAAAACTTTAATTCCAGCCAAGGCCCTTAAACCAACCACCCTGTGCCAGACAGTTCAGTGACAGAACTGGAGGGTTTCCGCACTAATCATCTGCCCCTGTTTTCTGAGGGTATATTTGGCATCTGTCTCCAAGCTGGAGAGAAGAAGCCCTGGAGTCCTCCAAGGAATTGGCTTGTAATTCTGATGTGATGGCATCAGCTAATTAGCAGCTCTAACAAACCTCACCTCCAGCCCCTCTCTGGATTTTTCTTCAATTATGGCTAAGTGTGCAGCCTGCAAGGAGGGAAGGTGAGATGGGGGGAGTTGTCCATAGCTACTGAAGGTTACACAGCTGCATAGAATAGAAATTACTGCAGTATTTAATGACACTCCTGTTTAATTCTGGAAAAGAGGAGCATTAACATCCTGCAAATAGGGACAAATTAACATGGAGGATCTGTGCAGAGACAAGCCCCAAAGCTCTTTCTCTGGCCTTTTGCACAGAACTAAATTTTACCAATACCAGTTTTAGGGACTTGTCAGCCTTTGAACATGATTACTCCTTTACATCTGGTGTGACTATAAATTCTTAATTTCCTCGAGGTTCTGCTTTATTAAAATTCTTAACTTATAAGGTTTTTCTTACTGCACTCTTTTCTCATACATATCATACAAAGCAGCAAATAGTGTTTACCACAAGAAAAATAATCACTTACGTACCAAAGGCAGAAAACACTTTAATTGCTACTGTCCTCAAAAGAGTTTTCTCTTATGCTCAGAAAGTTTGGCTGGGTTTTTTTTATTCCTCAGTGGCATTGGAAAATTCTCCCACTGAAACCAGTGTAATCCATTTTTCATTGAAATCACAGCATTTCCCAACTGCCATAAAATGACGTTATTTTGGAAATGCCATAAAATCGCATAGAACTTTACAAACGCCATAAATGTGGCCATGGAAAGAGTGAAAAATGTTCAAAGTGTGCTTCCATCTCTCCCAAATAACTGTGACACCCCTGTCACAGTAGAAATCTTTGTAACAGTTATATCACCACACATAGCAATGTAAAGCACAGATGATGACACAAACAAATGCTCAGTGCTGACACTTAAAAGAGCAGCTGTAAAAAATAGCAGTCCATGATAAAAGGCACAGCATCAGCCACTGACTTTATGCAAAATATTATTTACTGTACAAACATACTGGGCTGCAAAATATAGCTAATAAAATAAGTGATTTCCCTGCCTGCTGCTTCCAAAATCACTCAGTCTCCAGCAGGCACAGTTTCCTAGGGGTGATGGAAAATATTTTCTAGCAGCTGACAAGAAACTCTTGATGATTTTTTTTCTGTTTTTCTGGCAGTGAAGAGCCACCCTTGACAGTCTGATTTTAACTTACTAGACTCATGACAAGGTCCTGCTGTAAAAAAAAAAAAAATAAAAAAAATTAAAAGCAGACATTCAATTGTTAAATAAATCAAACTGATTGCACCTCCCAGAGACAGGACCTGTTCTCCGAAGTAGCCAAAATGGTGTGCCAGCATTTTCATGTGACACAGAGCACTGGCATGGGTCATGCGAAATGTCACCTCAGAGCAAAGTGTTGTGACAGTCGAGGTGTGCTGAGTTTTGGCCAATGCAGAGCAATAACGTGGTGAGACACCAGCCACGTTCAGCCTGCAGGCTACTTAGGGACACCAGGCCAGGAGCTGCACCTCTGCAAAGTACCTGCCCTTGGTGGGGAGAAGCAGATGGAGAATCCCCAGGTATCCCACAGGCACTGTGGATGCCTGTGTCACATGTACATCCTTTCTTCTTCCCGTCTCTCCTGCACCTGGAATGAATAAAATCTCTCCCTGCATGGGCCATCAATTTTGAGACATATGTGCCAATGAAGATTTACTTGAAAAATCTCTGGGAAGATCAGGCAGGCCTCACAATTTCTCTGATGAGAGTGATGAGTTTTGCTACCCAAATGCAAAACAAGAAAACTTTCTGGTGATGTCCAGACCATGTGACTTCTGAACAGAAATATAAGTCCTTTTCCTTGGCGAATTGCCAAATGATCTTTTTTCTTCTTAATAAGTTTTGTATTCACTTTCATGGGACATCCTCACCCTGTTCAAGGAAGCCTTTCACCAGAGAGCCAAGCTCCAGAATAGGAGAGGGAGACATGGACATGTCACAAAGAGTTTCCCCCCACCTTCTTTGCTGCAGAAAGGCAGCCTGCATTCACCAATTACACAAATTTGGAAGCATTTTACTCAATTTGGATTCTGTTCCTTGCACAGTGATTGCACTCTGGCCCCACTATATGGGCACGCACCCCTGGAAATGGGGGACAGCTGAGGGAAACACCTGGGCTCCCCAGAGATGCATGGCATGTCAGACATGGACTGCCACCCACTGCTCCAACTCAGATTTTCTCCACAGAGAGCTGCCTCACCTAGGAAAGTAATGAATCACAGCATCATAGAATGGTTTGAGTTGGAAGGGACCTTAAAGATCATCCAGTTCCAACTCCTCTGCCATATGCAGGGACACCTTCCGCTAGGACAGATTTCTCAGAGCCCCGTCCAACCTGGCCTTGAACACATCCAGGAATGGAGCATCCACAACTTCTCTGGGCAAGAATCAAAATACGTGAAATGCACTGAGGTGCTTTGTGGTTTCCTACAAACGCTCACAGAATTTTCCTGGTGTAAATTAACTCTGACATTTCAGGCAGAGTCTCCTGGGAGCACCGAGAAGTTCACATAGAATGAGGGGACAACAAAGCTTGAAAAATCCAAGTGAAAACAAAGCAATATCCTTTCTGGACAGTCTTTCTCAGACAAACTCCATTTTGTCCACTTGGGAGTTTCTTTGTAAGTTGTTTTTTGGTTTTTTGCTCTCCTTGTTTTAAAATGCTGACACATTGACGGATGCTTCCCATATATTTTCATCCTATAATGTATTAAATCTTGATGCTGAAACAGCTACAAGTCCTTTCAGGGGATTATTTTTTTCATTGTTATACCTGGGTCATCTGAAAATCTAAGGGGGGAAAGACAAGTTCTCCACTGGCTCTGTGATTAAAATTATTTATCTTGCCATATCTTGCAGCATCACAATGAGCAAAATTCCACCACCCTGTGTGGTACAAGTTCCCGCACAACTCTCTGCTAATGACTTCTTTTTCCCAAGCAGGAAAGGCTTCAAAGCCCCAGAGTTTTCTCTTTAGGCTGGAAAAATACCTGAGCCAAACTCAGATGGAATCAACACATTAGGTAGGAACTATATTAAAAACTCAGAGCAACATTTTCCTCTCTTATTAGCTGGACAGTGCAAAGGCAGCACCTGGGCTGATGACAGCAGGAATGCGTTCATTAACCAAAGGCATCACGATTGCCTTCCTATTGCTGAGCTCTGCAACTCCCACCACAATCAATGTGCTTCAGTAGCAGAGTTTGATCTAAGCTTTGCCCCATTTATCCTAATAAAGACTAAAGATTTATCTTACTTTTTATGTTACTTTTTTCCTTTGTGGCAAAATTCAACTAAAAATCCTGATCACTTTATCACTTGGTCTAAGCAATGGTTGCATTGCTCACCATCATGCCAGTCAAAAATGCCATAAAAAGAGAAATAAAACCATGGTCATCTGAGTGATGGAATTTTCCTTTGCAAAGGAAATATTTTGTTGCTCCACATACTGGGTTTCCTGCCGTATGAAAGGCCGTTCAGCCTGATATTTGCCTCTCAGCATCTGTAGGAATTGTATGCAATGCATCTGTGTCTCCCCACATACCAAGAAACACATGCCAAACGCAGTCTGGCCTGGAATCATCCTGCTTCTTGACAGATGCTGTTCCTAAATATCTCCTCTGGAAAGGCAAAATGCTTAGAGAGGACCAGCAGTTATCAGGGAAGTTTGGTGCAAGGTTACACACAGCAAGCATTGTCAATAACAGCATCAGGTGTGACACAAATCCCCTCGGTCCTTGCTTTTATGTTCCCTGAGCAGCACCACGCACAAGCTGTGATCCTGCCTCAGAGCCTGGCTTCACTTCAGCCACTTTTTGCCATTTTCCTGTACTGAAAGAGGCAGCTGCACAGGCCAGTGCATGGAACTGCACGTGGAACTTCTCTCTCTCCTTCCCCAGGAGGTGTCTGCTCCTGTAGTTGACAGTGCAACCCTGCTCTGCCCATTAGGTGAGAAAATGAGAAATAAGAAGCTCATTTCATCAAATGGCTCATGGCATAGGTTTTACTACCCAGGACCAGCTCAGGAGAATCCCAGCTCCCTCTTAGGCCAGTTGACAGAGTGGGTGCTAATGAGAACGTGCAATTTAGGAATGACCTGCACATACCACACACTCCACGTGGAGTTGCACTTAAAGCTCCTTAGCAATGCCAGGGTATGAGGAAGTAAATGTTGCAAAATATTATTATTGTGGATTTACATAGAGGCTGGGGACCATCACCAGGCTGGAGGGAGTACCTGACAACCATGTCCTCCTCCTGAAGGAAAGTACCTTCCAAACCCTCTGAGAAGACCCAATGTATTCAAAAGCTCCAGAAAGCCACCTAACCCCACACACTGGAAACAGGTATCTGACTGACTGAGCAGTCAGCAGCCTTGGCATTTACTTTTTTTAATCAGCCACCTGCTACATGACCCCAGTTCTGCACTGTACAGATGAGATGGGAGCAGAGAGACCTTCCTGCTGTCTGCATGAGAGAATCAAGCCATTTAGCAGCAATTAGCATCCTAACCAGCTTAGCTCATTTGCAATTAAACTATGGTTCCTGACAGCTCTTGAGTTCCAAGACATCGTTTGAGGGAGGTCATAAACCAGTCTGGGTTTTGGTGGTGCTGAAATGGTGCATGGAGGAAACTAATGTGGCCCATAAAAAGGTTTAACCCTCAAGTGCTGCAGTGGAATCCACAATGTGCCATTTTAGGGACAAGTGAGAAACATTGCCACCCATTCCGAATCAAGTAACATAGTGTGAACAGCTAATCAATGTTTCCAACTTGTGCTTCTGTGTCTACACAGTAAGAAAAGTCTTCTTGTCTTCCTTCATAAAGAAAGGCATAATTTTTTCAATTCCCCTAGAAGCAACACTATCCTTGGTGTTTGCTATAGGTGTGATGTTATTTGCACTCATCTATCTGGTGTTTTTAATGTATTGGGATACCAGGACCACTGATGGTGCTGTTGCTGGCACTTAACGTCATATATTAGTTACAAATTCAGGCTCTTTCTGCATGTCAGCCAAAGACATCAGCCCCATTGCAAATGCTGTAAACCACCTCATGCAGAGTCTTTCCTGGTTGCAGGGGGAGCTAATTTTTGTAGGTTAAACTGACCCATTGCAAATCCACCACAAAAAGCTCTGCAGACAAGGGGATTCAGTATCTGCTCTCTGAACCATAATGTTTTCTTGTTTTCCCCTTGTCAGTGTGTTGCCCCCCTTATCTGATATCTGTCAGGCTAGGAATTAAAACCCCACCAAGCCCTAACAACAACATCAGTAGCCCCGATTTTCGTCATTGATCTCCACCTGCAGGTTCTGATGTCCATGATGGTATGAGCTACTGCTGGGCTGATAGGGTCTGATGTCTTGTGCTGTCAACAGCTTGCTCACTGACTCATGATGTCCTGGGGGCCAGTGGGGATGTGGATAAAATTCTGCAACCGATTGTTAATCTGCTTCAGTCAATGCTAAATTTGTACTATAAACATTTGCCCTGAGTGCATGCGCCATTGTGCGCGCAGTGCTTTGTCTTGTCTGTTTGTGAAGCGGGAGGAACTGTTTTGTCGCAGTTGCCTCATGCAGTAGTGGAGCTGTTCATCTGGGGAAATGAGGCTAACTGGAGATCCTGGAGGATGCAAACTGTAGATGGTTTTGCTTGTCTTCTTCTTCCTGGGTCCAGTCTCAGGGCATCTGGCTGCACTGACAAATCTTGTAGTCAGCTGCAAGACTTGGATGAAGGAGAGTCAAGACATTTATGGGAAAAAGATGACAAAACCACAGGTAGATAATTAATGCCAGGAAGCAAGAAATGTTGGGGCTAATCATATCCCAGACAAATGCAGGGCCAGTCTCTCTGTTGCTTTGCAAGGCCACAGTTCTGTCAGTACCTGCACAGTTCAGTTCCCTTGAAGCCTGAAAACTGAGCCTGGAATCTTTTCCCAGTAAACTGTCCTCTCTAGATTTACCCTGCTGCACCAGAAGCCCAACACACTGATCTCCCATTCCAGGCAGACAACAGTTCTTGATCCATGTGTCTCTCAGCTGATGATCCTCTTCTAACAAGGTTTAAAGGTGTTGTAGCCGGTAGCACTGCCATGTAAGGGAGGACAGCGCATAGAGGGAGGCACCAAGCCCTTTCAGGCAGCCAAAATGCTGATCTCTGCCTTCCAGAGAACTTGAGTTACAAGCCTGGTCTGTGTCCAGCACAATTTCTTTGCAGGCAAGAGAGCATAAACTCTCAGAAGAGGTCAGCATGAGAGCGATCCACAGTGATGCCCTTTTTTTCCAGCCAGTGATCCTGTGCTTACTTCTGTAACCTGTCCTTGAGGAAAGAGCTGGGCAGTGGAAAGTAAATCACACCAGAAATTAGGATTAAATGAAGGAAGAAGCAGCACAGAGCATAAGAAAGAGAACAGACAGAGGAAGCAAAGCAGGTGAAAAGGTAAAACTGCTAATGTGATAACTTACACCAGAACTAAAGCTTTCTCTGATTTTCTTTCAAACAAAACCCTAAAAGAACAGCTTAGCAACATGGGAAACCAACCAAAGTAGAGAATCCATCCTCACTTTTGCCAGTGATAGGTTTCAGCACTTTTCGAAGCCCCCATCTTACTGCGGTGTCTCCTAACTCCCCTGGTAGCCAATCAGAAATCTTCTCTGGGCAGCTTGTTCCCTGCTGTGTGAAGTGCAGAAGACAACATGGGAAAGGATGATGCACTTGTATGCACAGAAGGAGTAACAGGCTGTTTGCTGGGGAATTAGCTGTTTGGCTGCCTGCTTCAGCACACCAGGCATCCTAGAGTGTGGAAATAGCACAACACCAAAATGGCAGCCTGTTCCAATAAGAGCACAGGACATTTAAATACATTTTATGCACATTATTATGACAGGGAATCTCTTAAATTCCCAGGAAAAAATTAGTGTTTGATTGGCTTTGAGGAAGTGGTGATATTTCTTCAGATAGCGCAGTAACAGGGGCTTGTTTGGGAGCACAACCTTGATTCTTTGGAAGTAGTTTAGATTGCCAAGGTTAATTAAGTTAAAACGTGCCAAAGACCATGAAATGCTAAAGTTCTTGTATTGCACACATCATAGCTATCACCTTCCTGCTAGCTTGCTGAAGAAATTGAGTTATTTTTTTATTGAGAGAAGGTACACTCAGTTTAGTACCTCCAGCACCTTCTAATAATTTGTTCTTTAAAAAAAATAATTACGAAATGAAGCATAGGGCAAAGTTATCTTCTTATCCAGTGAGCAACCTTATAACTTACCTGCCCCCATCATTAGGGCAAAGTTCAGGTGGGATGTAAAGTAATGCAGCAGCAGAAGCAGAGCTAACAACGGCTGTGGAGTTCCTACCTCACTCCTGTCTCAGTGCCTTGGGCTGGCACCACATGGCAGGCGGGCCTGGAGTTTAAAGTCATCAACCTGATGTGCTTCATGCAGCTCCTGAGGCCTCAGTTTAGTAGCTTTTATTCTTACACCAATAAACAACAGGACACAAGAAGATAGGCTCAATCTCTGAAGAACCAAGCGTGTGTTTTTGCTTTGGCAGGGTGAAGACATTTTAACAAAGTTGTTGCCCAATTTAGAATGGCTACATGTAGTAAGGAGCAGTTGCTGGGAAGTGCTGCTCGCTAGAAATAGCAGAAACTGCTATATAAGCAATATACATGTAAGTTTCGTAATGATAATTGCATCTAAGTCTTTTTGATGGAGCACTAGGTGCCAATAAAAACAGAGCCCAGGCTTGCTTGTACCAGGAATTCCGCTCCAGGTAATGCCAGTGGTCTCCATCTGTGTATCATGTCTCAAGTAAAAAGTTTATTCACTCTTCATTGGGTTTGAGTGGCACCATACAGAAATCTGGATTCCTGTTGTCTCTGTAGTGACCTTTTTAGCCAGTTCTCACTACTACCCACTGAATAACTTGGCCTGTAGAAAGTGCACTTCAGAAGTAATAAACCTGAACAAGCCATGAACTCAAAAATACAAGTGAAGCTGCTGAGATCGGTTCTGCTCTTTCCTTACTGGTAGCATGTCAATAGGGGATTTTCTGTTTGTCATAGGAAACTGGCAGGAAACATATTTAGAAGCTGAACTTCTGAACTTCTCCTTTCACCTGTGTTTGAACCCTGCTAAATGATTTTACAACTATTATTGCTTTACAACCTATGACTGTAAATTCTTCCATTAGATTTTATTACTTAAGGATAAAAATGTGTGCCTGGGATTTGTATTTATATTTAGTAATATGTGTATGAGCTCCCACATGAAGTGAGTGTTAGATAAGATAGAAGGGAGAAAACGGCGGTTTGCATCTGAGAGCTGCTGTTTCCCTCACTGGGAGCGTCTGACAGTGGGGATATCTGAGACACTCAGCCCCAAGTCGCCTCCCCAAAAGGCCCTTGGAATCCAGGAATGCTTCATGCTGGAAAAGGAAGAAAATACCAGGTTTGCCAGCCTCAAGCAATAAGAAAATTATTATTATGGCCTTGTAAAGTCTCTGGAATATTTAAATGTACCATTTATTACAGGAGTCACTTGGTTTTGTTCCTTTTTCTGAGGCTGTAGGTCTAACAATTACAATCTTTCCTCTGTCGTTTGGAGGGCTATGCTCTCCTTTCATTTTTTTACAAACCCTGACACTATGCTTGTAATGCTATAATAGCAGGACTCAAAGGGCTTTTTGAGGAAAACAAGGAAATAAACATTGTAAACAACTGGGATTAAAATTATGAGAATTGAGATCAAGTTCTCAATGTTTCTTCTATGTACACTCACTGTCTGTCATAAAATGAACTTTTGAGAGACAAAGCTGTTGCCTTCTTTTCATTTCTTTATTCCAGTTCACTTTTTGTGGGTTGTTTCCAAACAGGACTATCAAGAAAAGGCGAAGTTTTCTAGCAGACTCTGTTTAGGGAAAATCAGAGTGCTAGAGAGAGAATGTTTTTCCTCCTGCTCCATCACTTGTCTGGGAGCCAAAGCCTTGCAGGAGGGATACAGGTGGGAGCCCTGGGCAGGAAAGCAAAGGCAGCTGTCTGGAGCACACAGTGTGTAGGGATAGCACAGGGACCCGACAGCCTGAGAACCAGACACACCACAGGCTAAGCCTTCTGATGGGGCCTTTTCTGCTGCTGGGACAGGGCTAGTTTGGCCTCAGGACAGCTTGACATCGTTCAAAGGCATCCACTTTGCCTCCTTAAAAAGATGTCTGCAGGGGCTTCAGCCAAAAATACCCACTTCCACTGACAGAAGGCCAAATGTCCTGCAAAGATCTCAAAGGGCTCACTCAAGACGGAGGCCTAAAGCACAGAGAAGCTCAGCTCCAGCCTGAGAAATAGGCAGCTGTGAAAGGGGAAGGAGAAGGGTTTCTTCTCTTCCCAGAATAGTTCTCTTACTTCTGCCAACACTTCTTTGGGATAAAATGAGGTTGAAAAAAAAAAAGAAAAGGGTTTTCATACAAGGTTTAAAAGATAATAGTGACTCCAAGAGGGTAGGGAAACTCTACTCCCTGATGGAGAAAAGAACACTTAAAAAGGGACAGGAGTCTGGATGGACACTGAAAGTTCAGAGAGTGATTCAGGGTATTTCAAATTCACCAGCATGGCTCCTGTTTCAGATGATACAGAACTTCTATTTCACAATTGTGCTCCCTGCTTCTCCACCTCATCTATCTCCATTACTTGGTTGTTCCAAGTAAAACTCTAAAGATTTTGCTCTGCAAAATAAAGAATGGGTTTGGAAGATCCCAAAAGACAAGAAATGTGCATTGATAGCATTTTTAAATGCTATTATCACTCTGCTTTAACAAAGTTTAAGGCAATTAACTCACAAGTGCCTCAGGTGGCTGATTTCCCCGATTACTCAGCCAGAGGGAATGTCATTGCAACTGCAGCAATTAATTAATTAACTCATGCCAATTGATTGGAAGAGTCACTCCATTATTAAGCCCTTGCTTCAGTCTCTTGTCACTTTTCTGACACTGCTGGGGGTTTCCTGGGGATTTCCTGGGGTTTTGCTTCAGCCAGAAGGCAGACTCCTTTTAACAATTACAGTCAAAGCAGTATGTCAGCTATTTCCTTTTCCAAGGATGAAAAAGCCTGGGTACAGGTATTAGGTGACCACCAAGTGTGCAGATAATGCAACTAAGTCCTTATAAATTGGGAAAAGCCAACTTTCAGGCTGCTTGTCTAGCTGGGATTGATCAAACCCACCCATGATTTCTCACCACAGCAGCACAGGGAGCAAAGTGATGGCATTGTGGCCAGATTCAGCCCTGCTCCTGGCGGCATTCCCTTCTGCAGACAGCGATTTTGTCTGAGACAGCGGGATGGGAAGAGAGAGCTCCCCAACGACTCCACAGAAGGTTTGGAAAGCGTGAGGAGCCAAACTGGTCAGTCTGTCCAGTCTAGGTGGCAAGGACATCAGTTTTCCCTCAAGGGTGAGCAGAAGGATGGGGCCTTTGTCTCCAAGCTCTTTGCTCCTCTGTGCTGAGCTATGATTGTGCTCTCTTACTCTGGGAAGATGCACAGGCACTTGTCTCCTGCCAAGAAATAGCTGTGTCTAGACTGCCTGCCATAATTTCTCTCTATCATCCTTTCCCACACTGATGGTGGATTTCAACTTTCTGGGCTCTTTTCCAGTTGCTGTCAGATTTCTTTGGTATACAGATTTCTTTGGTTTTTTTTCCCCCTGCAGAAAAGGACAGGACAGGGAGCACAGGCAGGAGGGGTGTCCAGTCCTGATGCAAGCACTGTCCCAGGGACATCACCACATTGCCAAGCTGAGATGGCTCTAGGCTGGACAAGGACTATAGGGAATAAAAATACAGTGCACTTCCACTGGCTTTTGGATAATTTTTTTGAAAGCATGCAAACAAAACTGTTTCCTTCTAAATTTTCTCCAGATAGGCATACTTTTTTTGTTGGTGGCATGTGTGGAGAGCCTGTCTGATCCTGTAGCACTTGTATCTCCTCATCTGGCAGCTGGAGCCCCCCTCAGGATCAGGCAGCACTGCAGGAAACCAATCAGACAAACTCCACAGACTGTCCTGCAGATCTCACAATGGCTCACAGTCCAAAGGTGATTGCATTCACGCTGGACAAGGCTCACCCACTGCTCCATAAGGTTCTGTCTGGTTTGTGTTTCTCCTCACAGCCCCAGCTGTTCATCTCCATACCCCTGCCTTTACCATCCCTGGTAACTTTGGCAGGGAGGGCAGGGGGCCCGTTCTCCAGTGTGTGAGCCTTCCTTAAACCCTTGGGAAAGCCATACTGAGAAGGGTCCCTAAAACTCCTGGAGTTATGGCCCTGCTACTTCAGGAAAGTGACAGAAGCTATCTTCCCCGAAGCCAAAGGAAGGTGACAAAGTGGCCTAGACGAAAGAGCAGCAATTGTGTGTGAGTTCTGCTCTTGGCACAGCTAGGAGCTACTTCTGTGTCCCAAAGCACAGCCAGAGCTGTAATATTCTGTCCATAAACTAGGACCCTCGCTTACTCCCTCTGTGCTGGTCCAAAAAGACAGGCATGAGTAGGAAGGGCTGAGCCAGTCATAAAGGAATGTCTCAAGAAGATTCCTAATGATGTCAGCCCAACTTCACACAGAGTTATTTGTGAGCAGTCTGTATGATGCTACAGCTGTGGCAGTAATGATTCACAGCAGGGTTTAATCCAGACTTCTTCATTGCCATTCTGTGAAACTGTGTTAAGCTACTTGCAGCTTAAGTCTTTCCTCACAGACAGCATCAGGGACTAATTAGTCCATTTAAATGTAACATGTCAGTAAGTGCTGAGCTCCTTACTTATGACTGACTCGGGTCTGATTGTTGCATGAAAGTCTCTTCCATGACAACAGCATCAGGCACTAGCCAAGGCTGCATTGACTGCTGCTGGTGATGGTCCCACTCCAAAAACCAGTTCAAACTTCCCCAGTTCCCTTTCAGTTGTCTGCGTAGTCACTAAGTCTCCAGATCAGCCAGTCTGCATTTTTGTGTCTGTTCCTAGTATCAGCACCAAGCCCATGTGAATAAAGCTGACCTGCAGTCCAGGAACAGCACAGGAGATGTAGTCACAAGGAAGAAGTGGACAAGAATTATTTTAAGTAACATCAGGCTGGGAATCCCCATCTCTACAGTGACCTGTTGTGTGTTCTTGGACATAAGTATTTCTACTTCTCTTGACGTGGTTTCTCTCAAGTTCATGCTGTGGCTCTTTTGGTCTCAAACTCTTTTGGGTGAGGACTGTCTCCAGCTCTGGGCTTGTAAAGCTCCTAATGCAACTTGACCAAATTCTCCAAGTACTCTAAGTAAAAATAATCCATTCATAGGGCTGTGTAAACATCAATAATTTTTCCATCCTTTACAGAAGAATGGTCATCACAGAAGGGTTACACTGCTCACTTTGAGGTAGGGATGTATTTCAGGATGCTGTCATTATACTTAATTGATAATTTCTTCACCACCAAAAAAGAAGGAGCCCATGCTCTTTCAATCTAACCCACTGTAATTGTCATACTTGCAAACCCTTTTTGCTGCATTGTTAAAAGCTATATTTAATTTTTATCTTTCTATATCAAAATAGAGCCTACCAACACCCATTACAGAGCAGGACTCCTATGCTGTTGCATGAGTTCAGAAAAAAAAGAAATACAAAAAAAACCAGTCTTTTCCCCAGAGGAAGATATAAATGTTCATAAGAACAGTGATAATTCATTCTTCTAACACTTTTGTGAAGTAAGCAAGTATGATTATCAGCCTCATTTTACAGATGGGGAAGTATGTCACAGAAAGGTTAACTGATTTATCTAATAACATGAAGCATGTCAGTGACAAGAAAAAACTGGATCTCTTGATCCCAGACGTAGTTCTCTAGTCTATAAAGCAGATCTTTAGCAGCAAAACCAGAAATAAGGACCAGAATTACTGAAACAACTGTTTTAAAAATGCTCAGCTATTTTTGAGACAGAAAACTATGAAAGAAGAATTTCCAAACATAACTTTAATATTTTGTCAATAATTCAAGTCCCTGAGCTGAGAAATGTTACCTTTCCTAAAACTGTTCCTGAACAAACCCATGTCCCCTCGCTGTGATCCTTCTTTTTTATTACTCAGTTTTCCTCATTTCAAAACATGACCTCTAAAAGTGTTTACCTAAAGTAGCAAATGTTAAACCAGATTTTTGTTCCTTATTTTTCCTGGATAGACCCAAGCAGCCACTTGTGCTGTAAGAAGCATTTCTGAGATGTGCCCCACATGGGGCCAGCCAGAGTCAGCCCCCAGGGCAAGTCTGCTCCCGTGCCTGTGCCTGATGTGATTTCCTGCATGGAGGTAGGAGAGCCTTTCCCACTGCTGCCACAGGTAGCCTGGGAGAGGGACAAGCTGGTGCTGAGCTCTGCACCACCTCTCCTTTGATGAGATACCTTGAGGGTCCCGTTTGAGGTCCAGGACCTCTGGGCAGTGGGCTCCAGAGCAGCATTCCCACACCCGTTCAGGCACCATGTTCTCTCCAGCGTAGCACTGAGCTGTGCTGCAGCCCCTGTCCCTGCAAACAGGCTCTGCGCCCTCAGCCTCAGGTGTGCCCCCACCACCTGGGAGGTTTATTTATACCTCCTTTTTCTTTGTAGCTGGCTGTCATCCTAAATTCATCTGGCAGTGAAGCCACAGATGCTGTCTTCCAGCTTCAGGCCACAAAGAAATGTTTGTCTGTTTTCTGAAACATGATTAATATTTAACTTGCCCAAAGTAAGATTCCAGTCCAGCTGGCAGATGTGAAACCTCAGGTGTGGCGGTGGAAAGGCACTCTGTCTGGCTACCCAGCAGAATGAGGGCAGGCAGTAGCCCTGAGGTGCCAGCGTGCCTGCCTTGCACGCTCACAGCTCCCATTCCAGCTGGAGAAGTTTCTCTGGGAAATGGAGTCCAGAAAAGTCTCCTCTGTTATGTCTTCCAAAGGGTATCACAGTTGATTCCCTCTTTACCTTTTCACCTCTGTTTGACCTGTTTGTAACGTGGAGTTTATGATGTAATTATATCTCACACAGCTGAAATTGTCCCCTGATCACCAGACTGATTACACTTAACAAGGCATAAACTCCCTCTCTCCTTCTCTGCCAGGAGTCCAATTTTAAGCTCTAATTGTTTTATAGGCCTTTTGCACTCTGGATGAAGAAAAAAAAAAAGAAGAAAAAAAAGAAAAATTAGTTGCCATTTACACATGTTGTAAAAGCACATTTTTCACCCTCCCATCCACACAAATGCCTCTTGGGGACTGCCCAAATGCCTAACAACCCAACAGCTTATACGCCTCAGTGCTTTCCTAATGATTGCTAGAAGCCTCAGCTTTTCTCCATCTCAAGTACAAATTGATCCTTTGAGGTGAGCAGCAGAGGCCTCTTTGCAGGGCAAGACTTTCTGCTCAGGGTCACCAGCAGCTGCCTGCTGGCACGTGGCACTGGTGACAAGCCAGAGGGCACTGAGCTCTGCTCAGATCTCCTGCAAAGGCTCACCAAGGACACCTTGTCTTGAGCTAAGGGAGGGTATGCAGTGAGTTATTGTGCAGTGAGTTATTGTCCTCAGCTAGGACAAGCTGAGTGATTTCTGGCTCTCTAGGAGAGTGGCTGCGAGATTTCACAAACAGCAGCCAGGTTATGCACTGGGCAGTCCTGACATCTTCTGAAAGCATTCTTCTTTTGATCGGTTTTCCTGCTTCCCATTTTCCTCTTTGAAAAAGGAGGACACACAGTGTTAGCTACAGACATGAGGCATCAAGGTATTAATTGTGATTTACTATCTTGTTCTTAGCAATACAACCCAGCAGATTTGTTGTTTTCAGGAGGAGATTCACCAAAAGAAAAAGGGCAATGTGAAAAGATGGGACCTGAGGAAGGGAGGGAAGAAAGTAGAGGAAGGAGGAGCCCATACCCATTTCCTCAACTTTCCCAGCATTAAGGACAAAGTTCACTGCCTCTCAAGTTGCCCATGCTCTTTTATAATAGCAGTATTATGCTCCCAGCCTGTATCCACTGGTAGCAGGTTGTGTGGAGGTTTCTACAGTAAGTTTTTGGTCTTTTTGTGCATGTACAGCACCTTGTATGGCAGCAATCGTGCTACCTGAGAATGGAACGTGACCCAATACTAAGAATAAGTAGTTATATAAGAATTAGGTGTACCATCAAAATAAAATAAGGAGGTGAGAGATCTCTGCAGGGAGTGCAATTAATGGCATTTTCAGAGTACAGAAGTCCATGCTGATGGCCTTCTCTGTCTCATCTGGCTCTTTTCCAGGTCTTTTGGCTGCTAGAGCTGGCATATTCCACAGTATCTCTTTTGGTTTTTGCTTTTCCCTCCTTCACTCCCCAAGCTCACTTGGCCCTAGGGACCTTTACTGCTCTATTTGCAGTCCAGGCAAATGGCCTTTCATAAAATCCCAGCCAGATGTCCAGCTGGTGAACAAATCACATAGCTCAATTGATTTCTGTGGAGCTATAACAATTTATAGCAGCTGAGGCTCTGGTCCTGTAAACTGCAGTGAGCTTGGAAGGGAACCACGAAGGGCTGCATACACCATAGGTTAAGGATGTATATTGGCATCTGGGGAACTGGGAAAGGCTTTGGACATAAATGTAAAGCAAAGCTGAGGAGCACAAGCAAAGCAAGTGGGCTGCCAGCTGAGGAATACAGAAGCACTGTGGGTTAGGAGCACTGGAAAATGACTGAGCGCATCGGCACACTCTGCTTGCATTCCTGACACGCTTGCTAAAAATATTATGATGGGGAAAGGAAATGCACCAGATTCTGCACACATTGGTAAGCAGGGAATTTCGTACAGCAGCTTGAGAGTTCTTACAGTGACAAAACAAATCCATGAAGGCATAGATGTGCACGGAACAAAGCAGGAACAAAGCTTGCAAGCCATGCCTGGTGGCATGTGCCCAGTGAGGGGAGCATCGAGAGGGGCTTTGCAGCAAGCCTCTTATTGTTCCACTGTTTATTCTGGTTTTATTAATATCTTCACTTAAGATGTGGAATAGGTGGGGGAAAGAGGAGAGAGGATGTGAGGGTCTGCTTTCAAAGGCAGGCAAGGAGGAGAAATAAACTGGGAGCTGAAGAAATTGAAACAACAGAAAGAAATTACCCAAATGAAGCATTAAGCTTGGGAAAAAAAAGTAATTATCTGAAATCAGGGAGGGAGGAGGAAAATAACCCAAACCACAAGTGCTTAATGGGAAAGATAGCTGCAACACTGAAGCACTAAGGTCTGTAATAGAGGGCAAATTGCACATGACTTTAGCAAGACAATGCAAGCTCCTTGTTTGTGTACAGAAGCACTGTATAGATTATGCAGTGGCAAGCCATGCTCTTCTTTCTCTATGGATGTCACACCTAAACTGTTGTTCTCTGTTCTGAGCATTTCAATAGGTATTGACAAAGAAATATATATTGATTACCAGAATAGAGACATCTAATTACAAGAAAAGGTGGAAAGAGCAAAGTTTGTTACCAGTTCACTTAGCAGTGACTAAAAGTAAGTAGGATAATTTCTGATAAGGAGGCAGATGTAAATGAGAGACAGCAAAATTACTGGAAGATAAACATAAGAAGGGATAAAGAAATCAATTAATTTAGAAAGTCTCAGAAAACTTCACCAGGAAATGATACATGGTATAACAGGTTTCTCCAAGGGAAAGCAGGCAGTTCATCCCAGTGACCTAGGATATTCTAAGTTGCTGTAAATCACTAAAAGGGTTTTGTAGGGAAATCGACAGTTGAGTTTGCCAAGTTTTCCTGATATTTTTAAGACATTTATCTACATTTTTGGGGGTTTTTTCTTGATGCAGACCATCCACACATTCTTCAAATGCTCCCCTGGAGGTGGCATGAGCTTCTTATTAGTAGACATTCTTCAAGGAGCATCTTCCAAACCCCAAAACCAGACTCACCAGGCCTCCCTCTTTCCCATTACCCTTGAACCTGCTGAACCTGATACTGTTTTTCAGGAGTATTACAGTTTCCCAATCCATCAATTTGAGGAGGAAAGGCAGGACATCCCATTTTATTTTCAATTGCACAAGATGGCAGAGGGTTAAACTGAAAGTGGAGTGAAAAAGAGAAGAAGTTGGCTTTATTCTTCCCTTCATACTCCCAGCTCTTTTCTTCATTTTGCTATTACAAGAGGCCAGAAGGATAGAAAAGCATATATATTTCTTCAACTTCAGTTTACATGATCTGTCCCCAAGGGATTCCCCTACTTTGTATTACCACAATTCCCAGGCTCTTCTTCCTCTGAGCTTTCATTTTCCATCATTCCTCAATTATTGTGTCTGATAAAAAAATCAATTATTCCATTCAGCCTTCCCTAGAAAGCTCCAATTTCGAAATGGACATGCCTAACCTGTTACCAGTGTGTGCTAAGCACTGCTGCTAAAGAAAAATGTCTAAAACCAACCCAGGAATCTGAAGCCACACACATACACACCCCATTTCACAGGGGATTGCACTTTGTTGTAGCAGGTAAACTTACTTTACCAAACACAATGATCTGAACTGTCCTGCAGGAAATATGAACTACATTTCCTTTTCCCCTAGTCTTCCTCCCTAATCCCCCCTCTTTTTTTTTCATAATTGTCTGGAAATTCAGTAGTGACTGGATGCTCAGTTACAGGCAGAGCTGGGAACTCAGCATTAACTCAGCATGAACCCTGGAACTCTGGTAGCTCTGATTTGCTGCCAAGAGAAACAAATTAGGTCCTGTTCTGCTAATAGGACTGTGTGTACAGAACATGATCTAGTAAGCAATAGCATTATCAGAGAAATGGGAGAATCCTCAGGGCCATATTAAGGATGCTGGTGCTTCAGTGGCAGGACCCCATCTTTGATGTTGTCTTTGAAGAACACCTGGGACAACAGCAAACATACCTGAAGGCAGAATTGCAAATAAGTAGCAAATAATTAGTGTATACCCACAAAACACAAAACATAGCTCCATCTTGACTCTTATAAAGCACTAAGAACTGCTTTGATTTAATCTTAGTCTAATTTTGCCTTTCTATAAATGCACAAAAGTCTTGGAACTCCAGAAGCTGTAACGTGTTGTCCTGCACAGACTCTGTGGCCCAGAACTATCTTCCCATAAACTCTGCCCGGCACTTTATCTTTCCCTGAGGCAAGTGGCTTAACATGACACAAATCCTTGAGGCCGCAGAAGAATATCAGATCACCCAAGTATTGCAGACATCTCTTCACTGTATCACGGAAACAGAGGAGCAGAGATCTCAATTTCCCACTCACAAACAGATGAATCATGTAATCCCTCACGTATGAGATCATAGTTTTGCACCTGTGTAATTTTGCATGTGTGCTTGCCTGTTGCACACATGGGCATTTACCTTGCCAGTGAGAGCCCATCAAGGTACTGGGAGTCCTGCAAGAGGCCACCAGTTAGAAGACTTGCTATCTCACCTTACTTCAGCACCGGTCTATGAAACTCAGTCCTGTACATGACATCTGACAATGGCTGTAACAGTCAATGAGCAGTTCTTCCTGCCTTCCCTGCTGAACCACTGGGTTTTAGGCATTGTTCATCTCTTATTCATCAGCCATGACACTGGCTAGGACACATCCTGGTAGCACAGGCAGCTGTACTATCCCCTCTCCGGAGGACAGTGTCCTGGTTTCAGCTGGGACAGAGTTAATTTCTACCTAGTAACTACTAGAGTGCTGTGTTTTGGATTTAGTAAGGGAATAATCTTGATGAGACATTCATGTTCTAGTTGTTACTAAGTAGTGCTTACTCTAAGTAAAAGACTTTTCAATTACCCATGATTTGCCAGCAAGGAGCTGCAGAAGAAGCTGGGAGGGGAAGCAGGGCCAGGACAGCTGATTCAAACTGGCCAAAGGGATATTCCATACCACAGGACATCATGCTCAGTACATTAACAGGGGTGAGTTGTGCCAGAAGGGGCTGATCACTCCTCAGGGACAGTCTGGACATCAGTCAGCAGGTGGTGAGCAATTGGGTTGAGCATCACTTGTTTCTCTTGGGTTTTATTCCTCTCTCTCTCTCCTTTACATTACAGTTATTATTGGTATGATTAGTATTTGTTAGTGGTATTATTATTTCCCCCCCAATTATTACACTGTTCTTATTTCAACCCACTGTGTTTATCTTTTCTTTCCAATTCTCCTCCATACCTGGGAAGGGGTGAGCAAATTGCTGCATGGTGCCAGCTGTGTTTCAGGTGCAGTGTCACCTGCCAGGCAGCACAAACAAAACCGTCTCAAACGTGGCAGGTATGGATATTTTTTAGGTTGGCTGGGAGATGGTGGGCTCTGAAGGCACTGGTGGGGGTTTGCTGGTGTTAGCCGGAATGCAGATGGAATGCAAGATTGTAAACCTAGCAGAAGGCTCAGGGACAATCATTTGGATTACAAAATTAATCACTTCAAATTTCCAGGGAGAAAGACTTGAAAGAGCCCCACCTACCCACCTCTTTTTATCGGGGGCGTGAGTTTCACAAATCAGCAATCATTTGCAACCATAACCTGCAGGGAATATTTCCTTCAGATACAGCCATCCATAAAGATTTTGCATTAAGAGACATGGATATTTGCAAGCGCTATCTAATTTTGAAAGCTGTCAAAACACCAGCAGCAGATGTATTCAGTCAGAAAACTAAACTTTCGCACAGCTGCTCAGAATCTCTAGCTCTTGCGCTGCATTTCCATAAAGATATGATTCAAACTGTGCAGCCATAGGCCTGATCTTGTAGACTTTCTAATCCTCTCATACTGGCCTGTAAGTAGAAACATATGCTTTTATGAAGAGAAGCATTTTACAGAGCTTAAGAGGACAAGCTGCAGTTGACTGCCTCACAGAAAGAGACATTACAACCACATCATCAACAGATCATGGTGGTAGCTCATCAGCCAGGGCTGTGCACTGTGCTAATGCTGCACACTGTACTAAGCCAGCCTCTTA
Source organism: Bombycilla garrulus (assembly GCA_013400315.1). NCBI lineage: Eukaryota > Metazoa > Chordata > Aves > Passeriformes > Bombycillidae > Bombycilla > Bombycilla garrulus. Next base: position 585,085 of record VXBU01003598.1, read on the forward strand.
GTCTCATTCCTCTAGCCATGTCTTACTGCTGCCCTGGTGCTTCTCCCTTAGTTAGTTATGCCTGTGCCCTTTAGGTCCTGAAGTGACAGCTATTGCAAGCAACAGAAACCTGGGAGAGAGAAGGAAGAACAACAGACCCGGAGATACTGTATTCTGGAATGAAAAAGGAATCAGTTCCCCCTTGGATGAATATTGCAAGGGGGGGTGGAAGGGAGAAACAATAATTGATCTGCAACAGATATGCAAAGGGAGGGAGGAAAACCCATAAAACAGTGAAACTGAAGGAGGCTCAGCAGTGACAGATCATAAATTCATAGGCAAGCATGCCATGAATTATGGCAAGGACAAAAAGCTGGAGGAACCTTGCCTCCACAGCCAGGCTGTGGCTGTTGCAAAGGCAAGTAGTTGCTGCTATTAAATAAGCTTGTCCTCTCCTCCTGCAGCTTCCCTTGCTGGTGCCAGCAGTGGGACCGGCCTGAGCCAGTGCTGGGACAGGCTCTGGTGAAAATGATCTGCAGCAGCAGTGGGAAAGGCAGTTCTGCTCTGCCCATGGAAATCTGCCACAGCTGTACAGAGGAGACCTCTTGGGTGGAGAGCACCTGCTAGCCCAGGAGGATGAAGGCAACTGCCTGGTTTGCAAAAGCTGGAGCTGATGGCCAGCAGTTTACAGCTCCTGCAGAAGTAGATCCCTTTCTTCCTGTCCCTGAGGTGCTCCAGGAGGCAATAGCCCTTTCCAGCCAAGCAGCACCCAGAGCTGAGGGGTTATATTCTGCTTTCAGCATCCAACAGACAGAAACATGCCCAAAGTGAACAGAGTTCAGAGGAGAGCAGTAAAACTTAATGAAAGGGTCACAAGAGTTGATTTACAAGGGAAAAATAAAAGAACATATGTTTAGTTTGGCTCAACAGTGACTGTGGAAAGATCACCAGATAGATGAGAAAGTTTTGAAGGACACAGTCAATGAAAAGGGATCTGAGGGTGGGGAGGGAAAGGAAGTGGCACTGCTTCTTTACCAAGAGGCTTTCATTAGTAGTAGAAGACTGAGAATAACCCAGACTGAGAATCTCCAGTAGAGATAGCTACAAAAAGGAGGCAACCTCTGCCTAACAGAGATGTGTTGCTGTCATCCCCATCGGTTGTGTGCAGGCTGCCCCTCTTCCCTGCCCCTACCACCTCTAAACAAGGGTGCCACTTGCCAACAGATGAAGAAGGTCATTGCTCCTCCGAATTGACATTATGGACAATTCCAATGAAGACACTGACTTCACCAGAACTGAGATTCATCTTGCCTGACAAAAGCAGTTACATAATATTGCAGCAGTAAAATGCATCTCTCTTCAGACTGTGCCAGTACTAGCATCCTTCATCCCAGTTGTCATCCCACTGCAGAAATGTTTTGTTGAGGTTCCTGGACTCCAGAGACATGTTTCTGGAGGAGTATTCTGGCTTAGCTAGCCCAGCACAAGGTGTTACAGCTGATGCTGTGTTTATACGACTCTGCCTTTAGCATATGGTAAAGTAGTTTGCCCAGATGTAAGACAACAACACAAAGGTTGTTCCATGACTTTGCTTACCCTGCTATGTATTTAACTATTGTATATTCTAGAGGAAATGAAGATATACTGCACTTTTCCCACTCCCTTCAATTTCTGTACCTGCTTGCTGGCAATGAAAAGCAATTCAAAGCACATATACTGCTCACTTCGACTTGCTGCTTGTTGGCAAGAATGTGCAAGCAAGCAGGCAAAAGCATGATGGATTCCACTTTGCACAGGTGTTTCTCTATGAGCTGATGCCCAGTGGAATGTGGAAGTAACTTGTGACATTTCCACCCTCCTTTGCTTGACAGTGTTCCCAGATTTCAGTCCAGCTGAACAGCAAACAAAGAACATAATAGCAGAAGAGGGTTGGGATACTAATTTCTTATGTGCTTTCTGGTCACATCACAGGTCTCATAGAACAGCAGAGATATTTGTGATGTTGCCCATTGAGTTATATATCTTCTCTTCTTTTGAAAAGACATATGGTTGTTTGAGAAAACTGAGCTGGAAACATGGGATTATGGATACTGGGGCCAGTAAAAGGTAGAGCCCAGGTTATCCCTCACCCACAGCAGGCATCCAGCTCCCTGCTCTGGTTTCTGCCACTGAAGACATCCAGTTCTGGCTGAGGGAGGACCTTTAGGCAGATCTCTCCAGTTGTACACGGAGACATATCCACTCTGCTATAGCTGGCAATGTCCTTTCCCAGCCCAAGCAAGGTGGCATCATTACCTGTTGAGGGAAGTAGAGAAGTTAACCAGAACAAAGACTTCATAAGGCATCCAGAAGGCCATGAGAGGTAAGAGATCATTTTCACTGAAATTATAATATCTATCTGTCCATGCAAAGGGCTTTAAGAAGCAAGAACATCTTCAGAGGAAATAGAGCATGTGTGCGGTGTAAAGCACATATGAGAAACTGTGAGGAATACTGGCAGCTAGTTCCATATCCTGGAAAAGTATTAGTACTTATTCACTGAACAGGAGGCACAGAGGGAGAGGGAAAGAATGAGCATCAAAAAGTCAGACAAGGTTTGTTCCACATAATATACGCCCAAAATGCTGTGCATCAAAGCACTAAGGCAAAGTGTCTCTTCTTTGGATATACAACCAATTCATTCCTTCAGAGCACAGCACAAAATCCAGAGAACATTTACCTCCATGAAAGACAAGATCACCACTTCACAAAACTTACAGTATTCATCCCACTCAAGCATAGTCCAGAAGTATTAACCCAGCATGTCTCTTCACATCCCTTTTATGACTGGCCATGGCATAGAAGATATATGGGACTGGTCAGAAGTCCTTTGAACACCCTGCGACCAAGCACTCTTCAGCTTCTGGGAAATACTTCATTCTGGATCTATGTTGTTCCTTGAGCAAATCTGATGTTCAGTCCATCTCTGGACACATTCCCTATCTTAGTGTTGATAACAGCAGGCAAAGTTACAAATTTTGCTGAACTTCCCACTCCTAATCACTGTGAGAGGCCAGCACGAAAACTCATTCCTGCACCTCTGTTTGGAGGGCTGGAGGAGGCAGGCAAAGGCGTTTCCTCCCATTTCCTCCTCCCAAGCTGAGCTCCAGCCAGACCCTCAGCAATGTGGCAGTGAGCATTGCTGGTAGCCTGGCCCTGCTGAGCTCAGCACAAGTAAATCCCTGTGCCAGGAGGGATTAATGCAGACTCAGAAAAGTCTGCAGACAGCAGGGTTTTGCACAGCAAGAGGGAACAAGATTATTTTAAAATAAGATGGCCATCACCTGCCTGTGTGCAACAGGCAATCAGTCAGCCTGAGCAGGTCTCTCTCACCCCAGGCCCCTCACGTGTCTTCCAGTCCTAAGCAAAGATGTGCTATGAGAACTGAGGTCCTTTAGCCCGTGTGCTTTGACCTGCTGCCTCAAGTCCCTGTGTGGGCATTGGGAGGGACTGGAGCCAGATACTGAAATACTGCCACGCTGAGTGTCCCTGCCTCTGTTTCACCTCGTCCCTCCAGGCAGTACCAGTCCAAATGGGCTTGGTCTGATGGCTCTGTAAAACAGCCCCCTAACCAGGTAACTCACAGCAGCCACCGAAACCCACTTTGTGTCTCCAAACCCGGCTCACACAGCTCCCTATCCCCCAGCAAACAGTGGTCAAACCATGTTTTAATCTGATCTGGAGCTCAGGAAGAGCGCTTCAAGGAGAGGAAGCCCTCACCTGATGCCTCCCTGGGTCAGGGAACTTGATCAGTTCTGTCTGGAGCAGAGAGCAGAAAGAGAGGATGGGCTACACAACAGTGTGGGCAGCAGCATCTTCCTGTTGCCTGACAGGGATCTCAGTGTCCAAAGCAAAGTCAGTGTGGGGACCCACAGCCTTCACCCTGCAGTGTCTGCACAGAATTACCAATCTCCAGGTATGAGAAAAATGAGCAGCATCTGAGTCCCAGGAAACCAACAGGTGAGCAAGCCTTTGGTGAGTTCTCCTTCCTCCCCCAGGTTGGCATCTCCCCAAGGAAGAGCTGAACCACATTGCCAGAGAGCTTGTATTTTGGTCAAAACAGGGAAAAGAGGGATCCCACAGCACCAGCCAGGCAGAGGGAAAGCTGCTTCTTAAAGCCAGGCAGAAGCTCAGGAATTTGCTCTTTTATTTCTAGCAGAAGAGGAGCATCTGTCTTCCCACCTGTTCCTCTTAAGCATAACTCCTGGATGTCAGTTTCTGAAGCTGTCAGCTTGCTGTTAGTTAAAATGCATTCCCATCACCGAGGAGTTTTAAGTCAGCACTGGTTTAAGGGAGTAATTTTAACCACCTTAATTTATGCCTGTGGAAGGAAAGCAGTCTGCTTGTAAAACATACATTGCTTTGGAAGAAAGGCTTTGATAATAAGGGAAATTAAACTGACCTAAACTCCCAGAGACTGCTGCACTGAGGGGTCAGACCAGTTTTCATCACCTGTGATTCTTGCTTCATTAATTTTTTCATAATTTTTATATGTCAATTACTGGTAAAACAGCATCATGTGTTCAAACAAACTCACGTGTTGCCAGCCTGTCTTTGCATCTTATTAGATCCAGCAGTTCTCATGCTAAATTTGTGCCTTCCTGTTTATTTCCACTGCACCAGATTGCAAGGAGCTGTCGACTGTGTGTTCTTATAAATAATGGTAACACTTTGCGTTTATATAAGCTTCCATCTGTGGATCAAAGAACTCCACAAAGCAAGGTTTGATGTTCACATTTTATCATCTTCACTTCTTGCACGAGGAAAAGAGAAAGCACAGAGTGGAGAGCTCCCATTCAGAAGCCAGTTTCATTGACTAGGGAAGAGCTCCTTTTCAGTCCTAATTTTATAAGCCCAGGATGACTTTTTAAGACTCTAAGGCCACACGAAATTAAGGAGAAGATGTAGGTACCCAGGACCCTCTTGAGTCCAAGCTTACCAAAAGCCTGACATGTTGATACCTATGTGGGTTATCCTACCTGGAGAAGATAAGGGAGAGTCTGAATTCCTTCTGTGGGCAGATACTGGGTCATCTCCAGCAAAGCAGGAGCAAGACAAATGTGCTAGCCAGGATGCTGGCTATAGTGGACATGCTGTCTCTCAGAGGGGCTTGGTGAGGTGGATAACTGCTTAATTTTAGTCCGCTCAGGGCATGAACCCTCAGAGAAAGGAGCAAAGCAGCCAAGACAGAGCCACATTAAGTGGTTTTACTCTTGGAAGACTTTCAGTAAGAGTAAACATTGTAGGAGTCTCTAGAGAATTAGTTGTTAGAAGTCAAATATCAAGAACAAGAACAGACAGACACAGCAAAAACAATGCTCCTCAAGGCCAGGCCTGGTGTGGCCACTCAGTCAAGCTCATGTAACATTTCTGGCTGTCACCTCAGTCCCTGCATGCACAAAATAACTCCTGAGTCAGCAATCACCCCCTGTTCCAATGGCCTTTCATCACTGCCTAGTTGTTTCCTCCCCCCACTACACACAGCTTAAAGTAGCTATGTCAGGATACAGCACCTCAAGTGTCTGGAAGCTGCTCAAGGTGCTATTTTTGTGGTGTCAGTTTATTTTTACACATCCTAATGCGCAAGGAAGGTACAGGCTGGGTGAGAAGGGGAGTGGAGATGTCCTGCAAAATATCAGGACATCATGTTTTTTAAGTCTCTGAATGGAATTTCAATGCAAAAGGAGCAAAGCAGTTGGCAGAGGAACCTGCTATTAGTCTAAGTACTTGCATTCATGCTGGTTTCTTTAAGTCCTCCATAAAAATATCTTGTGATGCTCTCCTTGCACTTTTAGACATCACTTTTCCCCTTGAAAACCTACAGCATAGTGATTCTGAGCAGCTCTTCCATTATCTACTGGTTGGAAACACATACCAAACAAATACTCTGTATTGCCTGATGGCAACAAGCATGGCTCTAGGCAGCATGAAAACAATTCTGCATTTAGTATTGTTTCCTCCTTGCCTTCTTACCTCCTGGACCCTGAGCAGCCCCACTCTTGTACACGTGCACACTGAGGCACAGACATTGTCTTCATGGCATGGGGTTACCTTAAAAAAGCCAGAGTTTAAATATGGCTTAGGGAAATGCAGAAATAAGGATCTTGCAGGCAGCTAATTTGTGCATAGGACCTCCAGGCAATATCCTTAAATAAGAAGAATGGCACTTCAGGGCAATGGATGTATTAAGTCAAGAATATACTTTTAACTCATTTTCCCAGAATATGTAAAACCTCCAGGTATGTTACATATGTGCCAGCACACTGATCCACTTTGTCTTCATGTGACCCACCTGTTAGGATCAAAAGAATAGAGAGTTTTCAGAACACTGGGCCTGCGGGACAGAACTTAGAATTAAAGACAGGGTTTGATCTAAGACCTTGAGAGAAGCTTCCAAGCTTAGGTGCTAGAAGCAAGAATGTAGATTTGTAGTCAAAATAGAGACATGTTAAGCTAGATAGAAAGAAGTAGTTACAAAGAAGTCTGTAGAATAGATTTATGTAGCAGAACAAGATTGGCCAGAAAAGGTCATGTTATTGCTAGATGAAATTTCTTATTATTGGTTTAATAATGTAAACATCCTAGGTGTTAATATTCTATTGGCTATTAAGTCTTTAAAGGACAATGCAAGCAGAAGTCCCGTGACTTCTAGCCATGCTTTCAGCACCTGTAAAAGACTTCACACTTTTTACTCCATGTAGAAGATAATAAACTGCACTTTTAAGCATCTAGAAGTCCCTTCTCTCCCTTCATTGAAAGAATTTCCTGCGGAACAGTGAAGTGGGCCATATAACCCACACTTACCATCCTGTAAGTGATGGGATGCCAAATCCCATATGCTCCTAAGCCAGTCATCCCTGGTTTTAAGGGACATTCTCAGTTATTAATTTTTCAGAAAATTCTGGTCCAAAATTTGGAAAGTTTTATGTATTTTCTAAAAATAATTATTCTTGGTACTCAGTGAAAACCAGTCATTAACCCTCTTTTGCCCAACTAAGCCAAAATAAATTTGTGACTGTGTTCTTGTATTCTCCACTTGATAAACAGTTGTGTTTTTCTGATATTCTATAAAGGTATTAAAATACTGTTCCTCTAAAACAGAGAAAATTTACTCTTTGTGGCTTATCTGGACATTGCTAGGGTGCAGCATTAGACAAACGTGCAGGGCCTTTCATGTGTCTCTGCAGCACTCTATTGCTTTTATCTTTCTGACACCTCTTGCACCAATCAACTCCGAAAGCACACAGGAAGTCCAGAAAAGGGCTAAGGACACCATGTAAGCACAGAGCAAGCTCATCTCTCTCCTCCCCTCCAAACATTTCCCCTAAATGCTTCAATCCCACCTCAGAGAGATGCAAAATAAACAGTGACAGAGCACACACAACTAGCCCATGCAGCAGACCTCAGCATTCTCTGACACCACAAATACTTCTTGTTAACCATTTGTTATTGATTTTATTTTTATGAATGGAAACCTTGGCTGGAGAAAGGCAGGTGTCAGGTACCACACTAAACAAAAAAGGCAAGAAGAACCCTAAAGGTGGTGGCTACACTGCTCATCCAGAGTGGTCACAGGCCTGGCCAGAAGCCACAAATTTAGAGGGAGCTCATAAGTAACACTAGACGTCTGTGGAGGCTGCCCTTCCTTCCACTTCCATGCACCACCAGCAGTCCCAGGACATACTCTCTGTGCTGGGAAAACTCCCCTGTCCTAACTCAAGGCAGCAGCCAAGAAAAGATGCAATGCTGATGGTGATGAAGGTTGGGTACCTCCACACCTCTCTCAGTCAGCAGTGGAGGTACCAGCACCAGGCATCACACCCCCAGCAGCTCAGCCACTGATCAGATACACCTCAGTGAAGGTGACAAAAGCATCACGAGAACAGAGAAAAGGCACACACACAGGAAGAGGGAGGGAGAGAGCAGAGCTGGCAGGCAGCTTCCTGAGGACAATGTGATTCTCTAAGTCTCAACAACATCAGTCAAGAACTGCAGATTTTAATCTTCGTTGTAATTAACTTTGTCCAAACGAGCAGCAAGCTGACTGGCTTTCTTTGGGAGTCTTCTGGCAATTTAATGTGTCTTTAAAATGACTTGGCACTCCTAGAGGAAGAGGAGAGGGAGCAGAAGATTGATGCTGTGCCAGGCATTTACTCCCACTAATGAAAAGGGATTGCCAAGGCTGTTTGATTATATATTGTACACTATTCACAAGGTGCTACTCAAATGGGAGCACTGCTGTAACCACGGTGTTCTCAAAACCATCAGCAAAATAACCTACTTTGCAACACGTGTGGAGTGGAGTGCAAAGCAAATGGCACAGGTATTTCAAATTACATCTGCAGCATATTAAAAGGTAATGCAGCATGAAATCAGTCTCACTCACACTGAAGCAATGAAAATGACAGTCCCTGCATTTCTGGGCAGGTTTTGGCTTTGAAATTTTGCGTGCTGCTATGACCAGCCATGCATGTTGGCACAAGGGGCCGGTGCAACAAAGGCCTCTGTTTATTCAGCTCTTTTGCTTGAGATGAGGATGTAACTTGCTAAATGACTTGCTGTGACTGCCTTGGCTGTCTTAGAGGTCATCTCAGAACTTGGGGTGGAGCTAGGAGATCTGTGACTGGGCAAGAGTCAGTGGCAACACTTGGCTATAGGCAGATGAGTCAAATATTTCTTGGCAGTAGGTATGTCATGTTGACTGGCTCCACACCTTATTTAAGACCCCAAAATAATTTCTTAGAGGTCTTAACCTTTCCCTATGAATAGCATGGGAACTTTGATGAAATTTAGACCACCCAAACATGATAAATTCTCTTAAGTTATCTATAAAAACTGCTTTTCTTTTTGCACTTGTTTCTTTACTGCTCTAGCAGACTTCATGGGAAAAAATGCATGATGAGTACCTGGGGACCTGCATGTTTATTTATGCTAGGAGTTATGCATAGGACCAACAGGCCAGGATTAGGCTTCTACTTCTTTCAGCTTTGTAGCCACCACCAGCATGTTGTCACAAGGTTTCCCATCTCAAGAGTGACATTGGTGGAGTGGGACTGGCAGTTTTGGGAGGAGCAGGCATGGGTTGGCTAAGAAGAACTAATCACCATTTTCTTGGTGTGCAATAACATCCTTTCAACACAGCTACGATTTTTTTCTAACACTCTTGTAACAGCCTTAGAGCTCAAGGATCCATTTCTGTCCATTATTGTCTGGTGCATTTCCTCCCTGGAGAATTTCCTAATACCTAATCTAAACATTCCCTGGCGCAAATTGAGGCTATTTCTTGTCCTGTCACTTGTCAGCCGGGAGAAAAGACTGACTGGCTACAATCTCCTTCCAGGTAATTGTAGAGAGTTATTGGATTCCCCCTTGAGCCTCTTCTCCAGGCTAAACCAACACAGCTCCCTCAGCTCCTCCTCATAAGTCTCGTGCTCAAGACCCTTCACTGGCTTCACTGCCCTTCTTTGGACACACTCCCTATGCCAAGTCCATGGAACAGCCTGGAGCTGCCCAGTGCTCTGCCCAGCACTCAGAGAAAGTCAGCTGTGTGCAGACTGCCACTGGGGAGGGGTCTGTAAATTGACCATGCAGTTCCCAAACCATGCTCAGAAATCCCGTAGGCAAACATGAACTGGCACAGGCCAGCAAGAGACATAATAAATATCTTTAATGATTATTCCACCTTCTCCCAAAGATTTTGCAATAAACAAGTTGATTCACCAGTTGCCATGAGGACTGCTAGATCTGCAAGGATTAATATTTAGAAAATGTAATGGAGTGTGACTAAGATGAAATTCTGCATTGATCAAAGACACAAGAAAACCCAGAAGTGAGGATGAGAGAGAAGCTACGAGGACATTAAACTTGCTGTGTCCTGGGTGTTACTGGGTATCAATCCTGATATGACTGGGAGAGGGGGGGCTTCATTCCCATGTTTCAACACAAATTTCCCAACAGCAGAAGTGATACCAAGCTCCTTCCTGCCAGCTGCCTGTAACAAAACTCTCAACACCTGCACTGGGCTGCTTCAGCTACTTGGAGAGGATTTCTATGATGCTCAAATTGCTTAAACCTAGAAAAGCTTTCTTTGAAGACTGTGGGAACCTTAGGGCTTCAGGTTAAAAAAAGGAGTATTCCTTTGGATGGACCAACACACCACTCACTCTCCCTAAATCCTCATTCCTCATTCCCTAATGCAAGTGGCCAAGGGGCACGTGTGCTCATCTGCACCAAGAGCTTCATGGTGGAAAGGCAGGCCTCTTTATAGCTCAGTAACATCTTATTTAGCAGCAAGCTCTGTTGAGTTCAGGGGCTTTATCCCAGGGTAAATCACTAATTAAAACCAACATGAATGTCGGGAAAACTGGCCCCATTGCTCCACTCTGTTTTACAGTTTATTAACTCAGCTTTGTTTTGTAGTCAAGTCTAAGGATTAAGTCTTTTTGTTTGGTTGGTTGGGTGGGATAATTTTCTTTGCTTAAAAATATAGCATTTCTTGAGAAATCATTGACTGAACATAGCCTTGTGCTCCTGTAGGGATCTGATAACAAGATGAATGCCTGAACTTCTTTGCAATGGACAGATCAATATTACAATATGAAAGTGAGAAAATTATTTAGGATTAGAGGTGGCATGCTTGGTTCTGATCTCACACAGGATGTAAATCAGGCATTATGCCACTAGAGTCAATGCCAGTGCCCTGGGGTAAATCTATTAAAATAATCCTGAATCAAACCAAATAATTTTCGTGGTTGTGGAAAGTGAGGAATGATGATTATATGGGACAAAATAGCAAATGAAATAATGTATGACTTGATTACACACTGTTGAAAGAAAAAGTCCAGCTTCTACTTGCTTAAAATGGAGGTGCTCTGCTGCAAGAAGAGGAGGATGGGGTGATGGAATGGATTTGTTCCTCAAATGGATTTGTTCCTCATTTATTCTTCAAATGAGCTGAAGTACACCACTACCCTAAGTGCATGAAAACCAACCAAAGTTCCATGGGGAAAAAAAGTATAAGTTCTGTTAAGCAGAAATCTTCCAATTTACCACAGTGATAGAAAGTGCAGGTAGCAAAGTCTAGCTAGCCTAAAGGACTACTAGTGGTGCAACCTGTCTTTGGCCTGAGGAGCTAACCCACATCTGGCAAATTGTCTTGGGCAGCAGTTTCTGTTGTTTCTGAATCTCTCTCTACAGCAGCCTGAATTGTTACTTCCAGAAGGAAAATGCTGGTGACCCCTCAGCATTACCCAAGGCCTGCAAATGTACCCTCCACTGTGGCACCCAGTAACACACTCCCTGATTTCCAAAGCACTAGTCCAGTCTATTCTGCTTACAGTATGACATTTTTAATCTCTCTGACACCAGATTAAAAATCTGGTAAAACCCAGCATCCCTATTCTCCCTTGCTTATTATCTTTTTACCCACACCATGCCACGCACACACCAGTGCTGCTGCATCTTGAAGCCTGTCTGTATAGTCAATCCCTTTCCTTCTGGAGACAAGCAAGAGCCAGGATTAAACTGTTCATTTAAGAGCAATCAAGTTTACATGTGTTGTGTTTTCTTTTCTTTTACTAAAGGAAACACATGAGTGAGTGATTAAAGCAGACACTTGGGTTACTGCAATTCATTGAGATTGCTGTTGTTTGTTTTGATGAAATTCCAGTCTGCAGCAAATTTCCTCCCCATGATTAGTTTGGTGTAGAATACACAATGCTTGCTCCACTAGAATAGGACCTAGGGAGAGCAAAGGCAGCGTGTTTTTGCACTGATGTGTTTGATTATTTAATGCAGTATCATCTCTGTGGGATAGCACATGTTAACAGAGGGGCTGCAGCTAATCCATGCAGGAGCTCCTACCCTGTCCTTCATTAGGCATTACAGAATGATCCCTAGCAGGGAAACAGTGCTGGTCTTACCCAAACTGATCCCTGCTCTGCACCCCACAACAGCCTGCAGCAACTTTTACTGCTCTTTGATAGCCACAGGCTCTCATTGGGGAAAATCTGCAAGGGATCAGCTGTGATAATATGTGATTGCCCAGTGTGCTTCTCTCCCTCAGTCAGCATTCTTTTGTCTACTGTCACAGTTTCATAATCATGTCGAGCTGTTGCTCCAGAGGGAAAGGGGATCCAGGGAGAAAGCCGAGGTGAGAGAGAGGACATAGCCTTCTTCTGTGTCCTTGTACCTGCAGACTCAGTGGCATCTCTTTCCCATGCAATCACTGCAGCAACAGTGCAGTGTATCTCAACGGAGTATCTCAGTGCAACAACACAAACTCACCCCCTAACAAGAGATCAGCATGAATGGCTGTGCTTGTGCTGCAGCATTAGGGATGGACTCAAATCATCTTAAATGCAGCAAGCTAATGACTTGCATGCCTCCTGCCTGTGCCACAGGGTTCTTACACAGCTGGTGCTCCAGCTGTGCCCACAGCACATCTGGAGGACCACCCCCAGGTCACAGTTGCACACAGATTCACTGCTCACACACAGCCTGCAAGCACAGCTCAACACAAAGCTGGAGGATGCTGGAGCTCAGACACCCTCCCTGCCATGCTGTGCAGTAGTGTTAGTGGGAAGCCACACAAAGATATTGGCAGAGTTCCTGGAGGCACGTGTGAAGGGGCTTACAGGCTATGGAAAAGGTGCTTAAAAGTGGCCCTAAGCATGCTCAATGCACCCCTCCTGCAGCAAATATCCTGCCACGGGGTTTGCACTGCACCTGGGCTGTCTACAGGTCCATGGCAAGCAGTAGCAGATATTAACAGTTATAACTCAGATATTTATGGTTAAAAAAAAATAAAAAACAAAACACCACGGTTAACAGGATAACAAAAACTTTGCCAACACTAATCCAGTACAGAACAGGTATGCCAAATGCCAAGGATTTCATGGACTTTGTTCTTAGACAGAGAGAGAGAAATCTTGGTTCAGCATCTCGGATAGCACTGCAATCACCTTCACCCCTGTTTATACCTCCTAGGAACATTGCCACTCTGTCATCATCAGCAGGAAACCTAACCAAACCTGCAGAGGAGGGCTGGTCCCCCATGAGGCAGAAAGCCATCCAGGGCTTCTCTGCCTGCTTCCCCTGTTTGCTACTTGCCACCTATTTCTCAGTGAAATCTTTGGGTATTGCATGAGCAAATTTTCACTTCCTCACCACTTTGTTGCTTTTACTCCCATTTGATCATGCTCAGCATCCTCTTCATCCTCCCTTCTAGAGCTTTTCCTCTTATCACTATTCCTGTCATAGACCAAGTTAGTCCTAGTGCCTCCTACAAGCACGTGTGTGTCCTTATTTCACCTTTGTGGCAAGCATTGCCTACCACATGCCTGATCTGCTGATGTACCTTTTTGCCCATCACAAAACAGCTGCCAACACAGACACAGTCTCTAGAAGCTCTGGCAGTGGAAGTCACACCGACCCTCAGCATCCCAGAAACCCCTTTGTCTCCTGGGAGTCCTGGATACTTGGATCATGGCAGAGCAGTTTTCTGGCTATCCAGATGGTTTTCTGCAGTCAGGTGTTCTCTTCTTTGTGTCCTGTGCTGAGCAGAGCCTGGTCCCCTGGACTTGTGGAGTTGCTTTATTTCAAGGAGCCCCCAGTTTTGCTGTCCTGGTGAGAAGAGCTTGTATCCCATGATCAAATACTCTACTCTGGCAACAGCAATTTGCCTGTCTGCTCTGTACCAACATAGATTGCGTTGTGTCCTGAGGGGAGCTTCAGAAGGCTTTATTCCTGGCAAACATGACAGGAGATATAAGGAAAGAAAGCATTCCCTTTGGAAAGCAGTTTCATAACCCCTCATAGTCAACTGTTGCCATTATGACAGACAGCACAAAACATGGAACTGTAAGAGGGTGATCCATGTTACAGTCTGTCCTTTCCCCTGATGCAACATGTTCTCTAGCTCTCTCCCACCCTTCTCCCCAGCCCCAGCCCAGGGAGCAGCATGCAGGAGGGACTCTGCAAACACATACTGCTTTGGTGACCTCACATGGATGGGCACTGCCACCAGGTCACTCCACATGGCAGCACCTATGGAGTCTGAGTGTCCTGATCCACATTTCCTTGCATGGAACACCTGGCATCCGTCTTTCCAGGGCTGCTGTGAGGCCAAGGAGTGCACAGCCAGGAGCTGCAGAGGTGTGTGGCAGGTCCTGGAGGAAGGGAGGTGGGCTGTCCAACACACAGAATGTGAATGGGAAGCCAAGGATGCTGGGATGGATCTGTGCTCTCCTGAGTAAGCAAACCCCCCTCAGGAGTCAGGGTCAGGAGTAAGCTTTGCTGTCTGTATTTAGTTTTGTCTCCATCAGAGAGAAAGCCAGGCTAGACTGGTGTGGATGTCTCAGAAATTTGGTAAAAGATTGGCACTGAAAAGACTCTTTCAAAAAAAAAAAATTGACCATCACAGGGTTTGGGATCTGCTCATCTTCTGAACTAATTTGCTAAAAAGTCCTGGCCTTCAGAAAACTCTGCTGGATTCTCCAGTCATATTGGATATAAGGAAGCGGGGGGAAGGAACCATAATACTGTCAATCATTCTCACTCTTAGATCTATTAGGGTTTCTTTTTCCCCTATCTTTTTAATTACAGTATTGTATAAAATGTAAGATAACATTCAATGACTGTAAAATAAGATTTAATTATGTCGTGATGAGATTCATTAGTTAATATTTGTATAGCACACTGAACACAGAAAGTGGTTAACAAGCACAAAGTATTAATCTTGCTGTTTCAGAAAACAAGGGAATTTGCTTTGGGGACACAGAAAAAGCACAATAAACACATTCATTTGGGGTGTACCTTCAGCTAGAATAAATCAGTGGCTGGGCCATGTGCACCTTTGGCAGGACCCTCCTCCTTGGACAAAGTTTCATCCACAAGGCCCTCAGTGATGAGTCTCTTGATGAAGCCACTACAAGAGCACTACAAATCCCTTTTTTCCTGGACTATGCCCCACTTGCAGCAGGGCTGCTCTGCTGGTAGCAGCTATCACTTTTTCAGTGACCACAGCACCGTGTAAAATAAAAACAACACTAGGGAAGTATTGCAGGCCACCAGTTCTGGTGCACGAGCAACTTTCTTCCTTGGGGACTCTGACATATATAGAGTGGGAAAAACTATTATGAACCAGATCATGATGGCCCCAGCAGCAACATCTTTGAGCATGGCAAGTGGGAGGTCTGGCACTTCTGTGCTTCAGCAGACGGTCTATGGAGAAGTTCGGAAAATGGTGTGGAAAGACAGACACTTCTTTTGTGCAGCCTCCAGCACTGGCTTCTATGTGTGGCCCCTAAGAAGGAATGGATCCACTATAATATGGAAATAAAAGGACCATACTATGAAAATGCAAAAAGCATGGGGAAAAATAAATTTTTTGAAAGGGGTATATATTAATATGTACTAATGGGTGTTTCCTAACATGTAAACTGAAGGGGCTAACCAAGGGTCTACTTTGACTTACAGGAGCATGTAGAGAAAAGAAAAAAACACTAATCCAAAATCCTACCCAGCAGTGTCACTATTAGCTGGCTAGCTATATCCCAGCCCATCACCTCTCTGTTGTATGACATAGCACAGTGTATCAGCTCTGAGAAGAAGTCCAGAGGCTGTAATCTCCTAAAACTGGCTGCCCTGACCTCCTGGCTTAGCTTCAGTGCCTGGGAGGTTGGGACATTGCGATGACAGGGCCATCTCCCCCAAAAGGCTCTCTTGAATGAGCTACCCAAAATGCAACATCCCTTAAGGCAGTAAAAGCAGTGAGGTTGTCCCAATATGCCACAGGGTAACCCAATGAATTCCTGCGTGCATAACTGCTAAGGTGCGTATGATTGAGACTGCATAGTTTGTCCCCTTAACTCACACTTCCTTGCAATTCCCAGACAGGTACTATTAAGGGCATTCATTTATTTTCATCATCCCCATCTTCTCTCAAGCACACAATGATATCCTCTTGCCAGAAACCTGTGGTTTAACTCTCAGCATCCAGTCTCCCACTTTAGTGGGTTGTATGGGAGGGTTTACAGAGCTGTCCCACTGCAGTATCCATACCTGTGTACACTAAGATGTTCCACATTCTCCAAACTAATCCCAACCTTTGAGATTAATTTATGCTCCCTTTAGACACCAGCTCACCATGCTCAGGCACAGAGAGGTGATGTGGAGAACGTGTGGGTATGGTGAGTGCCCTGGAGCACAGGAACCCCTCTGGGTAAGTCAGCACACATATTTATTGCTGCTGGAGCTCTTCAATTAAGCGGCAACAGTGGGGAGAGTAAGCACAGAGGTAAAGCACCAGCTTCCCATGCAGGAATGCCTCCATCTACAGGTAAATCTGCCCTCTCTGCTTGTGAAAAAACTCCTGCTGCCCCCCTCCTTCACATGTTCAGAGAAGCAAGAAGCCTGTATTGTTCTCAGTCATCCTGAAGGAAGACATCTTTGTGGCATGCAGGTTTAGAAGAAGCATCCGAGCGTCTTAGAGGGCAGCAGCCAAGTTGCCACACTGCCTGCGAGTCCCCGCTCTGCGTGCAACAAGCCCCTGTCACTCACAGGGGATGGGCAGGCCGTGGCCACATGCTCAGCCTCCCGGTTGAGATCAGCCTCCCTCACATCACCAAAGGCAGCGTTTACCCCCAGGTCACCCCCTTTATCTCAGCACAGCTGGGGGTCAGTCAGGAAGGTGTCACATCTCTGCAGCTCTTCCGATCGCTGTGCCGAATCTTCTCCAGCCAAACTGCCTGATCATCAGAAAAAAGCTCATTTTCCCCAGAGTTTTGAGCTTGCAGCAAAATAGGGCCCAAGGAAGTACCAGGAAAACATGTCAGGCCAGGAATGCCGCAGGTAGTCCCTAAAACCAAGAAGCTAGAACTGGTTGCTTTTATATTTTAAGGCCCTTAAAGAACCAGCTATATTTTTTCACAACTACTGAGCTCAGCAGGAACTCTGTAGAACTGGATTCCTTATTATGGGGCTGCTTCAATCTAGTATTTAGCCTCAATTTAAGTTGTAATATCTCCTTTTTTTTTTTTTTTTTTTTTTAATTCAACAGCAAGTCATAAAACAATGCACTTTCAAAATGATGGTGCACCCTCTCCAATGGTGTCTTTTACCAAGTCTGAAGCTGGGCTCCTAGTGCAGATGTGCCTAAAGAGAAAGCAAACCAGGATACCCAGGACTTTCTCCTGTTCTATTTAGCTTGTCATCTCAGCTTACTGAGGAAACACTTCCATCTAGTGGCCTGCTCCACACGTGCTGGGATTATGGATGTCCTTGGGAGTAACAGGTGATCAGCATTTTCTACAGAGGAAAGACTATAATCTTACAGAATAATCAGATTATTTCTCGCTGGCAAGAGGGGGGTGGATTGTATCGAGCCACTTAGCCTTTCCCTCTGAAGCACAGGGCTGATTATCATGTAAAGCTGTGCAGCTGCTACAAGTAGCATACACATTATAGAAGTCATCAGAAGTCAATTACTTCTGAGACAATACTTGGTTGCATGTAAATGATTACTTTGGGTAGTCATTTGGAAGAGATGAGTTTTGCAAAGTTTAAACAATCCTAGTGGGAGATTCTGCTCTCCTTAAGGGAACAAACTGCACTGCTGAACAGCCAGCACAGAGGAATGCATGCACACAGATTCATCCAAGTGTTCATCCTTGTGCTCTCTGGGATAAATTGCTTAAACTATTTTGCCTTGTTTTCTCTACCTGAACCATGTAGATAATATTCTGTGGGGACTCTTTGAGCTATCTACCATGTTACTGGCTGGTAAAAGTAATAATGCCAGCACAGGATTCCCTTTAGGACAACCTTTGTGCTGGCTCTCTGATGCCTCACATGGATCTTGACATTAAGGGAATCCTGTAGAGGGTATTATGGGAGAGGGCTGCCATTGGGTATCCTGTCTTAAAGCATACCTGAACAGGTCTGAGACCACAGCTGGGAGACATAGATTTTTTACTTTTAGAGATTAGTTTTATTTTTATGACAGCACTGGGATATTATCTTAGAGACTGATGACAGCCAAGATCACCTGAAAAATGTCTAGAAATACCCACCTCCCAAATGCAGTTACACGTGTTTCCTGGACCCTCTCTTAACCAGCACCAATGTTCTTTTACATTACTATATGGATTTCAACAGCAGCCTAATTCCCCATGGAATTATCCCCTGGACCACTGCCTCCTCTGCAGAGTCAGAAGCAAGAAAATTAAAGGCTCAAAAGAAAGCACACGCCAGACAAATACATCTTGTTCTGCACCACAGGTATGCAGAGGGAGCAGAGATGATGGTGGGCACCCACGGCACAGTCAAGGACAGCAGTGAGGCTCCTGAAGTTTCCATCCAATGCCTTATTTGTTAGGTTATTCCTTCTCCTGCAAACATCTCACTGTGGGATAAAACCTTCAGGCAACTATAAGAAGTTGTTTTACTATTATTATTTCTTTCAGGGAAGAACAGCTCTGCTTAATACATTTTTAAAGACTATATTCATCTAGAAAGACTATTAATAATTAAGAGGAAAACAATATTATTATGGAAATTAAGGCACCTCTGGGTCTGTGAGAACATGGTATTTCCTGATGACTTACTGGCGTCCCTTCCAGTTCCCGGACAAACAGCATAGAGAACAGGAGACATTTGTACCCCAGAGGGATCACTCTGTTTAGTCCAGGTCAATGCACAGGGCTGATGCTCTGTAATTAAAGACAAGCTGTCAAATGATTTTTTGCAATTTTTCAATCTTCCTTTGCTGTTTGCATTAAGGCAATGAGAGAACCTTCCTCCCTCCTTGTCCCGTCATTACAGGGTCACTAAACAGGCACTGGCTGGGATGGACCAGCAGGAATCGAACCTGCTCTCCCATCACGGGGCTGCAAGAAATCCCAGGTCTCTGCAGACTTCAACATGCAGGACTGCATTGTCAGATGTAGTTGTAGAAGTGAATATCTTGCTGCACGGCAGTTTTGAACACACTCTGCAAGTGTTAAATGTGCTGTACTGGACTTGAGAAATGGAGGACTGGCTCTTGTCCGTGCATTTTACAAGAACCGCTGGCACAATTAGGGTTACACACAGTCCTGCAGCCAGATATGAATATTCATATATGTGAATATTCCTCCAACAGGAGTTCCCTGATGGGCCCTACCCATCTGGAGATGTCTGTGGTGCAGGGATCATTGCCTACCAGACAGAATTTGGCTGGTTTGGACACCAGTAGCTGTGTAGCCTTGGCAACATCCAAGTTTCATAGGGCCTTCCTGGAAGTACTAAGCGCTGATTTCCCTTTCATTTAGAGCCAAAGTGGTCCCTGAACGTGCTGGGAGGTGCTAGTGACAGAAGAAGGTCATTGCAGCTTTGATGCCCATAAGTGGAGGTTAAATATAGGGAATGGAGCAATGCCTTAGGAAAAATGGCTTACTTCTCTGAAATTCTTAAACTCAGATAATTTTTGTTCAGACTGAGCAGTGCTCATCTGATCTGAGAAGGAAAAAGTCTGCTCCTTCTTCCAGTGAAGAACCACTGATGAGCCAGTACCCCACTGCCCACAGGGATCATGAGTACTAACACTTCTTCCCCTCTTTCTTTCACATTCCCTCTCCTTTAAAAGAGTGGTGGGATGAGTAGTATATCTGCAGTATGTCTGTGGCAGAGTGGCCACCAGAGATGAAATTACTAATCATCAGCTGAGCTGCCATAGCAGATTTGACTCAGGTATTCATTGCTCTGTCCAGAAAGGAAATAAAATTTCTTGTCCCATATGACCTCCATAAAACTGAGCTACACAGTGAGCTACAGACTAAGCTACAACTCACTTGCCTATGATCCCAGAGTTTGCATAAATAAACTGTTTCAGCCTTTTCACCCATCTCTGCACCTACAGAAACTTTTCCCAAGGTCTGCTCTACATGGAGAGCTACAAATAAGTTTAACAAGTTTTAGATTTAACTTTACAAGTGGTTCATTCCTCTCTAAGCAATGCAAATAAGGACAGGTGTGTCAGATGTTCCAAGTTTTAAGACTTTTCTGCCTCCCAGTGTCTTCATTAAATACCAGTGCCCTCTGCTCAGACTGGCAGAAGTCAGTAAGAGGCTCCAGTTTCAGCTCAGGCTTGCTTTCCTGTGAGCAAGTAAGAGTTAATGCTACAATACCCCCTTATCTGCAGCACACTGTGTGCCAGGGGATGCTTTATGGTCAGTGAATGGCTTCACTGCTACTCTCAACGCTGCTTCATTTATTTGCTATCAGAAAGACAGAGAAACAAATTGTCTGTCAGTGCCTAC
This sequence comes from Bombycilla garrulus, assembly GCA_013400315.1. Classification (NCBI taxonomy): domain Eukaryota; kingdom Metazoa; phylum Chordata; class Aves; order Passeriformes; family Bombycillidae; genus Bombycilla; species Bombycilla garrulus. The sequence goes on from VXBU01003598.1 coordinate 605,400, forward strand.
CTATTCTTTAGGCTTCATCCTGGAGAGAGAAATCAATGACTCGATCTCTTCTTGAAGCATCTACATTAAAACATGGGGAGTGAAGTCTGACATTTTGTGTGTGTATGTGTGTGTGTGTGTCCATGTATGGTTCAGCATTGCCATTCCTCTTCACTCTCCAAATCAACAATTATCTGGAGTCTCCCAGGAGGGAAAACCACTCCTCTCATAAGCTTGGAGTAATGACTAGGAAGCAGTGGTGTGTAACAGGATCCCCAGTGCTGAGCTTTCCCTGATAACCACATACACTAATAAAATAACCCTAAGTTGGTTCCAGTCCTTAACATTTCCTTATTACTATTCCATGAGGCCTGTGTTGGGAAGAGAAACATCACTTCCCTGCAAACTAATATCCAAATGCAAGTCGTGCTTAGCATCTTACACGGGTCCTCATAAATTTGAGTGAGTTCCCTATGTCTTCCATCTCATTGACCTGACAAGATGATCACTCTCTGCCATGGCACTGCCTGTGTCCCTTGTCAATAGCCCATGAGGAAATACTCTGCACTGATGTATTTCCTTCCTAATTTCTTGGTCTATACCTTTATTTTACCCTTCTTCCTTGCCTAACTCTGACCACTTTTGGAAGCAAAGACCAGTAAACCTTGAGATTTTTTCTATGTGTGCCAGATCCATTTTTTGTCAGAAGGACAGAGAAAAAGTTGAAGGAGCTTAACATCAGGAATCCATGAGAACTTTGCAATAAAAATGTCTTGACTTTGGAATGAGATGGTACAGTGCTGAAGACATACCTAAAAAAGAGTTAGCTACTAAAATATGGTTTACATCCAGCCCAGCCTGACATGGGCAGTCCTTTTCCATACCTCCTTGTTCTGTGTGTATGTGCTGACTGATCTTTGTGCTCACATAAATGGAGAGAGCAGGAGCTTGTGGTTTTGCTCTATGATATTATTCATAATATTGATTATGAAGTCTTCCCTTTACAAAAGTCTTCTTGCCTCCTTACAGAAGTTATAGCTATTCATGCCAAATATATTAAAATATGTATGTCTCTCACCCAGAGGACCTTGACATTGGTTAAAATTTCAGCCTACACACATGAGAACAGCTCCAGAGCGTGAAAGACACAGCACTCATCATGTGGTTCAATAGGCTGTGGATTCTTGTGCCTACATGGATAGGCATTTGTTCTAGCCAGACCCTGCCTGGGTGTGATCACAGCAGCAGAAACCCAGACACAGACAAGGGTTAGGAAGCAGGCAGAAACAGAGAAGAGGTTGTGGTGAAGGCAGGGGAAAGAAAAAAGAAGACAAAGAATATATTAATTTCTACCTGCTTTCATGTACAGATCACAAAGCTCCCTGCCAAGAAACAGTCACCCCCTTTTTGCCTGCCAGGAGATTCAGCATCCAAGGGGGAACTACTTGTTCAGGGTTGCTCCCCAGGCAGGAGGCAGAGCTGCCAGACACAATATCACCTCCTGTGTCCCAGAAGTCCAGCCACAGCAATGAGGAAATCCTGAGCTTTTGCCACCATCACTGGCATGCATTTCCCAGGAGCATGGCTCCGCCAGAGAGCCCAGCTCTGGTCCCAAAAGCCCACGCAGTGAAGAGCAGAACCATGGTACATAGCAGAAGAAAGGCACTGCGTAGTGGTGCTGGGAGGAAAGTGGGTCCTGTGCTCAAGAAATCAGGGCAACATTGCTGACTGTGCGTAATGACACCAGAGAGGCTGGGGGACACCTTCTGAGTATGGTAGGGAGCAAGGAGTGAGAGAAGCCAGCCTCGTCCTGCCCTGTGCTGTTTTGCCTACAGCTCTCTGCACTACAAAGGTTAATTTTCCATAACTCCTGAAGCAGCTGGGAATTTCCACAGGACTGACAGAAATCTTGTGTTGAGCTAATATTTTAAAAGGGTAAAGGAGACGACCCCAGTAATTATGGGCCTGTCAAGCTGACATCGATCCCAGGTAAAATAATGGAGCAGCTAATAGGAGAAATATAATTCATGCCCATCAGCAGGGGGTTATGGAAAACAGACCCTGTCAGATGAACTTATTATCTTTCTTTGCTGTGATTACAAGTTTACTTGATGAAGTCAGTGGTGTTGATGGCAAAAAATACTTAAGATTTTCGAAAGCATTCAACCTGGTGCCACACACTAGCTGGATTTAAATCCTAGAACAATACAAAGCCAACAGAGTATGTAGTGAATGAATTAAAGTGATTGACTCTGAAAATATGATAGAAACCAGAAAGGAGTCATCATGGCAGTTGTCTTATGGATTGTGTCCCATAAGGTGAGGTGGGTTGCATGATGGTATTTTACTTTCATACCTGAAATCTGTAACTAAAATCTGTCGTACTAAGATTGGAAGGCTAAAAAATTGTGAGGAGATGTCACTGATACCAACAGCTTCGTCATTTCTTGGTGATCTTGGAGAAACAAGTATGGTAGAACTATATGTGTTTCAGTTGAGTCCAACATGAGGTAAGCATATCTAAGAACAGAAAGTGTAGGTGATACCTACAGGGAACAGACAGGAATGCCTTCAAAAATGAGTTGTGAACCCCAATTAGTCAAGCATAAATATCCAGTATAGTACTGTGGAGTAATGACTGTCAACAAAAGATCTGGTAGAGCACCTGATCAGGGCCACCTCTGAGGCCAGTAAGAAGATAATTTCACCTTTTCTTTGAAACTTACAACTACACCAGGGATCCAGACTCCTCATTTCAAGAAACAGTTTGATGAGGTGGAGATGCACCAGAGAAGATCTGGGACAATATTCCTGGGATTTACAAGCCTGCCTTTCTAGGCATGACTCCAAGAGCCAAACTGCTCAGTTTACCAGGGTGATGGCTGTGGGGGTGATCTGACCATCGTCTTTTGGCATCCAACAGAGAGGAAAGCATCAATAGCAAAAGCACCATTAATTTTGGTGGGGTCACTTGCTGAGTGATACCTGCTCTGGAGCTGGCCCTTGATGAATAACTACTCCCAGTATTTATCTCCTGTACCTGTAAGTAAGGAACATTACTTGTCTGCTTGTCAGGACATTGCAACAACTGAGATAACACCTGAAAAGCAGTCTCAGTGCCAGCTCACTATATAGCTCCATACATTTTATTATTGAGTCTGCTCAGCACTGAACAGACTGCAAAATCTCTCTTTTGCCCCAAATGGCTTCCTTTGCCTCAGAGGCACCAGGAAAGGCTCAAAATAGCCAGAGAGGCTCTCACAAAATCTTCCTGCTGGAAATACCAATGTGTGCTAAGCACTGCCTAAGTGTACATCCTGTACTGCGGTTTAAGCCATGATACCAAGTTGAGCTAGTACAGATGGCTGTGCACTATTAATTGATTGCTAATAATAATAAATGGCTCCAAAGTGTGGACTTGTAGTCTTATAAATAAAGTCCCTGGCATTTGTATTGACAGGAGGCAGCATGTGGAAATGTTCTGGAGAGAGGTGAGCTCCCAGCCCCTGTGGAATGCAAGCTGCCACCCTGCATCATGGCCAAGCAACTATTTATTTTGTATTTCAATTAGAAAAAAGCTCATCAGATCCTTTGGGGGAAAAAAGAAATTAAAAATAATCTGACCTCTAAGCCCACTCTAGGGGCTAAATTTTCTTATTTGCTTAACATTTCCAAGGTCCAGAAATAGAAAGGGTGGCTGACTAATAGACTTAACATCTCTGAGGTGAAATTATGCTACTGACTGAAGAATATGCATTAGCTGGCATCAGCACAGCCAGAAAGCAAAGGAGAAATCCACTTAGAGCTGCTTCTCCTGTAAGATATGCCCCAGGTTCACAGAGTGAGATGCCTCCTCCCTGCTGCAGCAGTGAATTAAGTTTGTCATTTGTTATTTTGTCTTGCCAGCGCACAAAATAGCAGTCCTGGGCTCTCCACTCATCTGAGTCTGCACAGTAATTGCTGGCAGCCATGGAAACCAAACTTCCCACAGTCATTTATAAACTTGACCCTCCTTGCTTCCTTATTGCAGTATTCAGCCAAGCCCTTGATGGGGGTGAGTGAAGAGTGAAGAAATCATAAACTGCGAGAAAATACAAACGTTTGGCGGCGGAGCACAGAGAACTGGCCAAGAGCCCATGGTGTGAGTGGGAGCCTTTCCAATGTCACTGCTGGGTTTGCAGCAGGCTCCTGGTGAAGAAGGTGGAGCAGTGCCATCTGCTGCGATAAGCTCCAGTAATGACTAACGGACCCTTATCTGCATCGCGTGGGATGTGAGGATGTCTCCTCGCTTCCAAATCCCATCACCGGCTTCCCAGGGAGCCTTGGCCGTGCCACATGACTTGCTTTCTGCCTGAGGCATCCCAGCTGTGAACTGGGGACAGCCTATTTCACAGGATCATGATGAAGGTGAAATGATGAAGGCTTCTCAGTAGATCAAAGATTTGGACCATAGAAGGCCAAAGAACTCATGCTTCTATTTTCCTCAAAGGTACAACAAAGATTCTAAAAATATTTCCAGCCCAGCTGAAGATGGAGAACCTTGCCTAGTTCACATCCTGCTGGAAAACTTGATCAACCACCAAATACTCACTACATGTGCAGTCTTTGGACAGCCGAAGCCAGGTGAGACCTCTGGCATCACTGTTAATTACACAACTATGTGGCCATCTAAAAACCTGATCATCTAAAATTGCTGTGAAATACCTATTGCAGCAACAAAAAACAAAGAAATCATTGAGTGGAGTTCTGAAAATGGATAGATTTTATCTAGTTTATGGATTCAAGGATCCTCAACTGTCACCATTCAGGAACAGCAGTGACTGAATACTGACAAGAATTTCAACACTCCTGAAAAACATGTCATTGACTTTGGGGACCATCAGATAACAGAATCACAGAATCACTAGGTTGGAAGAGACCTTCAAGATCATCAAGTCCAACCCGTGCCCTAACACCTCAACTAAACCATGGCATCAAGTGCCACACCCAGTCTTTTTTTAAATACATCCAGGGACGGTGACTCCATCTCTCCAGTCAGGCCGTTCCAGTACTTTATCACTTATTCCATGAAGAACTTCTTCCTTATATCCAACCTATATTTCCCTTGATGCAGCTTGAGACTGTGTCCCCTTGTTGTGTCAGCTGCTGCCTGGAGAAAGAGACCAACCCCCATCTGACCACAAACACCATTCAGAGAGTTGTAGAGAGTGATGAGGTCACCCCTGAGTCTCCTTTTCTCCAGGCTAAACAGCCCCAGCTCCCTCAGTCGTTCCTCACAGGGTTTGTGTTCCAAGCTCCTCTCCAGCCTCGTTGCCTCCTCTGGACACTCTCAAGGGTGTCAACATCCTTCCCAAACTGAGGGGCCAGAACTGGGCACAGCACTCAAGGTGTGGCTTCACAAGTGCCAAGTACAGGGGCAGAATGAGCTCAATGCTCCTGCTGGCCACACTGTTCCTGACACAGGCCAGGGGCCGTTGGCCTTCTTGGCCACCAGGGCACACACTGGCTCATGTCCAGCCAGCTGTCGATCAGTACCCCCAGGTCCCTTTCCCCTGGGCACTGTCCAGCCACACTGTCCCCCTATAGCACTGCAGGGGGTTATTGTGGCCAAAATGCAGGACTGGGCACTTGGACTCACTAAACTTCATCCTATTGGACTTTGCCCATCCACCCAACTGCTCCAAGTCTCTCTGCAGAGCCCTTCTCCCTCCCAATAGATCAACACACGCCCCCAGCTTAGTGTCATCTGCAAATTTACTGATGAAAGACTCGATACCCTCATCCATGTCATCAGTAAAGATATAGAACAGAACAGGCCCCAGCACAGACCCCTGAGGGACACCACTGGTGACAGCTGGATGCAGCACCGTTCACCAGCACTCTCTGGGCCCGGCCATCCAGCCACTTCCTAACCCAGCAAAGAGTGCTCCTGTCCAAGCCTGGGCTGCAGCTTTTACAGGGAATGCTGTGGGAGATGGTGTCAAAGGCCTTGCTGAAGTCCAGGTACACAACATCCACAGCCTTTCCTGCATCCATCAGGTGGGTCACCTGGTCATAAAAGGAGATCAGATTGGTCAAACACGACCTACCCCTCCTAAACCCGTGCTGGCTGGGTCTGATACCCTGGCCATCCTGCAAGCTCTGTGTGATGACTCTCAGCACAAACTGCTCCCTAACCTTACCAGGTACTGAGGTCAGGCTGACTGGTCTATAATCACCAGGATCCTCCCTCCCACCCTTTTTACAAATGGGTGTCACACTGGCCAGCCTACAGTCATCTGGAACCTCACCAGTGAGCCAGGACTGTTGGTAGATGATGGAGAGCGGCTTCTCAAGTTCATCTGCCAGCTCCCTCCTCACCCTGGGGTGGATCCCATCTGGTCCCATGGATTTATGAATATCCAAGTGGCTCAGCAGGTCTCTGACTGGCTCCTCCTGGATAACAGGGGGACCATTCTGCTCCCTGGCACCATCAACCAACCCAAGAGGACAATTGGCCTGAAATCAAGTCATTTTTTCACTGAAAACTGAGGCAAAGAAGGCATTAAGCACCTCTGCCTTCTCCTCATCCGCAGTTACTAAGTTCCCTCCTGCATCTAATAAAGAACAAAGGTTGGTCTTACCCATCCTTTTACCATTGATATACTTGTAAAAACATTTTTCTTTTACTATCCTTTACAGAAGTCATCATTTTGAGTTCAAACTGAGCTTTGTCCTTCCTAGTTATTTTCCTACATGCTCTAGCAACCCCCTTAAATGCTTCCTGAGAGACTTGACCTTCCTTCCTAAGATGATACATTCTCTTTTTATTTCTAAGTTCCTCCAAAACCTCCTTGCCCAACCAGGCTGACGTTTGCCTTGTCAACTCATCTTTCGGCACACGGGGACAGTCTGTTCCTGTGCCCTCAAGATCTCTGTTTGGAAGCACACCCACCTTTCCTGAACTCCTCTGTTTTTAAGGGCTGCTTCCCAAGGAACTCTCTGAATAAGTCTCCTAAATAGGCCAAAGTCTGCCCTCTGGAAGTCCAGTGTAAAAGTCTTATTGATGTTCCTCCTGATTTCACCAAATATAGAGAACTATCATTTCATGATCGCTGTGCCACAAGCGGCCTCCAACCAGCCCATCTCCCACCAGCCCATTTCTATTTGCAAACAACAGATCTAACGTAGTCCCTCCCCTGGTGGGCTCCCTCACCAGCTGCAACAAAAAGTTGTCCTCCACACACTCTAAAAGTTTCCTGGACTTCTGCTGTATTAAGATTACACCACTTGACAAAGAGATACATCTCATTCTTACAATCCACTTGTAAGGGTTTCTTTTCTTTCCCCAGTACTTTTTCTATGTCAATATTATTTGATCTAAAGCCCAGTCCAAAAGGATGACTTTTTCTTCTTAACAAGCCACACCAGGTTATGATATCCTGTCAAAATGTGTTAAGCCGGGCTCACTTATGTTAAAAAGTGACACATATATAACAGCTGCAGCATTCAAAGATGGTCTTTTCTGGCATGGTGAATTAAGACGTATACCACATCATTTAATTTTTTTCCTTTGGGAAGAGGGAAGGTAGGTAAGACATGCTTAGCATGGTCATTTTTTTTCTAAAAGACAGACCTCTGTAACTATTTGGACCTTATTTAAAAGGAAAAGAATATGCTTTGGTGTCATTATTTACCCAAGAGCTGTGTTCTAGCCATAAAGTTTGGCTCTAGAGATTAAATTTTCTTGTGTTCAGATTTGTTTTGAGCCAAGGTTTTCAGATTGAAGGAGTGTTACACCTCTTAGAAAGATTTAGTCTCTTCTTCCTCTTTAAGTAGTGCCTGACACAACATGCTTCTCCTCGTCATAGGAAAAAACAGCAGCTGCACAATACTTCCTTGTCTTTCCCTAAATCCTTGTAGCCATTTCATCTATATCTTCCCACAACATCCTTGTTTAAATTTCCCATCTCACTGCATTGTTAAAAAGCCTACATGGAGCCTGTAGATTTGCACCTCTGTGCTGTACATCACAGACTGCAAATGTTGCGGGAGAGGAGTTCAAGCAGCAGAATTTGCTCTGCCCAGTTGCATCTGCTCAAATTTGGCCTACTAAAACCACTGGAATATCAAGTTTTACCATCTATGCTTTCTTCTGTAGCTTACTAGAAGCTGGTTACTAAACTTAGTAATGAGAAATGGTGCACAGAGTGTTGTGGTTTTGGTTTGCCAATTTGAGGTTAAATTTCCTGGCCAACGCACCAATTGTGTAGTGGGTGTGGTGCTAGCTAAATGCCAGTGCACCCCCTAGAATATATTTACTCATTTTCTTGCTGGGAGGTAAGTATTAGGAGAAGGAGAGCAAAACAGACACAACTTTCAAGAGTACAAAGAGAAAGTTTATCAACAGAAATAAGAGGGAAGAAAGAAAAAAAAGAAACAGAATAAACCTTCAGAACACTTTCCCCCTGCACACTTTCTTTCTTTTCTCATTGACATCATAAGAAGACAAAACCTGGGACTTCAGCCAGTTTACACCTGTAGAATAATCTTTCTTTGGTCTGCTTAAGGAGAGGAGTCTCTCTTGATACACTATGAAGACTTCCTTACAAGAAACAGTTCTTTCGTGGTTTTAATGTCACAGCAAATCAGCCGCCCAGGAGAAGAAAAATCTGTTTGCAGTGTGAAAGTCCCTCCCATACTTTTACAGCTTTCCCACAACTGCTTTTATGGACCATGTCAACTTATTGAGGTGCAATTTTAAGGAAGAGCTATTCTAGCATAAAATAAAAGTTCTCTTTATCTATTTCTGGGAACAGAGGTTTTCTGTTGTTTTGGGGTTTTTTAATATCATTAGGGCAAGGTTTCTCATCTCTTTCCTATCTCTCTATTCAAATTTCTCACTGAATCAAAATTACTTCAACATCTGCTTGCTATAGCACTGGTGCCTCTGTTCATGGCTATGGTTAGAATGATACATTCCCTCAATGCATTTTCATGAGTTATAAGGAAAAGAAGTTGGATGTATCAATTATATCTTCTCCATTGCTTTACAAGACTATTTCAGCCCAAGACTGAGGCATCTCCTCAATCTCCTCCCATCTAGAATTCAACACCCCAACCCCCCACAGACTCCTTCTTCACTGACCTCAGTGTCCCATGTTGTTTTCTTTACATGTCTTCACCCTTTCCTTTTACAGATTTGGGAAAGAATTGGTGTTCATAGGTTCATTTGTTCTCAAGCTTCATCAACTGAAACAGTTTTTATAGAGTTCTGCGGTGTTGAAAGGTTGATCTTGTCCAGGTTCTACAATTGAGGAATCACTGTGTCTTTCATTGCCAATCTCATGGTCTCCGCCGGCACCATGCAAGTCGTGCTGGCTGCCAGCACCACCCCTGCACCTCTCCTTCATGCAGGGGGGGGCAGAAGGAAAAAGAAAACTGCTGCCACTGTTTTAGTCCTTCAGTCTGCAGCACAGCTGGCTAGAAAGCAGCTAAGAAAATACGGTCCATTACGAGCTATGCCGAGGCAGCCGTGGCCATGTGCCATTGTCTCTGGTCACACCAATTTTGGCTGCCCAGTCCTGGCCACATGGCCGCTCCTGGTCTGGGATGGTGGCCATGGCCACTCCCGGCTCTGGTCCCCTCCATGTGGTTGCTCCTGGTGCCAGTACAGCCTCTGGCTGGCATGGCCTCTGTGGCACCACTGAAAAAGGACCAATGGTCTCCACTGGGAAGAGGAACCTGTCCCCATTGGGAAGGGGCCTCAGCCACCTGCCATGACAGGACCCAGCGGGCTCCCCAGCGAGGGGCTCAGCAGGGAAGAAAATCCACCTCACAGGGGCAGAAAATCTCGTCTGGGCTGGGCAGGGACTGCCCTAGCCATGTGGGGCCACACGGGCCTGGCCTGGCCAGGACTGGCAATGTGCTGACCCAGTCAGGCACAGCCCGTTTACCTCTTCCAAGGCCAGAAGCCAAGAGAGCTTTGCCTGTCTTGTTGGGTTTTTAAATGTGCTTTTCCACAGGGGTGTGTGTAATTTTTTTTAAAGTGGTTTAAGTGAGTGTCAATCTTCAAACCCAGACAGCTAATTAGCTCTTCAAAACTAGCCAGTTCATCGGCTCCAGCAGGTCCCCACAGGGAAACCACCCCCCCTGCCAACCCCGACTGAAAATCAAATTTTTGTTAAGCCACGACACAGAGGCATCTGGAAAAAATAGGTGATCATGATAGTCAATAAGTGCCCCATAATGAACTGGCATGAAAGGTTGGGCTTAAGCATGGAGAGATCTAGTTCATATTTTCAGCATCCAGGGTATTTGCCTCAACATGCTGAGTGTATCTTTGGCATGATTTGTTTTAAAAAGAGGCAAAGATCTAATTATGTAAGTCCACTACCCCTACATCTCTGGGTAGTTTAAAGTCTGCACATAAGTTAACCTGCTCTAAAGCTGCACACATGCAAGTCAAACACTTGCACCAGAAGTTCTTTCATAGCTAGAAGGCTTTAGGGAGGCTGATGGGACAGCATGTGAGCAAGCTCATCAGGTCAAGAAACGTACTAACATCACCTTTCTCACAAGTTCCAGACCCACTCAGACCCTCTCTTCCCAGGATGAGGTCCTGTCTGCCCCTGGAATCAGCTCCATTTCACGTGACCACCAACTCCTTTCCTGCAGCACTGCCCACAACCTGGGTAGGGATTACCACCTGGGACTTGCCCTAACAAATTTACCGGTGTTCCAAGTGCAACATTGAAAAAGATGGAATAAAACTACAGCTTTCTCAGCACCCACTTAATTCAGCTGCTGTGATTTTTGTGTATTGACTTGACCTAAATTATTTAACAAGTGATATTAATTAGAAGAAGCAGCACATATGCCTGCGCTGTTCTGATCCTTTTCCAGGCATCTGTCTTTGGCAGCAGTTTAGGGGAGAAGGGGAGGAAGGCTGGGAAAGAAAGCTGCTAATTTTTGTTTGGGGTTGTTTTTTTCCAGGCTGACAAACTCTTTGGCTACAGAAGCTATTTTATGGGTGAGGTGGAAAAAGGTCCACTGAAATGTTCTATTTGCTGCAGGGTATGGGATCAAGGCAGACAGCATTGACCCATTCTTCTCCCCTTCCCAGCCAGGCCCATGAAGGTGCTGTTCTTCTGCTGGCTTGGCCAGTTCACCCCGTTGTGGGGAGTAAAAGCTGCACTGGTGCTCCGTGGCACTGAGGATGCAGTGGGAGGGGGATGCTCAGGCAGAAAGGCAGCAATATCCTCTTCAGACAAGAGGGGAAGAACTGGGGGTCAGTGTCATAGGGTCTCAGGCCTGATGATCTGGAAGAACACTCTCAGCCTCACAGCATCAGGAACAGACCCTCACAACCACAGGCAGCAAGTAAGCCAATATGATGTCCTGAAATTTTCTCCCAAAACTCTTCTAGTGATACTTCCACACATCCCAAACCAACAATTCCTTCCCCCAGAATCTAGCTGTGGCAGGTTCCTTGTACACTGGGCATAGCATAGTGTTTGTTAGCTTTATTCTCTTGGGAGGATTAGATGCTTTACTGCAAGTCTTTATGCTGTCAGCTGCTCTACCCAAAAGCAGTGCCTGGGATTTGACTTTTAAAAGCTGTTTCTGGGGGCACACAGCACTCTGGTGGCAATGCCTCCATGAGGTTTTGCATGTGTACTGCTTCTGAAGTCCATCTGTTCTCCTCAGAGAAGCTGGGCTCCACCGCTGTTCACCCTAAAGAATCAAGAGAATGAAGGAAGATGCGATGACTCGTCTGGACCCATTCTTCAGCAGGAGGTAGGAAAGATGCAAGTAGGAAACTGCTAGTCCTGCTTCCTCCAAAATCTAACTGCACATGGCAAATTGGGCAGGCAGAGCATGGATTGTTACATCCTGTAGGACAAACAGGATTAACAGCCCTGGTGCTAGCCAAACACAGAATTATAAAAAACAGGGATGGAAGGGCTCAAACAACATCTTGTCCACCCCAATTCCACAAGGCACCATCTGCTGTTTGCCTAGTCAGCTCTTAAAAGCCTCCCACAATGGAGATGTCACTGCCTTTCCAGAGAACTTTCTCCATTGCTTTTTCTGCCATTGCAGTCAGGAAGTTTTTTTCTCCTGCCAAACTTGAATCTCTCTTTCTACAATGTAAGGCTGTTATTCTTTATCCTCACCAAAGCAGTCAGGGGAAAAAAAAGTATTCTGTTTCTTTACTGTGTCTTTTTGTATTTTTCAGAAACCATTGTCAACTCTGCCTTCAGTCATCTCTCAGTTAAGCCCAGTTCTTTCACTTCCCCCCCACCATGTTTTCCACCATCTATGCTCTCTATCTATATGTCACCAATTGGCTCAGAACTCTTGGAGTGTGGTGACAGCATGTCCAAAAGAGGACCCAGCAGTCTTCCAACTGGTGATGTTCATCCTTGAACCATAAACTATTTTTCAGGGTCACTTTTTCCATAAGGCATTTCAAATCTTGTCTTCCAGACATGTGCAGAGTCCTTTCCACATATGTGTAGAGCACATCCTCAGCTGCAGATTTAATAATCTCCTAGCCCATCCACCAAGCTATTTTAATGAAAACATAGTATTATAGAGCACCCACTCAATACATCTTTACAGTCTGACAGAAAATCATTGAAAACTTATCTCTAAATCTGTTTATCCTTTTTCCATCAGATTATTCTCTAGTTTGTGTAGCTCCATGTCTATAGCAGACTGACATCCTTGTTTTGCCCAGTTTGTACAGTGAAAGCACCCACAGTGTAGGACCAGCACGAGTTTTCAAGGGGGTCACACCAGGTGCAACCTCCAAAAAGGTGGATTTTTTTTTCCTTTCAGGATCTCCCAGCACAGCAACATGACTGTAGATGGTTGAGTTCCATTTCTGGTAACTGCAGTAAATGAAAGACCAGGCTCCACAGTGTGTTTAGGAAGGGAAAGCTTTCTGGAGCCATTAAGTCACTAATGTCCATGTAGTCAGACCTGAAAGAAAGGTGCTGAATTGATGGATGTACTTGTCATATATAGGATGGTTTGTAGCAGAGTGATGAATGTGCTTTGTGGTTTATAATGTGATGCTCATTTAACTCTCTTTTTAAGATCTGGCTGATTTATAGAAGCCAGTGTTACTACTGTGTTTCAGTGGGGTGACTGGGATAATATCAGAGCACAGAGGTTTGTCAATTAGTCTTGTATGACAAAGGCAGGCTGCAAATGACTGCCTCTGATTGGGAATATTTAACCCTGTAGAAAATGGATCCATTTTAAAGACATCTCTGGTGCTGGAGTGACCCACTGATTTATGTCCTTACCCAGCATTTTGTGGAAGTTCTAATTTATGAGGCTACAGCTCCAGCTGCCTCAGTGAGTCAATTCACAGAGGTGTGTTCCAGCACACAGCACATCTCTGGCTGCAGCAGATGTCAGGTACCACCACCCAGCTGTAACAGAACACCCCAGAGCCATCCCTTCCCTACTCTTCCCATGATGGCTAATGGTTTGGAGTACATATGTTTTTATTACCCATGGAGAAGCATGATTTTCAGGAGTTAGGGGTCAGCATGCACCAGAAGGGGTGGGTGTAAGATCTCTAATCATGTGAGTCAGGGCAGTCATATAGTACTGCTGAGAGCTTTGATTTATCAGACCTAACACACATCAGTGTCCATGGTTTCAACCTCTGCTCTGCCGTGGACTCTGCTGACTTTTTTAGCAGGTCTCTTCCTCCATCAGCCTCATCTTTCCTCTCATTTTAAAGCTAATGGAAGTACTTAGCTCACACATGTAATTAGCATTCAAGCAGCACTCTAAAACCACCAGGCACATGTGTGTTTTAAGCTTTTTTTACCCCAGGAAGGCAAATGTCTATGTGTAACACAAAATCACATCATACTGTTTCTGGTAGGCTCTTCCTTGTTCATTTAGCTCAAAATGCTTTGCCAGGATACTGGAAATGCAGTTGGTTATCAAGCTAAATATAGCAAAACATCTGAGGTGGAGGTAAGAAGCCTAGAAAAGTGAAAATGCATGCAGACAGAGAAGCCAAGACCATCCATTTAAATCAGTCAATACACCTAGTTATTTATCATTTTCTGTTTTGGACCCTCTGGATTTTGTTTACTCCTGCAGAATTTTTTCACAGCTGCCCCTTGAGAGTGCATTGCACATTGAATTTTGTCCCTGGGACAGAGACATTTTAAGCAGCCAGATGGTGTGAGAAACAAAAAGTTGGATGCACAGCTGCCTGGTGCTGCACAGTTGCATGGAGGTCAGGATGAGAAGTGGGGACAGCTTTGTTTTGGGAGGGGAGGAGCAGACTTTGCCAGAGGTGCTGTCAGGGACGATGGAAAGGTGCCTGCTGATGGGTTCCAGGGGCAGAGCTGGTACAAGGCTGGTAACATAGAGATGTGGTTGGGTTTGGGGAGGAACCCCATCTGTTGGCTCAAACAAAACCAAACCCTCGTGACTTAGGATGCTTTTGAAGGCTGCTGAGAGCACCTTAGCTCCAGCACCTCCTAAGAGAGGCCTGGAAAAATGCCTCACTCCCATGGAAAACCACCACAGTCAACCATATATTAGCAGTGATGTTGCAGTCAGGCTCTATCACCAGAAAGGCCACAGACAGCCTACATATTGCCCTGAAGTGGGTCTCCTGCTGATTAGTTCTTACCACTATTTTTAGGCTGAAGCACTTTATGTCTTCAACTTTCCCCCCTTTTTTTCCCCACCATCAAATCGCCGTGAACTCTCTCACAGTTTACAGAAATTTTTATCCTTCAGCAGTAATAGATCCATCAAGATTAGACTGAGGTAGCTGAATGCAGAAATGCATATTTGAGATGCTGTTCATTTTAATAAACTACACTGCATGAATGGAATAGATATTGAATTTAACATATTGTGGCATGAAATAATTCTTACTAAATAGTGTCTGGAGTCAGTTTTCAATCTAATTTCCCCTTTGCATATATATATATATTTTTTTGCATAAATTGATTTTATAAAGATCAGCAAATTAATTTTTGGGCATGTAGTAAGTTTTCCTTATGAGAAAGATAAGTACAGTTAAGCATCCACCTGCGCACTGAAGGGACTGAGATCGTTTGCTGGCCCCGATACACTGAAACTCATCTGAATACATCTCATCAGAGAAAAAACTGAATTTTTCAGAGGTCCGGCAGACTTTTGAAAAGCTAAGGCTTGTGTCAAGGTTAATTAGGAGATAACTTTGGAATGGCACCAAGGTAGCTGGCCCAACATGGAAGACAGAGCCATCAGGCTGGCCCTGACCCAGCCCTGTAAGGCTCTGCGAGACTGGATGCAGCCATGCAGCCAGAAAGGCTCCTGACCATGCCCTGGGCTGAGCTGGTAGGAGGGATGGCTGTGCTAAGATGAAATGCAGCTGTCCACAAAGAACCCCTCTCTACACTTCTGCCTTTGTCCCCACCGTGTTCTTCAAAATGGGGCTCTGGCATGTTCCATACAGACATGGTTTCTTTCTCCAGATATCATCATCATCATTGTTATTATTTTTATTGCCATAAATTGGACAGATACAAAGCCGAGAGGAACATCATCATTACCTAGCCTGCCTGAGATGGGCAGTGAGAACAGGGGTGGTGTTCATCCTCATCACCAGGCTTCGGAGAGGAGGCCTGTGCACAGATGGACATGTTTGGTGGATGTTTCCTATTAAAACAAATGGGGAGGGACAACAATATAATATATCGCAGTCATTAAGAAGAGAAAGATGTTAATTTCCCCAAAGGCTTTACTAGAGGACTTCAACTCAAAGTAGCTGGCACCTTGTGCCACATGACCACCATCTGTCATCTGTCATTTCACCCCCTGACTGGAGCCAACCTGTCTGAGCAAACTCTTCTTTCTGGCTGCTGCTTTCCCAGTGAACTCTGAGCCAGCCTTTTGCTCCATGACAACACGCTGGATCCAGCCCAGCCTCTCAGCAGCCAGAGCTCTTGCCATCTCAGGCTTGTCTCAGCTCGCTTCCATGCTGGGGGAAAACAAGCCCATCTCACCACTGGGCTCCCCAGCTTTTGGCAGAACACTGAAGATGGCACAGCATGTGGAGCACCCCCTCAGCCCCTGCAGATGTACCTCTAGGTCCAGACCACTGCAGGGATGCACCACCCCACTCACCTCTGTGCAGGGAGCCAAGCACCCTCCAGCTCTGCCCACCAGCAGATACCTCAAACTGACTCTTTCCATGAAGGATATGGACACATTAGGCTTAATCCACTGGTCATGGGACTTACAGCACACCTAACCTTTCAGTCAGGGTATAGCCTTGACAGGTCAAGCAGACTCAAGTGGAAAAATGCTCCAAATTCCTGCAGCTCCAAGCCAACCACACAGCCGTGGTGAGCAGCAGAGACCAGGCTGCAGGCATGTTAGCAAATAACTGCTGTACAGACTGTTTATTGTCCACTTGATGCCAGTCCTTGTCAGCATCAATATCCCAATTTCTCTTGCTACAAACAAAGGTTAAGTGAGTCCAATTACTCTAGTAAGGCAATATCAATAATGCTACTAATTACAGCAATCGCCTTATGGATCATTAGTTTGTGATTATGACTTTGTCAAGTGCTTTGGCAATTTTATGCAAGAATCACTCACAATGTGTCATGGAAAAGAAATATCTTCTTGGCATTGCTAGGCTTCTGTCTGTATAAACGATCCTAAAAGTTTGTGTGAAGTCTGCCAGAAGCTTCTTAGGAATAAGAGATGTCTGTCTAGTATTCACAACTCCACAACACACAGTAGGAAAAGGGAAATGGCAAGAGGGGGTGGAGGGGTCCTACGTTATGCAAATGGAAATTAATTGTTTTGAGTCCTGAAGAATTTCAGAAAACAAGATCCTGTGCAAATAAAATGGACCCAGGTTGTGCGAGGTACTGACATGTTTTTCTAATAAGAGGTATTATCGTCCTTACAGCCTCCCTGAAGAGTCTTGGCATGTCTTATTTTATTTGAATAAATAATTAATTTAGTTTAATTAAGATCATCCAACAGCCTGGAGATAGTTTACTAATTCAAAATGCATGACAGGGTCTAAGCATGTAGATGGTATCCACAGAAACTGAATTTTCTCTTTCAGTTGAATTGCAGATGGTTGAAAGCTCTCTCTCTCCTGTAAATTTTTCTTTGCCCATAACTCTGCTGTGAGAGCAGTGGTGACCACAGACAGGATGTTCCAGAGGACATGCAGTGGGAACCCTCCTGTGACCTCTTCTTTGGTCACAAACAAGTGAGCTCTTAGTGTTTGTGTCACACCAAGGAGTTTTTGCTCATTTAACGGCTTTTCCAGGGCTTTTCCCAAGACCCTCTCCACATGACCATATTCCACATTTTAAACCCCTTGCTTAAGTGAGTACTAAAATCATTGAAACACAACTTTAATTAAAAATAAAAGGAAAATTGAATTTAAAGTCAGAGAAGGGATCATTATAGTCCACTAATCTTACTCATGCACATGATAGATCATAAATTTCACCCTCCACTTCTTGCACCAATATGCAGTAGAATTAAAATGCCTGTTCTAGAAAAGGTCCTTGTCTGGAAGATGATAAGCTTCCTCGACTCATCATCCCATTAACAAATTCAAAGACTCTTTAGCATTTTGAAGGATATCGTGAAGGTCTGAATGCCTTATGAAGCTAAAGCAAACAGTTGGAAGTGAGATTTATTCACAGACAATCCCAGGTTGCTAGAATATCCCTGGAACATGTAGGCATCTTTTCCATACTTGCTCTTCACTGTTCTGGACCTGCTGCAGGAATCTAACTGGCAAAATAAACATGATAGAAGTCCAGCACACAAGAATGATATAACTCACTGCTACTCACTAAAGTTTCAGAAACAGAGAAAAGTCTTTCTTTACAGTTCCAGCTTTAACAGTGAAACTCATGGCTAAACTTCTGCCAAGTTGAACGGCTGGACAAACAGCTTTTTGAATGGCTGGTTCAAAAATCCAGGGACCCCAAAGGGCATAAGAAGGTAACTCTCAGATGAAGATGACTGTAGAAAAATGGAATCCAGAAGATGCAGCATCCCACAACAATTTCTGCCACATTCTGCCAAAACTCATTTGACAGGCACTAGCACTTTGTTGGCCATGAAGATGCAATACAAGCAATCATATGTTTAAACTGCTTCTGTCAGGGTTAGAGCAAACCAGTGCAGCAGGTGGGAAAATCAGCTCCTCACACATGTTGAATATAGCACAATGAAAACTGAGAAGACAAGGACTTGACCTAATTTCTCCCTGCATACCCTCTTAAACTTAGGAATAGGGCTCAGGCAAGGCTGAAAGCAATATTCAGTCCATAATCATGTGAAATATTTAACAGAGAAAGCAGATGCTTAATAAGATTTTAAATTACTCATTAGAGGAAACTTTAAGCAAGAGACAATACACACAAGCACATTAAACAGGACAGCATCATGGTTTTTTCTATTCCCTTTTTAACGTACAAGCAGGCAACTGAAGAGAAAAAAAAAAAAAACTAAACTATTGCAATAATGCAGCTCCTGTCCTCATCATTGGGATACCAGCTGGAAAAAGATAGATAATTCACTTCCATTTTCATTTGGCAAGATGAGAAGATCAGATGAATTGTGATGGTGTGCAGCATTGGGTCACAAGAGTAAAATCTGCACTGTTTGCTCTCCATGGTCAGCATTGATTTACCCTCACTTGAACTGAGAGGTTATTTAAGCAGTAATTTCAGCTTCCTGCAACACAAAAGCGTGCATTTGAGACATTTTTACTAAGCACATTTATGGGGAGATAACTGTTGATTATCCTCAAAAGACAGCTGAAATAATAATTATGATAACAAAATGTCAGAGGAAAAGCATGGCTTCAAGCACACCTGCCATTTGTTTATCCGTGACATGCTCATAAATATCCACCCTTTTCCTGTTTTTTCTTAGGGCTCCAGGAAGAGAGGTGGCAGGGTGGGGATAAGGGAGTGAGATGCAAGCAGCAAGGTTGTTTGTGGCATTCCTGATCACTGAGGCTCCTGTCATTCATTAGTATGTGTTGAGGAGCTTCATGGAAATGGAAAGTGATGTCATACGGAAGCATAGGAAGTTAATTTCTTTTTTCTCATGGGAACATTTGGCCTGTCCTGAAGACCTGCATTGCTTGGTTGTGCTTTAAGCAAATCAAGAAGCCCAGCCCAGACTTAATGTCACTGTTTTCCCCTGCCTACAAGGGCACAGGAAAGACCATAGCCTAGTTCTGTGTGTCAATGTGTCCAAGTCCATGACAGGTGGCTGGAGATCACTGTTATCCCACCTTCTGCTTTGTGGTTTGTGCAACCTCATTTTTGCCAGTGCCATTAGCAGGTGTAAAAGAGGGCTCATCTGCCTGGTCCATGAGAGTGCACCAAGGAGACATCAGCACCAACAATTCCCATCCAAACAGTAAGGGCGTGGTTTAGTGGCAGGCTTGGTAGTGTTAGGTTCACAGCTGGACTTGATCGTAAGGACCTTTTCCAACCTAAATGTGCCTAAGGCACAAGGAGCAGCCCTTACACAGGCAGGCACAGACCCTTGCTAACTGGGCTGCATTTCCATGCCTTACCCTCTTGGAAATGTGCTACATGGATATAGGGAGCTCAATTAAATGCTGCCTCTGAGAGAAGAAAACTGACTCTCTTCACTCCATGCTCCCTGTATGCACACCCCATTACCACAGTCAGGCACAAAACAAGTGTCTGAGCCCTGCACAAGTGTAGGGTCCCCTTCCACCTACTCCTTCTAGTCCAAAAATTATGCATTTTCCCAGGAAAGTCAAAATGTGCCTCATGTAGCTGATTTAGGGCTGTGAAAATTCACAAAGCTACCACTCCATCCCCAGCATTGTGAGTATGCACCACACAGCTAAAAGAGGAGGTGCAGCTGAGTGATTCCTGCTTCCTCAGTGCCTCCATTTCTGAGTAAAGCATCCTTTGCTCATAACTGTGCTAGAATCAGTTCTCTGGCTGAATAAAACACTAAAGCCTGCAGAGCTGTAATTTTGGCACTGCTCACCAGCACAAAAAAACAATTCCAAAAAAGAGAAAACAAAAAGGAATAACATATCTGTCAGTTCTTGGCACTAATCAGTGAAAATGGCTTTATTTCAGTGGCACCAAATGAACATAAAGGTAATTGAAATGCAACAGCCAGCAGGCACCACCTTTAACAGTATAGTCTCTTTGCCAATTTAAGAATTATTTGGATTTTTCTCAGGGGATTTTCATATACATAATTGCATTAACATATAGGACCCCTGTAATATGCCAAGCCAACAACCCTAAAGATCAGTGTCCTCTCTTTATAAACAAAACAGATTCAATCCAGGGAACAGATGCTGCCCTCTCAGGGAACCTTATCCTGCCCATCAGAGATGCAGCTATTCTAGATCATTGTAGAGCACGGACCAGCACTGGTACAGGCACTAGAGTAATCCAAACAAAGACATCTATTCCCATGTTGGTACCTCTGACTGGTGTCTGCTAGGGAAAGCAGGAGCCCTGAGTCAAGACTCAGAAACAATTCAAGTGCAGCTCAAATGTAGGATCTGTCCTGTGACAGAGGCATGGCAGTGCAGGAGCTGCAGGTAATCCAAATCCCCAGCTGTGATGGGAAATGGATTAAACCTTAAAGTCCCGTCCTCACATCAGAGTCAAACCAGTCCCTGTGGCAGAGTAGAGGACAGAAGGCTCTCAGCTGGGTGTGAGAAGGAGGACTTTGATTAATATGGCTGACAAGATTGACTACCAGCACCAATGGCCTCACTTCATAAAACCTTGGTCACCTCCAGTCTCCTGAATCTGAGTCAGTTTTGGTTTTCATTCTGAATTCCTCAGACCCAACCTACCTTTCAGTGAGTCTCCTTTTGAGATTTCTTGCTTTGCAGACTGGGAAAACATTTAGATGAGGAGGACTAAGAGCATCTCCTCTATCTGTAATTCAGGTGCAACCACAGGGCACATCAGAGAACACTGATTATTCTGTCAGGAGCAACTTAAGATGGCAAATTTTAAGCACTTATTTCTGATCATGAAACGCCTGCAAACACATTGAGACTTTTGCACCTGCGCTCATTACTCAAAATTATTTGATCAACGGTATGTGGGAACATGTTTAACTGCACATGGATCACCTACAAATTATTTGATGTGACCTTCACTCAAGAGTTCAACATTCACATACTGCCAAGGGATATGTCAACCACATCATTCTTTTCAGACTTGATTTCTTAGGGCTGAAAAGGGGGAAACATTCCCTGCAAGATGGATCAGAAAAGAAGACTAGCAGGACATTTTGCTTTTCTATGAGACAAATTTCAGGCAATGAAGACAGGGTTCAAATTTAGGAATATTTTCATCCTTTCCTATCTAAAGTATCAAGAAAGGTGTAAGCCTGATTAGTGGACTGTTTGGAAAACTTCACCTCACATTTTCTCTTCATGGTCTCAAAAAGTGATCGCATTTGCATGCATAAGGGTGATCCTCTTTGCAGTGGAATATCTTTCTCCCTGATTTCACATCTGATAATTGCTTTAGCGTTGGGAGCCTGGATAGAGCTATTAAATGGCCTTTAGCGTCATTCAGTCCTCTTTGTAACACAGCTCCCACAGACACACCAGTTCTCCTCTCTATTTGTCTGGTTTAACTTTGCTCTCTTCCTCCTGCAGCCAAAAAGGGAGGAAAGAGGAAAGAACCAGTGACAGACAACACTGATATTGCTTGATAAAAGGAACTCCTGCATCACAGTGATGGGTGAGAGGAACATACGAAAAATCAAATTTTACTGATGGCCTCAGTTCTCAATCTCTTGCCTGAAGTATTGGCATGATAGTGCTAAAGGTCTTCTCTCTAATACAACATTTCACATACCTACTGTCTTGGTTTGAAAGACAGGTGTCTGCTAGGGAAAGCAGGAGCCTTCCTTGGAATGAAAAATATAAATCCCTTCCCTCCGAATTATAATTTTGAAATTAAGGGGCTCTCAGGCAAAGATATGGGAATAGGAATAACAGTTCTTTACCAGTACATATAACAAGGCAAACAAACAACAATAACTATGGCATTAATAACAAACAGAATCAGGAACCCCGTGACAGAGACAGGAAAGGATGGAGGAGAGGCTTTGCTCCACAAACCCCCTGTGTGCAGTCGATCCCGGGTGGCCCAGCAGGACTGTGAGGAACACGGAGCTGGAAGGGCAGGAATGAGCAGAAATCCTGGGGCAGTGGATGGACGAGATGTGTCAGCAGCTCCGCGGCGGTGGCTGCACTGCAGGACGGCCCGGCAGGGCAGGGGGAGCGGAGGGACCACGGGAGAAGGAGAAGCAGCAGCAGAAGCTCTGTCTGGGTTATGGTGAATTCCTTTTCCCAAGCAACGACAGCTCCGAGTGTGTCCTCCTCTGAAGCCGCAGAGTGAGGGAGCCCAGCTGGCCCAGCCCCTGTCCTTTTACTGCTTTTATTCTTGGGTGTCACTGTCCCTCCAAGAGAAACTCCCTGAGAGCAAAAGTGTAGGCAAATGCCACACTCCTCTCCCAATGGCTACTTCTTTTATCTTTACTTAAGTACACATAAGTATCCAGTAATTAGTTCCCTAGCAACTTATGGGGAAAAAATTCCATAAGAAAGAAACCAAACCCCCAACACCTGCCAAGCACGCTGATTTGAATGTATTCATCTCCCAGTTTCTGTCACCACCTATCACGGTTCATCAAAATCACTGCTGCATTATTAATAATCCTTTCTCTGCGTATATGTGTATATTTGTAGCCCAGATGGAAAAGAGCTCCACCTGATCAACAGCAATCTCAGTGGAGAGCACCGTCTGGGGATTTGGAAAAAATTCACAAGAAGTCTGCTCTTCTATGTCAATTTGAGAAATAGTCCATCACTAGTTAAAGCATCCTCTCCAGCTGGCCATGCAGGATACAGGTGAAGGATGAAGTGACAGGGAAGAGAACAAGGGTTTACGTATTTTATTGGAACTAATCAGGAAGCTATCCTGATAAGATCAGAATGTGAAGAGTGGGCAGGTGAGGGGGGATTTCACCCCAAAACTCTGCAGGAAACCATGAAAATAACAGCTTTGCCTGGATAAAGTCCTCCCTGGGAGGGCATCATGCAACATTTTAGTGAGCTGACAGCATTGTCAATAGGATGACATTACCCTATTTTAACTGGTGAAGTGGGAAAACTCTGTCTGATGGCACAGCAGAGCAATAGAACCTCATCTATTAGTCACGGCTCCTGTTGGGAAAGAAAAAAAAGAAAATCACTGTCATGAAAAGGGCAAAGGGGCACTGTAAGTCATCCCTACTTCAGAAAATTCTGGGAAAAGGCATTAAGAGCCCTGTGTTTCCCTTAACACTAGAAATGTCTGATGGCTCTCCAGAACACAGGAATGAGAGCACTGATATTTCCAGAGAAGGATCCACTAATAAATGCTAATAAATCCTAATCTGTGTTTTGCCAGAAGACAGCTCTCTTTCAAACAAGTATGTATGTTCCATGACCATCTTCTCTTGAAAACAGAATGGCAAAAAAAACCCGTGCATCCCAGCCCCCAAAGATAACTCCCAGCCCATTATTTCCTCTCCATGAGCCATCTATGGCACTTTAGGAAGCTCTAATTTTATCAGTAGGGCCCAGGTGGTGAAATGGAGACCCCACAGAGCTGAGCCTGTCCCCAACTCTTGGAAGCACGTGCTCCGAGTGGAGGGCAGTCCCTAGATCATAGGGGAGTTGTTTTTGATTGTCCAAGAAGAAGGTAAGATTTTTTTTCTCCTTTCCTTTATTTTTTTCTTCTTTTTCCTTTCACCTGATTGGGAAGGCAAGCCTTGCTAGGAGAACCTGTGTCTGGTTAATTGGGAAGGCAGGCCTTGTTGGGAAGACGTGTGGTTGGCTGTTGAGATGGGATTGGGAACAAGTAGGGAATCCCCCAGAGGAGAAGGAAGAAGCGAAGAGGTACCAAGAGGTATAGCCCCAGTGGGACAGAAGAGAGAGAACTCCTTAGAACAGGAGCAGAGAAAGATAATGAAGGGAAGTAGAGATTATCAGGTAGGAAACAGGTGTTAAATAAATGTCTAGCCAAGAAAATGCTAGAAAATTTTGCTAGAAAATGCAAAAATTTTTGCTAGTGATAGTAAATCACTTAACCCATTGGGTAGAGGTGGTGCCCACTGTTAAAGCCAATGCCAGTATTGTACGTAAAACCCTTCTGGAATCAATCATTCCCCAGTATGGGATAGTGAACAGAATTGATTCAGACTAAGAAACTCATTTTACATCTAAGATATTACACAAGTTGTTCAAGGGAATAAAATGGGAGTTACACACTCCATAGCATCCGCACAGTTCTGGTTGTGTTGAAAGGATGAATCAAACTCTTAAAAGAACTGTAGTTAAGCTGATGATTGAAACCCCAATGTCACGGATAAAATGCCTCCTTCTAGCTCTGTTAAGAACTAGAACCCAACCCCAGTCAGATCTAGAAGTCTCACCCTACGAAATGATGTTTGGACTGCCCTTTTTAACCTTGCCCCAGAAAGTTGCCACCTATGAGGAAGGGGAAGCCAATGCCAGAAAATATGTTATGTCTATAGCACAAACCTTAGAAAGGCTAAGGTATAAAGGGGTAATTCCTCAATCGATCTCCCTAGATTTCAGAATTTATATTAATTCTGGAGGCTGGGAAATGGTCAACTCATGGAGAGATCAGCCTCTAACCCCTCCGTGGGAAGGTCCCTTTCGGGTATTGCTCATCACTAAATCAGCTGTGCAAATGCACAGAGTGGGGATGGAATCATGTCAACAGAGTTAAAAGCCCAGTAGAAGAACCCAAAGAATGGACTATAACATCCAGACCGGGTGAGACAAGATTGACTCTCAAGCAGAGACCAAGAGATAACCAGAGAAGCACCAAGACATCCAAAAAGTAGGGTCAAGCTTCACCAGACAGCCCAAAGACTGTCTTGAGTAGCACTTTGAGCGGGAAGTTTAAACCATATCAGTTGTTAATATAATTGTCCTGTTTTAAATGGATGGGACTTGCAAGCATCTGTTGAGGGGAAGTACATAGGGAATAGTAAGAAGTGCTAGGGCATTTTCCTTAAGAACCAACAAGGGGAGTAAGAGAAGAAATAGAGGGCAAGACCTGGTTGATCCTGTGTTTGCCACCGAGAGGATTATATAATCCTGCTGTGGCAGCAACCCCCATAGGCATGATATAGAGGGGACAAAAATGCCATACCAGACCTCCGTCATTCTTCAATTGTCTTTTAATAGAACAGGGACTAGAGGACAGGACCAAGTTGGCCTCGGTACTTGCCACCGAGATACACCTGCTATGGGTAGCAACCCCATGGACTACGGTAGATGGGAGTAAAAAACCACACCAGACCCCTTTTTGTCNAGTACTTGCCACCAAGATACGCCCGCTATGGGTAGCAACCCCATGGACTACGGTAGATGGGAGTAAAAAACCACACCAGACCCCTTTTTGTCCATTCCAACCAATTCATTAAAAGGTGTGCCTCAGGGAAACCCGAATTTTTTCTGCTGCCACTGTCCTCGCCCACATCAACAAATGCTAGCAGATCATCAGAATGTAAAATGAGTTAACTGTTCAAGTCAAATGACTTACTGAAAAAGAAAAGGGGGGTTTGCTATAAATGAGTAATATACTAGTTGGCTCTACAATTAAGGGATGAATATTATGTGTATGTAGAGTTATGTTATAGGAATATGTCTTCTTTCCCACAGTCTTCTTCCCCCTCCCCCTTCTAATAGCTGTAGTAGTCAGGGCATTTAAAGAGAACTGGCTTGTTACTAGATGTGGCATAATGACACCTGACCTCCAATCAAGATATAAGAAAGTAACCTTCACCAATGAACAGCAGAGAAGGAGTTGACTGTCAAGACTTTGGGAGGGGCTAAGGGTACGAAAGGCAGCACAGCCATTTTGTATTCAAGCACGTGGCAGTTCAGGCTATGCTCCCAGCACTACTTTTTCTCCTCATTCAGTCTTTTTGGTATCTTTTTGTTAAGGTTTAATCAACCTTTGAAACTTTAAAAGTGAGCATAGTTTCTCACACTGTTTTCAAAGCAAAGTCCTTTATTTCAGGCAGATTGTCAGTGAAAGAGCAAGTTGATAACATCTTTACACAAACCTCAGAAGAAAGCTTTCAAAGTGAGTTATCCCCTCATTTCCACTTGTAACACACACACACAGACCTGGATATTGCTGTTGACAAGCCTGGAGAGAACAACAGAAGCAGTTTTTATTGCTATGGCATTGACTTGCTTAGGAAGCTGCTCATAGTTTAGCTCTTTGGGGCTTTTTCGCCCTTGAAATAAGCTGTAATTTTGGAGTAGGGCTCAAGATGGGTCTTGAAAAACACAGTGTCCGCTGCTAGCAGAAATTGTGAGTGCATTGGTCTGTGTACTCTCATGCCTCTTTGTCCCTCTCTACAAAACTCAGTGATGCTGTTGACCTGCTTTGCAAGAATATTGATAGCTGCTAATGAGGAGCTCTAGGAAAGAGCTGTTATCGTGCATCAGTAATTTCCCTTAGTTTTGGACTGGCCTGTTTGGGGATACAAAGGGCCCCTGCTCCAGAACATTCCATCACCCCATCCTCATGGGACATGAAACCAAGGACATGTTCTCCCCCAGCCCCACCCACTGCTGTCTTACAGCCCAAAACATTGCTCAGGCCACTGGCTTGACTGAGAAGAACACATGAACCTCTGTGAGCTCAGCTTTCTCCTTCTTCTCCCCAGGCTTCTTGGGGCAGCAACAAAACATTCCATGCTGAAGACACTGCAACTTTCAGTGATGGCTGTGAGGAAACGAACCAAAACAAACCAATGCCTTTCACACACCACAGCTGCTCCTGCAGCTGTCTGCAAACTTCTTCAGTGCTGCAACACTAGGCCCGTTCTTGGGCTGCAGAAAACCATGAAACATGAGATGCTGAAGAGCAGCTAGAGGCTTCTGCCAATCCTTCACTTTCATCTCCTTGCTAAGGCTTCCTGCTTCCCACAATACTATTGCACTCATGCTCAAACTACCCCAGCTTAACTGGTTTCTGCTGCCAGCTCTCCAGAGAACAGGACAGTGCAGGGATGGGATGAGAAGAAAAAGTATATTTTCTATGCTGGGTTTCTTTCCTATGCTTGGTTTCTTTTCCACTTGGAAAAGTGGCTGAAGTGATGATTATCAGGTGTGTGCTAGCAAAGGCTAGAAATCCCAGAAATCCCATGCCATATCCTTTTCATGCTGGAATCACTGACCTTGAGTAGAAAATAATCTGCTATTGAGCTACATTACAATGGAGTACATGTGATGTGGGCAGCTCTGCTGATATTTGTCTGTCTTTGTTTTACTATTTATATCTGTAATTGTCCTGAAGAGAGAAATTAATTACAGCCCATCTCCTTATCCAGAGATTTTGTTCATATTACAAACCCCTGAAAGCACAACTCAAGCAGTTTCTGATTACCAGTGAAAGCCTCAAACTGGAATACAAGCTTCTTAATTAATCTCTCCCTCTTTCCCTCTTTTCAAATAATGATTTCATTATGTTTATGGGAAAAAAGGAGATGAAGAAGAAAGCATGAGTTAGAGATTGAGAGCAGAGAGACAATTTTCTTTCTTATAGAAGATAATTGCAGTGGGGAAGCTGAAGGTAGAGTCTGGCTGAAGATTTCAGGCATCATATGCGGCATTTCTCCTTCTCTAGAATAGTGATGGAAGCTGGACAATAAAAACTAAGCATCCCATTTGCACAGTCCTTCACATCCCCAAGGCTCTCAGGGTCTTCCACTGGCTGAAAAATCAAATATTTTCTACAGTAATAGGATTCAAACAATTATGCTTTGTGCAGACAAGTTAATGCACATGTCTGTCTGTCCACTTGCCTGCATTTATTTTCTCACTCCCCTGAGCTCACTGAGCAATTTTAGCTGATTTTAACTGTAATGGCAGGCATAAATGAAAGGTTTCATAGAAAAAAATAAGTTGTCTGGATAGAGTACATAGTCACCATGTCTAAAGTTATGGAAAAGTCTGCAGGCTGAACTCACAGCTCATTAGACTCAGGACAGTCCATATGGATAGGAAACCTTTTGAATATCCCAACCACAGAAAATGTTTCAGTTGGAGTGACTTGACCCAGGTCTCATTATTCCACTCATCATCAACAATTCACTTCTTTACTCCTTTCCTCCTGTGCCTCTTACAGGCTCCCGGCAGGTTTTCAGTACCTTTTGGGCCATCAGCAGTCTCCTCCCCAGGCACTGAATCACCTCCCTCTTTGCGATTCTTAATGATGAATAGCAATAGGGAAGGAAAGAATTTCCACCTCTGCTCCTCCAACATCCACTTCTCCTTCTGGATGCTTAGGCAGAACAGAGACTGTTTTCCCTGTTTCTCTTGTAATGATATAAAAGGAAGAAACTATCCTTTGCTCTTAACCTTTCTCTAAACTGCCCTTGAGTGAGAGGTTAACTATTTTTCTTTATGACTGTTACTTCCCAGGTGACTTCCCTCTTCCTACGTTATTACTAATCTGCTGATCTACAGCCACGCATGGGGATGAGACCTTGTCAGGGCCCAAGGACTGCAACAGAGGTCATAAAGGGCCATTTATGGATTGCACGGCCAGCACAGGGGCCAGGGAGCACCACTACCAAAACTCAAGCAGATGCAGCTGGGGATGCTGGCAAAGGCAGCAGTACTCAAGCCCCACCTGATCATCAAGCCTGTGGATATGAGGCACCACAGCAAGGGCAGGGACTCCCTGTGTCAGAGCAGTGCCAGTAGCCTGGGAAACCTGCTTAAGGCTGCTGGGGTGGCTAAGGAGGGTAGTTTAAGCTGTATCACTGTCTCCTGTTGGGGGGCTCACCATTTGGCTGCTCATTTTGGAAGGGAAGCCTGTGATGGAGTGCCTCCTAAGGGGTTCCTGTACAAAGCCCTGCTCAGCTCTCAGATAAGCAGGTTGTATCTGAAGGCAGTGTTTATGTCTGAGTTAATTCCTCTCCCCTTAGAGGTTATGGAGGGATTTGAGCAGTTTATTCTCAGAAAAAGCAAGGGAGAATCTCTCCCCAGTGTGATTGATACCTGTGGGAACTCTGAAAGAAGCTGGAGGCTTCCTGTCATGCACCTGTCTGATCTCCAAGTCAGAGAAAGCTGCACAGCTACAGGTGAGGAAAATTCATCCTCTGGTTTTGGAAAGGAAAGTCAAGTTCGCTGTTAATTAAAGCAGAAAGTGTAATTGTTTCTGTTAAGATAGTGTAGATAGGACCCCCCACATGAGATCTTGTCCTTACTGTAGAGTGAATTAGGAAGAAAACAAACAAGCATGTTGGGAAAAGCAAAGATTGCTCATTATCAGCATTTCCTAGAAGACTGTCAGAGCAGATCATGAGACCCACAGGCATGCCTGAAGAAACTAGATGCACAAGTATTATAAGTCATCTTCTTAGGTGGTGGAAAACTCACCGGATGTGTACTTGTTACCTTGCTTTCCCACAGAAACAAAGTTAATAAAAAAACCTAATGAAACTATCATGTTCCAGTTCTCCCTTCTCATGGGTGGCTTCTGAAGAGGCTGATTGTGTGACCAGCCAGGCTGGACAAAGAGACTCAGAGACTTTTGCATCCCAATGAGTCAGTGAACAAAAGCTGTCTGAATGGTGAATACTTCAGTAGCACAGCTGAAAAAAAAAGGAATTCAAGAGTGAGCTGAGCGCTCACAGAGGTTAGAGGATCCATAAGGAAGAGACACCTGAGTATACCATAACCACAAGACCTTGAGGTGGAGCTTATCACCCCAAAAGCACAGAAAAGACCCTGTGCTGTGTTGGTGCTCACAGAGCCTTTCCTACTGTCAGATCCTTTCTGTCCCCTGCCTCCTAGAGAGTCTTCTTTTGACAACAGGGCTGAAGTCTCAGCACGAGTCTATCTTTGCCTACCTGCTGAAACAAAAGGAAAACCTCCACAAAAAGAGAGGAAAGAAAGGAGAAGAGGACAGGTAGGAGCCAGCTATCTAGGAGAGCTAAATAAGACTCAGAAGCCCCATCACTAACTACTGAAAAGGAAAGAGCATCACATAGCAGTGAAACTGTGCTTAGCTTTTCTGACAGATGTTTCTGACAGATGTGTTCAATACCCTACATCTCACATCATTTGTCTTCCCTCTCATCTATTAGCCAGGGATGTTGATTCATGCACACAGAAGCAGATGTGCACCCTTTGGAGTCTAAGGCTGGAGAAACCTTTGAGAACAGACACCAAAAGAAAGAGGCCATATCACAGCTGATCTATGAGCTGCCCTACATTGAAATGCAACACAACCTACATGAGTTGCATTTAGGTTGCAGGGCAGGGAAGATAAAGCTGTCTTCTATGAAAAGCAAATACTGTAGAGAATGTTCCAGCAGCAATGTTATCATGTGAGAAAACAAGGGCTGCCCAAACGTAGTGAAAAACATGAGATGAAATTTTTCATGTATCAGTTATCTTCTTTGAGTTGACATGGAAAGATAATCTTTCTTCTCTGAACCCATCTTGAGCTGAGAAATAGAAGGAAGAAGGCATCTTCCTTGAATAGAAGGAAGCATCCTTCCATTACAGTGTGCACTTGCAGCCCAAGAAAGCCAACTTTATCTTGGGCCGCATCAAGAGCACTGTGGCAGCAGGGCAAGGGAGGAGATTCTGCCCCTCTGCTCTGCTGAGATCTCACCTGGAGTGCTGCATTGAGCTCTGGAGCACCCAATGTAAGAAGGAACATGTACCTGTTGGAGCAAGTCCAGAGGAGGCCAAAGATGATCAGAGGGATGGAGTACTTCTCTGAAGACAAGCTGAGAGAGTTGGGGTTGTTCAACCTGGAGAAGAAAAGGCTCCTGGAGAAGGGGAGACCTTATCACACTTGTAAATACTTAAAGGGAGCTGCAAAAGAGCTGAGGAGGGACTTTTTACAGGGTCATGTAGTGATAGGACAAGGGCTAATGTCTTTAAATTTGTCTTTTAGGTTGCAAATGCAAGATGAGGCTGGGGGTGTGTATTCTATTGCCATCTGTTGAAACCGGGTGGGACAGTTTTCTTTATCTCTTCTACGATCCATCCTCCTTCCAGAAAAAAAATATCTTCTGTTAATGGGCCATTGAGTCTCACTGCATGACTGATAAAATTACATCAGCCCACAGTGGGACGCTCTGCCCAGGGGGAGGAGCCAAGCATTCCTACATGTATATAATATGAGATTTGGAATATCACTGTCAGCCTTTTTCCACTGGATTACCAGAGAAAGACCAGACCCTTCTTCATCACCACTGGATTGTTGGAGGAAAACTCCACCCTTCTACAGGATCTCTGCTTCAACAGAACCACATCTGTCACTCCAGGAGGACTGCAGCCACCATTAAATTGGACTGCTGCCAACTCCCTGACTGACAGGGTGTCAGGTTATATTCTAACTCTGCCAGTATTTTTTATTTTCTGTACTAATGCATCTTGTTCTATTTTTCCTATTAAGTTGTAGTTTGTTGGGTTTTGTTTAATTTTATTTTATTCATACGTACTAGTAAATAAATAACTATTATTCCTATCCTCAGATCTTTGCCTTAGAGCCCTTTAATGTCCAAATTGCAATAATTTGAAGGGAGGTAGTTTACATTTTCCATTCCAAGGGAAGCTCCTGCCTTCCTTAGCAGAAACCTGTCCTTCAAACCAAGACAAAATTGAAAGAGGGTACAAATAGATTTTATACTAGGATTAAATTACTTTTCAGGGTGGTGATGCAGTGGAACAGGCTGTCCAGAGGAACAGTGGATGCTCCATCACTGGAGGTGTTCAAGGCCAGGTTGGATAGGGATTTAAACAACCTGGTCTAGTGGAAGGTGTCCCTGCACATGGCAGGGAGGTTGGAATGAGACGAGCTTTAAGGTCTTTTCTAACACAAACCACTACAATTCTATGATCTTTTATGCACTATGATCTGGCAAGGACTAGAACAATTGAAAAAACGCAGAGACACATGATGAGCTTTTTAGAGCCTGCTTTTCAGAGCAGGATGACACTTGAAGGCAAACCTCATGAAGTTCTGCGGACCTGATAGTGTAGCTATTTGAATGCAATGTGTCATGTTGTTTATAACCTGCAGAGTGGCTGAGTAGTGTGGTATGTGTTGCATTTGAATGCATTACATTGCACTGCTAACTGACTCTTGAGTTCTTTCTGATGTGAAGTCAGAAAATGATTTGTAAATGTTTACTTTCAAAAATGCTGTCATGAGCTATTCTATATGTTAAGTAAGTTGGGCTGAAGTGGACATAAATCATCCCTATGATCAAAGCTTTTAAAGTTCAAATCTTTATTTAACCATGTTTCCTAGGAAGCTCTTGCTTTCACATTGATAATAAACTGTTATGCTGAGGCCCTCAAAGAGCAGCAATTAGCCTTGAAATCACAGGCAATGTTTCTTTTTGTGTTGGTACATCCTGTACAGTGAGAAGATTTTAATTTGACACGTGTTGCTTTGCACTTCAACGCTCACTACTTCAGTGTCACTCCTCACCCTCTGTCTAGTTCCCTGTTCCAACAACCAACCTGGTATCCTGCTTCATATGGCACCATGTCTTAGACCTGTCACCTTTTTCCACTCATTGTGACATTTCCCATCCTTATGGCAGTGCTGTTGCTAATGCCAGCGTTGTCTGCTTGACTGTATGAATTTGGAGAGGCTGTAACAGGTGCTAACGTACACCAAACTTGAGAAAATTTGTCTGTGCTCTTTTAACTCCATTAGGAGCTTTTCAATGATGTGCAAAATGGCAGATCCTCTAAGTTATTAATCCTCTGACACCTACTGTGGGATTTAAGCAGCTAAAAACCAATAAGGACCAGAAGCATTATCCTTTTGCCCTCTAATAAGTCTTTTTGTATGCTTACTTACGATGTGGGCTTTCGGACTGTCCTAGACTCTCACCTTTTATAAATCAATTCCCTGCTGGTTTGCAGAACTAAAGACCTGAGTCAATGAATCAACAGCTTGTTTTTCTTAACTTAAAATTTCAGTTAGAATGAGGAGTCCCCTGCCTGAGTATTTTGTAAAGCTTTGAAATATTAAATCAAAAGCCCTTCTAAATACAGCACTTCCCTTGTCTCCTTTCCCTTTGAGTGGAGCAGGGACATTTGATACAGCATACTCCTGCAGCAGGAAGAGTTTGTGTCTAGCAGCTGGATAAGCCTCCACTAGCCACAAATTAAGGGGTCCAGGGCCTGAAGCAGAGAGAATTAGTTTGACTTTTGAACATAGTCCAGCTTTGTTTTATCAACAACTATTTGTACAAAGCTCACAACTGAAGCAGCACAGTCATCAACAAAGTAGTTCAACCACTGGTTTGATCCTGAGGCACTGACACAGGCAAAGCAGGAGCTACCAGCCTGAGAGCTTGCCTTCAGGACTGGCCTTTTGCACTATCCAAGGACTCACGTGTGTGCTCTGTGTATGCCAGGTGAGTTGCCATGCTGGAGGGAGTCCATGCAAAGGCTGTTTGTGAAGGGACTCTGCCAGTCCTCTCCCAAGCTGGAACTGCACAGCAGCACAAACCCCAGAAGTTTCCACAGCCGTGGGAGGTGAGGATGTGGTGACAGCTGCCCAGAGTAAAGCGCATTGGAGGCCTCCAAACTGTGGAAAGAGCTGGGCTGAGAAACAAGGGCTATCACTGGAGTCCTTGCAGTTCTGATGTGACATCCATACAAGGGCAAACACACCTGTTAATCCTGGAAACACTGGGAATGCCACTGGGAATGCCACTGAGAGAGCAGGATCACTGTGGTGCCAGATGTGATAGGGGCTTCTGCTCATGCCAATGTCCTGAGATGTGAGATTCTTCTGGACCAACACTCTCTGGAGACAGAAAAGGTGACATCATGCATACTCCTCATGCCTCTCTCCACCCAAGGTGGAGATGTGCCAGACCTGGCTATTTCTGTGTTACACTTCTCCTTTTGTGGCTTGGTCCACGCAACTTGGTTCTCAGCTACCTCGTACCCTGTTTTATTCAAATCTGGTAGTACCTACACAGCAGTGACAGTAGTTCTAATTCTGCTCTCATATATTTTAATTCTGAGCACAGATTGCCACAAACTATTGCCAGTCCTATCCTCCCTTTCCTTTTCCCTGCAAAACCAGGTTATGCTGCAACAGAAAAGCATTCCACCTCAGTTTGAAGATCGACTTCTTGTCATAAAGGGAGTTACTGTGGATGCAAGGCAACTCCCAAGGCCCGGGTTCAGCAGTTTGTCTCTGATGAGCAAAACATTTAAGCACATGTTTACCTGCAGGCTGACGATTATATCCCTTAGACTTGCCAGAGCCATACTTTTCTGTCTCTGCTTTATGCACTCCTAGAGGCTCGATAACTACTTCTAAGGGGGCCTGAAAGGTACTTTAGAAGAGCGAGCTTCTCACCAAGAGGCTTGTTTGCTACAGAGAAGGTCCAGACTCCTTCTCAGGGAATGAAGAGACTGAGGATGACTGCTTGAGAACAGGGCAGGTCTGACAGGGTCAGACCATGGGCTTTACCAAAGGGCTGAGATCCCACCACCTCTAGGTATGCCTTCATGATGTCTTGCAAACCAATGCCAACTTGTTCTGGAGCCAATCAGACAGGATACCATCAGCTTCAGACTGAACATGGAGCAGTGGTGGGAGCAGAGGACTGAGTCGGAGTTGAGACACTGAGATGAGGGACAAGCATTAACAAAAGCCTCTAGTTTGGGGCTTCTGTCAGCTGGTTTGGAGCAAAATCAGGGCATACATCAGTCTGCCTGAAAAATATCTTGCAGATACTTTCTTAGATCGAAAGCTGTGGAAAGCTTAGTGTTATCCTCTCAACCATCTGGACAGAAATGACATGAACTGCCCATTTTTTCTGGGACAAGGCTGTGTCAGATTCTTTTCTCACAAAGCTGATCATGAATAGGCACCTGATTTCAGCCCTGGGGGCATTGTGCCCATTTCTGCTCTTGCTTCATCCCCCCCCATGCAGGCAAAGCAAAATAAAGAAGCCTGCAAGTGGTGAATAACCTGGGCCCATCCAGTCTTACAAAGTAAATGTTTCACATCTGCCCTTTATCTATCTATCTGCAAATGTGCATATGAAAGTAGGTAATTTGTGCTGAGATTTACTAAAAATATATCTAACTCACCTTGTGTTTTAACTGGCCATTCAAATTACTTCCAGAAATCTATTATGTGCGTTATCATTTTTATTTTCAGCACAAAGGGATTTTTCTCCCCAGCCAGTCAAGTTACTGTCTACTTTTATACAATAAATTGCTATAAATAAAGTTAGCAGCAGTATAAACAGAAGTAATAGATCCCTGTCTCTGTAGCACCAGCTGACAGCATTATGGAAATGTAGAATGTCTATTTCTGAGATTATTCTAATGCTGATGAGTTTGCACTGATGTTTGCCTCTCTCATTTCTCATTTTATCACCTCTAATGCAGTGATTTCCCCTCCTGCAAGCTTCTCTTTCCTGAGGCTTGATTTAGTCAAGTAAATCTTAAAGGCTAATTTAAAAATAAGCTGTAGAAAAATGCTTAGAGTTGGCATAGTAGGTACCACTTACGCTTTTGTTTGAATAACAAAACTTTGTTTTGAAATAATAAAAGTTGCTGCAATTTAATGCATTCAGCCTAATAAAAATACAATCCATTTACCCCTTGAAATATGCTCATAATAAAACAGAGCATGTATTTTTGTTTTAAATCCGTTTCAAAATTCCAACCCCTGCTGAAGGACAGCATGGAGCAAGTGAAGTAGAAGGGAGAATGAAAAAGTGAAAATTTGTAGTCCAGAATGTGTGTTTGGGTGTGCAAACACATTGTCCTGGTTTGGGCAAATTTGGGAGACAACCTCCAAAGGGGTTCCTCCAGAAAAGCAAACCCAAGCAGCCCCTCCCCCAACTGGTCCAGGAAAATATTTTCTCAGAGAGAAGTGGATTAAAACTGTTTATTCAACAGTCAAAGCACTCCCCAGCACAAAAATGAACAATACTAAGCAACAAAACATCTTGCTGCTCTGATGAAATTCCAAAGTCCCTCTCATAGGTTGCTCAGTCCCTCCTGTGCTGGGAAATGCTGCAGCCCAGGCCAGGCGGGGTGGCCACAGGTGGGAACTCGTGGTGCTCTTCTGGGTTTTCAGTCAGAGCAGCCTCAAAACAGTTCCAAGAAAAAGGAAAAACCACAGTCCATGGAACTTCTCTGTCTCAGCCAGCTAAAACTAACTAAAAAGCAAAGGAGAGCTCTCTCTGGCCGCCCCTGCAGACAGCACAGTCCAGAGAAGGATGCGGGGGAGCGAGTGCAGATCCTGATAACAAACTCCATGCTGCTTCTCCCCCTTTGCTCTCAGAGCCAGTCTGAAAGGTGCAGAACCCAGCACAAACAGACACACCACTGGGGATACAAGCATCACAAAGTCATTCCAGGACACATATAAAATGGTCTCCTTTTCTTTTCTACTTACCTTTCCACAACTTTGGCTGTGTGAAGGAGGCCTCAAAAATGCATCGGTTAGCACCAGTTTGGAGGATTCTTTCCACCACCAAACAGTAATAGGAACTTGTGGGAATAAGAATTAAGCCCTTAACCTTGTGAGAGTTTCCAGATGCACCATGTCACAGTATCAATTTAAAAAAAAAGAAAAAATCAGTACTTTCATAAATTACGGAGGAGATGACTATGGATACTGATGAGCCCGTCATACCAGAATCAGCCATCAGCCCTTGGAGGGACAGGGACTAGGTAAAAGAAATATCTGTGGTTAGGGTGACCTAACTGTGCGTCTCCCAGGACACTTTGTTCCTTATCCAAATGCATCCCAGTTTTCCCTCTTTGGTTGGCCTGTTGGCCTTCCCACCCCTTTTTCCCTAATATGTCTATACCCTAGAAAGTTCTCCCTTTCCTGTTTACCCATTGGCCCCATTTTGCTGCAGTGCTCCATCCCCTTTTCCCTATTGGCTCCTACCCTTGACCCCACTCATTGTACTGCCCCTGAGCTCTCAACCCATTGGCCCTGATGCTCTGCTCCACCCCTCTCTTGCTCCTGTATTTAAGAATTGGAGCCTCCTTTGTTCACTGTCTTTGTTCCTGGACCCCTTGGTGTGTGGATTAATGTAAACCTCCTTGGAACCCCAAACGAAGACCCTTCCCTCTTTATTGTTGTGAGCAGCTATCTGTGTGCGAGTGTGTGTGAGTGCCTGTGAGTTCCTGTGCCACCCAAAGCAAGTTCTAATAAGATGCTTTTGGGAAGGTTGCAGCACTGCTGCCTCTCATCTCCCTGCTGACCAACGAGCGGCCACAGTCAGTGACAGGTGACCTTGGAAGAATCTCTATCCAGAATTATGTTGGATGACCCTCACTTTTGAAACCCCCCTCTGCCTTTTTGCAGAGCACAGCAGCACTTCTTTGATTTTGATGACGAGAGCCAAGACCCATGTCCTTTCCAGTACCTTTGAACACAGTTACCTTGGTCCATTTCCAGACCTAAAATTCCATTGAAAAGAGCTTTTTTTAATGAGGAATAAAATGTGGGTTGGTTTTTCTTTGGGGGAAGGGGGTGGGGGAGGGTCTGTAAAAAAAGGAAAGCCAGAAGAATCACAATAACCTTTCCTTCTTGTCCCTGCCTTAGAGTTCAGCTTGTCATTGAGTCAGACAGGGAAGGAGCTACTGACCCCACAAAGACCAGATTGTGACCAACAGAGAAAACTTTCTCCTGGTTTTCACACTGACATCTGAAGGGTTCCTGGAGACTGCTTAAGTTTGGTGAGATTTCTTCGGAAAGCAAGCAAAATGATGCTGACACCACCAGCCCGGCTGTGCACCCATTCATAACACTGTTATGGAACTTCAGAGTCTAATGGTTGTAGCTGGGGAGCTGGCTGGAATTACTCCTTCTTCCAGGAAATTCCTGGATTGGGAAACTTGAGGATTGTCCAAGACCAAAAATATTCTAATTTTTTTTTTTCATTCTCCTGTGTGTTTCTCTCCTCTTAGCACTTTGCTTTTAGCATTTTGTTGAGCAAAGCTAATTGCAACAGTGCAACAACAATAACAAATAGTGCCATTAACAAATTTCTGTTATCCAGAACCTCTATTGGTTCCAGGGATATTCTCTGCTCTCAAACAAAGCTAAGTTAGTTACCTTGCACTACCTGGGAAGCATATAACATATCATAACCACACAGTCATTAGCATGTGTATGTACCAGTGTCTGCAAGCCACAAAGTGAGGCAATTTCAGAGAAAAAACGGAATCTGAAGAAAAAATGGGGAATCATCCATTAAAACCCAGCCTGTGTGAAGGCACCAAATGGAGAACACAAATCTCTTGCTGTGGAAGAGGCAAGTATTTTTTTCGTAGGTACAGCTACCCTTGCATACCCTGCAAAGCTGGGAACTGGCTACAGGGAGCACCCCCAGAGCACACGGCTGTGACCGTGAGTTCAGGGCAACAGGAGACCAGAAATGGCACTGCTGCCATCTAGTGATTTTTATAACCATTTGAGCTTGAGGGAAGATGCTGTAAATCTTGGCAGGTAGCACTAGCTTAGCTGTACAGAATAATACAGACAAACTGTGAATTTACCTGCAGTAAAGAGAGGACTACGGTGAAAAATACAGTGCTGGATGTCTTCAGCACCTAATGAAAATAATGTTGTGTAGATCCACGTTCAGCCCAAAAGATATTCCTGAGACATGCATGCTAGCAATGGCCAGAGCAGGAACATTTAAGAAATAATGTGTTTGACATTTATGTGATCATTTGTCTCCCATGAGCATTTCTTGACAGATTCTCAGAATTCAAATTTGACTTCAGTTCTGGAACGTGGTAAGTCTCTGCTTTCCAGAATGAAAGAGTTTAAATAAAAAGTGTATTTTCAACTACAGTAATTACACTAGAATTAACACAGAAATTTTCACCCTTGTGTAAAATTGTGTTCCTGTACTCCAAGAAACCTGAAAGCAGGAATTTCCACTGCCTCCTTTTATCATAGCACAAAACTTCATTTTACCAGTCATTTCCATCTCCACTAAGCTCTCCTTTCTCCTTGTTTCACAAAAAATCCTCAGTGATTAGTAGTCACATCTTCTTTTGCACTCTACCTTACATGGTGTACATTTTCCATCCCTTCTTCATCTTTTCACGGATGTTTCAATCTTTCTTTATATGGGAGTTTTTCCATGCATAGTCTTATCCCAGTGGTCAGACTAAAACACACTTTTCTCCTTTGGAGTAGATCTAAACTGAACTGAAAACTCCTTCTGAAGACATAGCACCAATTTGCATAATAGCACTGCAATATCTCACACACCATACTTGGTGCATTTTGCTTCTCTTTAACCACTAATTTTGTCCAAGAACAGAACTATTAATTGCTTGAATGTGCTGAAAATATGCAAACACACTTAATAGAAATGGAAGAATGCCTGTTACTTTTCTCCTTGTTAGATATTAAGATACTGTCCTCATCCTCCCAACTATCAGAGCTTCTAATTTACCAGTGCTGTTTCCAGGACAAATGTGCCTAAGGAGTCCTAAATTTTAGCTCAGTAATAGGATTGCTAAATCCAAATATAGAATGATCCAAATAAATATATAGAGGTTTTAGCCCAGTCTACTAATTTTACAAGAACTCTGCTGTGGGGGTGTTTTGCACCATGCTAATTTGCAAATTTCTTGGTAATAATAATCTTTTCTTCAGGTTCCTTCAACTGGAAACTAATGCATTTCAAGGAGGAAAATGTGAAGAAAATAGCAACAACTGAAATAGACTCGGTGGGGGAGGTTTTCAGATTTGTTTTTTATTTGGTCATTTATTTCTTCAGAAAAAGCAAACAGCTCAACTAAATAAAAAAAGCAAACTCCTTGCTTATGAAATCTAGCAGACAATACAATGCTCTCAAGTGATGTGGTAAATGCTTCCATTACCTGAGACATTTAACTGTGAATTGAATCCAGGACTGTAAAACATCCCATTCTTTCTGTGCTCCAAGTGCAGCACCAATATTCAATAGCCCTCCCTGGCTGGTACTGTTAAGAAAAGAAATGAGTTATAACTGGGCTATACATTGATATAATCTCTCTACTTCTCTCTATGTAAGTACATTGTTATATCCTGCATAGGAACAAACAACAGGTTTTGTGCTGTTTTGTTTTTTTTTTTTCACATTACCCCATTCTGAAATCAAGACTGAAACCCACCAAACTCTTTCCTAGGTCTCTCACCAAAATAAATGTGGGGCACACAGACCCATGTGCCTTATTTGGGACCAGCACTTCTTGGGAGAACAATTTATCCCCCTTGTGTACAAGTGATCAGTACACAGCCCAGGCACATGATAAGGATTTGAGAATCACTGGGAGGCTGATCAAAACTTCTTCTCAGACTGTCACAGCTTCAGCATCCCCAGACAGTATTGAAAACCCTCAACTTCCATCTGGAGAACAACTGATGAAAGAAAAGAAGAAATTTCAAAATGTTGTTGCACAGTGCAGTGAGCAACAAGGTGGAGCTACCACTCTGATTCATCTTGAAGGTGGTAACAGTGAAATCTCCTGCTTTTCCCAACCTTAACTTCTTTGAAGGTTTCTGATATGCATTATAAAGAAAATGTTCTCATTTCAAGTTTATCCCATGTTTGTATTTATGCTTCACACCAATACTGTCTTCACACAAAAATTTTAAGCTCAGTTTTATGACTCTTCCATCTGCTTGGTGCAAAGCACAGCCAAAATTCATTTTATAGAGGCCTTTTATTCCTCCATCTTTCCCAGCATGAGCTCAGCCACAGCCTAGACTACAGAACTGCCTGCTAGATAGCTCTCTTGTCCCAGGCTGAAATGCCACAGGTCGTTATTTTTAGGTTTCCTGTAACCCAGAAAAGTGAGCTTGATTTAATTTTATTTCAGATTGTGTCACTATGAGAGCTGAGGCTTCTTTGAGCAAGTTTGCAAACAAACAATAGTAAAATCACAAAAGAAAAGTTACTGTATTTCTGACCAGCTACACTTACCCCCATACCAAGGGCTAACAGCTTTTACATATTTGGAGACGTACTGCATGTCTGCATGCAGTACAGTTTTTCTTTGAGTGACATATTCTATATTGCAAAATGAGAATGACTGCAGGTATGATGGCTCTCTATAAATACTTCTGGGCAAAAACAGCAACAAAAGACAATAATTATATTAGCTAAAATAAGAGGTTGGCACAAGAACAAATGAATGCAAGCTAACCATGTATACATTTAAGCTGGTATTTAGGAGATGGTTCTTAACCATCAGACAAAAGAGACTCTGGAACAATCTCCCCATGAGCATTGTGGGGGAATGAGACTTGACTGCTTTAAAGATAAAGACTGATCAGTTTACAATAAGGGATTGAATGACAGTAGGCCTACAATAGCAGGGAACAGCACTTGACAACCCAGATCATGTTGTCTTACCCAGTGACCCTGAAATCATTGAAAATTACCTGTTATGTAAAACACATAAAAAGTCCTGTAACACCCAACACGTACCACTCTGCAATTCATAACATTTTGTTATTCCTCACCTCTCATCACATCAGTACATCTCCTTGCCTTTACTGTGACTCCAACCTTGGTGAGTCTGGAGTTCTTTCCACATGTTGTCTCTTGTCCATATTTTTGCAGCAGCTCCATAGACCATGGCATACTACAGTCACAAGCTTGGCATTACCCCAGCTGGAATCTCAAGAATTTTGCAGGCAGCACTGTCCTGTTGCCAGCCTCTGCAAACTCCACTGCCACTTTCTAGCTGTTCAGGTTAACAGTGAAATCTCCTGCTTTTCCCAAAAGTTCTCATCTCCAGCAATGGCATCTGTAGCCAGAAGTAGGGGCAATATGCAAGTTTGGTTCACAGAAATAGCCATGAGCCATCTACATTATCTGCAGAGAAATATGAGTAATATGGTCATTTCTGCTACCCAGTACAGGACACATGCCAACACTCTGGATCTGTCATAAACAGAAAGGTGCAGGAATGAAGTACCCCAGAGTTACAGGCTTTTTTTCCAAAAGGTGAAGGATCATGCTACAATGTCTAAAAAGAGAAGAGTAGGTCAGTCTGACCTGTATGGAATGGAATCAAGGTATGAGAGGAGGAATTTAAATAAATTAACAGATTCAACGGAAAAAAAGGAAAATGCAAACCAAGACTACAGATAGAGCTGAATGCCTGCTGTTTTATGG
Source organism: Bombycilla garrulus (assembly GCA_013400315.1). NCBI lineage: Eukaryota > Metazoa > Chordata > Aves > Passeriformes > Bombycillidae > Bombycilla > Bombycilla garrulus. The sequence goes on from VXBU01003598.1 coordinate 647,688, forward strand.
GACCAGAGCTTTGAGCAGACACCAGCAAGGTCTCCAGGGAACAGGCCTGGAGGATGACCTCGGTGCTGAATGCAATGCAATAGGCCTTGCATGGCTCCCTGAAACACAGTTTAAACCAGTTCTGCCTCCATGGCAGGTGGTGAGAAGGGAGACAGCAAAATCAGTGAAAAGAGGCAAATTCAATGCTGACTGATGGCCTGCGTTTAGCCTTTCCTTTTTGTGTATCAGCCCAGTATAGTCCTTTCCCTTTTGCTTAACCACTTCCAGGAACAGGCTCTTCCTCTCCAGACCTCACAAATCCTGCTGTAGTTCACCATACTTTTTTTCCTACCAGATGGACACTGACCTCCCAACTCACCTTAGTTCTCTCAGCATGAATGCAGAGGGTACAGCACGAGGAGCAGGGGAAGGTGTGTCAGATGTTGTGGCTCCGGGGAACATTCAGGCTGCTGTACTGATGTTACAAATGAATGCACACATCTTTGTGGTTTCATTAATGACTGTACTGAAAGATGAAGAGGCATGAAAACGCACGCATCCTGTTAAAAAGCAAAGACAAATGGGAAGTCATTTAAATAAAGCCACAACACCGAAACAATGCACATAACCAATCCTTTGAAGTTTTGATTTTCTAAGGAAGCAAGTCCTTGTATCCAAAGAGGAGTCACCAGCATTGCTTATAAATAAGACTAAGGAAATACTATGGGTGAGGCAATTGGCAAGCAAGCAAGCAAGATTCAAACACCTAAAGTCACTGTGACATGGTGGTCACTTCCTCCACTTTCCTGTTTAAGAACAGCTTGGTAACTGGTAACACACAAGTCTTATAATGTGCACAGAGAAGAGTAAAACTGTGCAAAACAGACAACAAGATTAACAAGTGCTACAAGAATGGCACTGACTGTGTGCTACTTTTCTTTGATGGGTGGAGAGCAGAGGTTTTAAACCAGGTCCCATTCCAGTAAATCATCTCAGAATCTAGAGGAAAAATATGACAGGAGTAAAAACAAATTTATGAGTTGCAAAACTATGACAGGTAAAATTGATCATTGTTCACACAGCTCTGAGTGCTGAATTTAATTCAGTATATAACTTGGTTGTAAAACTCGTGCTCATGTTATTATTCATTCCTCTTACACTCAGTGCACTTGAGACACCACAAAACTAAGTACTAAAACCCAATGAAACAAAAGAGGGCTACTAAATCTAGCAGCTTGGACTCTAGTTCAGTCAGGAGAAAATAGACAGATAAGGATGCATGCTGGAAATAAAGTGGGGAAAGCAAGGCCAGATTGGGTGGCTTCATGGACAGTAAGTCCTTAGTACATAACTAATCTTGCATTAAGCATAGGGAACTATACACACATCCAAAAATGTTCTGCACTGCCAAGAGCATTTTATACAATATGTAACTCACAGCCAAGAGGACACCTGAGGAAACAAACCACGTACCCTTTTAGCAGTTTCTTTCCCAGGATGTAGGCAAAAGAATGCAAGATTCTCTGAGCAAAAGGAATAAGCAATATTCTCACAACACTCTGAGACTGACTGAAGCTGCACTTCAGGTCTTAAAAGCTACAGGGACTGTTCAATTTTCTGATTTCCTCACTACGACTGCTTATATTCCAGAGTACAAAGAAACAATTCTGTCAAGTGTTAAGGATTTGAAGGGGTTGTGTCTGTCTTAAATTTGCTGTCAGCATTCTGACATTTTCCCCACCTGACCTGTTTAATGTAGGTGTATACCCGAAAGAGATTCGTGGATTTTCTAGAAAAGCAAAAGGCTAAGCTGTCTGAAAGCACCCAATAAATGCCAGTGTTTTGTGTTGGGTGGTTCCCTTTATGAGCCCTAAAGAATGGGAATGATTGAAATTAATTTTTCTGAGCATTTCTTTGCTGATGAAAAGTGCAATTGAAGGGACTATATATTATTGTTTTACTGTTACAATTCCCATTATTATTAGTATTATGTTTGTTCTGTGAGAGGAAGGAAACTTGGATGGATCTCAACGGGGGAAGTCTGAATGATTGGTGCTTCAGTGGCTTTATGTGCAAGTATCCTGCTAGATGCTCATTTTTTGCAAATTCACCTGCAAATTCATTCTCTCTCATACACAGTCTCTGATATAATCTAATACCTATGAACCATCCAGCACTAAAAACATTAAACTGCAGGGGAGCTCAAAGGCTTTCTCTTTCTAGGGTGCAGAATATTAAGCATACCATCCCCATGCATTTACTAGCTATCATTACCAAATGCTTGCTATCATCAAATACCAGGCTAATTTAAGCTCTCAATTTTCAAAGCAGTCTGAATCCCTGTTTCTTTGGGCTGCACATAGCCTCTCCCAACCATGATCATGGCTTCTTCTGACTTGCTCCCATTCTGCCTCCACCTGATCCATAGGCCAGGAGGTCCCAGGAGTTAACTGATATTTCTGTTATGTCCATAGATGGTTTTGTACAGCCTGTAATATGAGCAAGAAAGCTGAAGACTATAAAAACGTGGGAACTGTGATTTTTTTTGTGCTGTGCACTGTCAAATGGGGTATGAATCCACCACTGGGACCCCTAGAAACATCACCAATAAGCAGAAGTAAAGGAGCAGGTCATGTCAGGTTCAGCTCTGGCAAGATCCTGGTCATAAATTTGCTGAGGCACTTGTCCACCTGGGTGATTTCTTCCTCAGTTACTGTCTGGAGGGCAGGGAGTGATTTTGGTTTTGCCAGTAGCACACATGTACATGCATGAGAACATCTGCGCAGGCTTTGTGCTCAGCCTAGGGGCTGGAGAGTTTTTACCTTGATATGTTAGAGATGCTGCACTGGCAGGCATTGATCTGTGTGCACAGGCTGTACCCCTCACTTTGGATCAAACTACATTTTCATACAGCATAACAAGCATAAGCCTCTATTCTCTTCAAATTCCTCTAGGCCCTACTGGACTGCAAATAATTAGTCATCATTCTGTGCTTGTTAGGACACAAAAGGATCAGCAGGACCAGAAGGCAGATCTGTAGGGGCTGGGGAATGGCCTGTCTGTGATGGGTCAGGTCTAACCTCAGGCATGGCTGGGAACAGTAGTCTGCAGACAGCATGTCACTGTGAGCAGCCTCTGCCAAAGAATCACGGGGGTATCTGCTGGCACCTAAATAAAAACGACAGCTCTTGCATCAGTGGAGGTTATGGGATTTAAGGCAACAGTGAAATGAGGCTTGTAGAACCTCCCAACAGGTCAGAGGGAAGAAGGGCTAGCCTAGTGGGAAAAAGGATTATTTTCTGAACTGGCTGTTTCCTGAGTTTTTTGTTTTTTTTTTTTTAACCTCTGTCTTGAAGCCTTTGCAATAATGAGTTAGATGATGCTTTAGAAGATGCTGGGGGCAATTTGCGTTTTTCTTCGCTGCCACTTTTGGACAATCGATAAGAATAGGTGTGAAGGCTGCGTGATGCCTTCACAGGGAGTAGTCCCGAGTATGCTGTTCAGTCGTGTTTATCTCTGCCCCAGCTGGCCCTGAATCCCCACCTGTGCAGTGCATCCACTCAGTTCCTCGGGGAATCAGTCTTGAAGGAGACGTGCCCATTCAGCTGCGTGTGTGACTAATTTCATGGAAGTGCTGGCTCTATAACTGTTTAATAACAGGATTTCACCCTTTCCCATTGACCCACCGCCACAGCAACAAGCAGCCAACAACCAGTCCGGGCTGCGA